>JAWLRI010000576.1:3313729-3387138 GCA_034781795.1 Crypturellus tataupa
ATTTTTCTTTATAATATTTTTCTGTTTTGTCCCTCTGCCACCCTTTGCCAGTTTTTGCAATATCATTTAAGTCTTTAGAGTCAAATTAATAATAACAACATGAAGATAAAATCAATGTTAAATTAAATAAATTAAATCTCACAGATAATATGAGGATGAATGCCCCCAATCAAGCTTGAAGAGCCAAAACATACCTACACATGCTTTAAAACAAGATTTTAATTTTAAAAACAAGAAAACACCTTTGGTCAGACCAGCTGAAGAGGAGATGGTCACTGTTGCCAGTGATGTCTTGCCTACAATTACCTCACTTAGGAAAGAAAATATAAGTTAATTGCTATGCAAATTTCATCTAATCATTCTATATTGTTAAATATTGTTTCTGCTAGAGGAATAAGTGTTTATTTTATCATTATTATTAAAATACTGGTGCACTGAAATAAAAGTAAAATGATGACTTTGATGTACTCAAGAAATGTTTAGTTCTTTTTTACTGAATCTTAAACAGAAGAAAATTGTAATACTGTCTTGGAGTAACCTCAGTTTAGTGAAGGAATTATATCATCTGCATTTGGAGTCCTTACAGGGCAGCCATGTAGCAGACAGCAATATACACGGGGTTCTAACATCACTGTGTAAGCAAGGGTGATGCTTTATTTATGACTGCTCCTGGCAAAGTAATTACTTCATTTTCCAAGCTGAGTGTCAGTGAAAATTCTGGCAGAAATGAAGGATGGACCTTGAAAAATCTGAAAGTAAAACAAAAGAGATTTTCAGCATTTTGGGCATTATCAACAAGGAAAGGTGAGTAGATATTCAAAGTCTGTATTTTATTAATCTCTTTACAGTGTCACTTACTCTTTCAGCTTTTGGCACTAAGGCAAAGAAATATATCACCTCCCTAAATTTTAGACTCAAATGCTTTAAGCTAATATTTTTTTTCAGTGCTACAAGTTCTTTTTTCATTTCTCTTGGAGAAGCAAAGCATAAGAATAAAATCTACATATTTATACGTAGCTTTTTGGACTACATCTGATGTTTCCATCAAACCTAATTTATTTCAGAGCTTTTGAAAAACAGCCATAGAAAAGAGCAGTTCAACCTGTAACAATATCCATCGTAGAACTGAAAATCAGATGCTGATTGCCCAGTGCCAGCGTCTGCAGGGGTGAGCAGTGACAGGGCCAAGGCCAAATACCAACCACACACACTGGTCTCAGCTGCCACTCAGCCACGGGAGGTCAACGATGTCTCAAGTTTGGCTGGAAAAAATGAGATGCCTAAACTGAGTGCAAGCGCTGGCTTACTTTTAAATAGCATGGATTTCAGTTTGTGTATCTAAGAATGGAATAAAACCATTGTCCTTGCATTTGTTTATGGTTTTCATACTGTAGTAGTTTTAACGGACTGTGAGATTTTCAGAGACGTTTGTAGCAGGAAAAAAAAAGTAGCATTATAAACTAATAAACATGTCATGTCATATATCTACCTGTATCTTTTTATATTATATTTTCATATTATAGAGCATAGAAGAGTGAACAGAGTGATCAGCAAGCAAACACAAAAAGAAACTGGATGACTGAGGTTTTAGGGACTGAAGTTGCATATCACCTCAAACATCATTTTCTTGTTTAATTCAAACAGCAAGTAACTGGCGGAACATCACATGTGCAGTGGCTTTCTGGTTGCTCAAATAACCACAGAGCAGACAGGATGCGTTATCTCTGGCCCTTTTCTGAAGACTTTTCTGAAGGCATCTTCATGAGGATCTGACATAGGTTGTGCTGGCCGGGTGGGGAGGTGCTCTCAAGATGATGAGGGTCACCCAAGACGTATCGTCCCGCCTGGCCTTGTGCTCCTTTCAGCTAGCACCCAGAATGATTAAAGGAGCCTGGTGGCATCTCAGAGGCTCATCAGAGCCTCTCTCATCAGTGGTCTCATCAGAGCCAGGCTGGACACCGAAGCTGAAATCACATCGAATCTGGCAGCCTCATGGGCAGAGAGGCTCATCAAGGTCTCCTCCTGGCACTAATTCTGTCTGTTCTGTCCAGGTCATGGCTAATATCCTCCATCTACTAAGGCCTGCCAGAGAGGACCTGGGTCTGCTCGGAAACCTTGTGGCTACAATAAAGAAGTACTTCATCACCATGAAGTACTCACTACAGTAAAGAAGAACTAGAGAAATATTTCATGCTCACTGCAATGTGGTTTTTGAGCAAGCAGAGTTTCATACAAGCTCAAGGATGAGTCAGCAACTGATTTTATAATCATTTCTGGAGTTTTCTGAAGGCGTAAGCATAGGATGGTTTCAGAGTCTCGTATGAGAATACGAGAATATAGAAGAGATCTTTGGGGTAAAAATTGATGTAGAAGTCTTGGGTCTTGTAGAAACCTCAGAAGCATATTGGAGCAATTGCTACTTCAAAAACACAAACTCTCTTTGAAACGTTTTTCTTCTGAGAGCATTGGCAATGCTTAAGTGAGCATTAAGTGTAATAATATCTGGTTTCCAAACTAGAGTTACTGCTAGAGCCAATGACTGCAGAAAGATGAAGAGGTGCATAACGTACTCTCCATAACAACAAATCTGTAAACAAATCTTTAAAATACAGAAAATAGGCAAAAAGTGATATTCTTATTTTAGATTTTTTTAATTCTGAGAGACTGTTACTTTGGAATTGTATCAACACCACAACAAAAAGTGTACATTCAAAGATAGTATTTCATATAATGACAGTATTAACATAATTTGCTTTATATACTTTATATGCTATATATGGTTTATATAGAGTAAAAAATAAAATGTCACTATTATGCATTTACTTTTGGGACAGAAGTTATTCCGTATTCATTTTATGAATGTCCATACTTTCTTTATCTAAGAAATTATAACACTTCATAAAATTGGAGTGTTTTAAGTAGTGTCATGATCCATTTTTTGATTTGAGTGTGAGAACCAGTCCGAGTGCTATATATGGCATGCATCCCAAATACTCAGGGAAGTCGAGTTCTAACAAAACCTGGAAAATTGAGATGTCTCTGTAATATATCAGCCTGCAATAGTAACATTTTTGGGAGAGACTCAAATGATGTAAAGGACACGGCTGGTAGGAATAGTAATTGTTGGCAAAGCAGATGCTAAGGAAGTGCCAGATAGCATAGATAAGCTCCCAGTGATAAATAAAGCTAGCAAACGAAATGTGAAACTGTTTTTCTTCATGGCCCTATCTTCAGAATTTGTATTTTCTCTACAAGTCTCTTGTTTATGCTCTTTTTCTCCTGTAAGGATTTCAGATGTCTTTGAGTCAGGATCTATCTGTCTGTGATATGAAGGATGCAAAGTGGATATGAGAGTGGAACTAAACTGCATATTGACACTGCAGACTTTTTTTTCTCCTATAGCTATTTAAAAGGTAAAGATTTCTCTATACAAAAAGCTTATACACTCCTGAAGTGATTGCTCATAATCTCATTTACAGAGCTGAGGTAAATGAAATTAGCATGTTTGGCACAGCTTACAAAGGTCTTTTCAGATCCTTGCTAAGGCAGAAAACCTGGTAGGGTCTGAGTTGTTAGTGATGCCAAAAAATAACCACCTTTTTTTTCCCCTTATGACGGCACACAGGACTGAGGACTCCAACAGCTCCTGCACCTTCCTAGCAGTCTGTGCACCCTTTCCATATCCCAAAGACAGTCCCAGCCATGTGTTTTGAGACTCTCTGGATCAGACATATGTTAAAATGATAGATTTGTGTGTAATTTCCATAAAATACAGGGAGAGGCAGAAGACGAGATTTATGCAGCAAGAATTAAAAAAATACAGGTCACTACTCAGCTAATGAGCTACAGCCTATTCCCACATGCCCAAGGGAAATCTCTGGTGAATATCTTTCTTTTAGGGGGCTGGCAAACAAATTATTTGCTAAATATTGGATTTTGAATCAAAGGCTGTCTGCTCTGTGCTAAGCTCTCCTCTCACACAGGGCAAAATTCAGACCTTGACAAGCAACTGGAGGCAGATCTATAAAAGTACATGCGGCATCTGACTAAGTGCTTTGATAAGGGAGCCGTGGGAAGCACATTTACGAGCCGGCGTCGCACCGTTGCTAAGAGCCTAAACGAAGACAACCCAGGACTTACAGCCAGGATCAGCAGGAGCTTAAATTCTGCATGCTGCATCCGAGCTGTCATCAACACACGGAGCTCAAATATCAGCGAGGTCTCCGAAGTGGCTCTGGGCTTCTCTTCTAGACTAGTACAGGGTCATGCTTAGTCCGTATGTATGCAAAAAATGCATCCTCACATCCTTGCTCCCCGCCCCAAGGCCCGAGGGATCGTGTTTTGACACAATGTTTTGACATCTGAAATGCAATACAGAAAACATCTTAAAAAGTGATAGGCAATCAGTTATCAAATTCTCGGGATTTTATAGAATGGAGTATACCTGTTCTTTGCCCAATATAGTGCATAGATTTATCCAAATTAAAAAAAATGCTTAAAAAATCTAGCAAAATCAGTTAAAAAAAATCTTTAAAATTATTTGGATATCCTAAATATAGACATATTATAGACTTGCAGAAGTGCAAATGGCGCACTTCTATGGAAAGACTGAACTTCTAGAGAGCAGCCAGGGGCTGCTTCAGCCTTTGCTGCAGCTTGTGGCCAACCTGAGGTCTGCTCCAAACTGCGTGCGAGCTGCCCCGGGGATCACGCGCTGAACAGCTCCAGCACCAGCGCTCCGTGTGTTCACGGCACAACGGGCCTCCTACACAGCGTGTGACTCAGTGTAAAGAGAGGAAACTCCCGGAGGTTTAGGAGAACGTAACTGGAGTCATCAAATAGGCTTTTAGGTCAGTCTTCGCCACGCTGTAGCACGACCAAAGACAAATCCTACCATGCCAGTTTCCAGTACAAATACACATATGCAGCATGGATTTTTTATTTAAGGTACAACAAGTGCTATGAGCAATTATATATGTCATCCTAACAGCAGTGGCATAAAAAATATCCTATTTCAGGACAAACTAATTTGAGGATTGCTTACAAAATCATCTAATACTTTTCCACATCTAATGCAGTAGTGAAACCTCATATTTTTCTGTTCAAATTATGGCAGCTAAAGAATGCCAAAAATCTGGGAAAAAAAATGCATGTATACAGTTGATTTATGCAAATATTCAGCTTGCTGAAAGGGTGGCTGCAACCATTATGTGTAAGTGCGTGGATTAACGCACTCAGGTGTTAGTGAAACACTTTTATCCGTGTATCAGAGGAATAAGATAGTCAAATAATTCTGAATGAGTCAATGAACTACCCACATTAACTACCAAGTCATCTGTCTACAGCTGAAATTCCTCTAAAAGATTTTGAACTATCTACCCTCCCTTGTGCCTTCTATGAGTGTAAAGCAGAAGAATCTGTCAGATTGTTTTCCCTTATGACTGCAAAGTGCTTTTAAAGTTAGGGATTCACTTAGTGTAGCTCATTTGTTTTACATTATAGAGTTTTATTTTCATTTCTTGAGATGTATGAAGCCTCTTCTAAAATTACAATCCTGCAAAACATTTAATGTGATAAAGCCTATTTGTAGATGACACAAGGTACTGTCTTTACCTGTATTCTTAATTGCAGGACTTGACAGCATTTGAAGTTCAAATTAAAATAACAATACTAGACGAAAATTTTACCATGGACGTTTGCCCTCCTCCTCATTCCCCTCACCCATTTAGCCTTCACTGAAGACTGTATCTCAACTTGACTTTCAGGAAGCCCAAGGGTGCATCCCCCATGCCCCAAAGCAGAAATAGTTATATCCTATGCTATTCTTGACAGATGTTTTTCTCTTATTCTTAAAAGCCCAAGTGACAGCTACTCTCCAAATCCCCAGGCACTTTGTTCTCATGTTATTCTGTATTTGCCTTTGGAGTTTTTTTTTCTAAATTCCTAATCTAAATCTCCCTTGCCACAGTTTAAACCCATTAGTTCTTCTTCTAGCCTCAGTGGGGATAGAGAATAGAATAATTGCTCCCTTCTCCCTTTAGCTGTCCTTTATGTATCTGAAGTCAGTTGTCATGCTCCCGCTTTGCCTTCATGGTCTCCTCAGGAAAGACATTGTTATTTAGAATCATTGCCAAACTAGGGAGAAGGATTTGCTGGTAATATTTATGTAATTATTGTCAAGGGAATAGTTTTTCCACTGTATCAGTTTTCAGTGATATTTGCAATGGGATTATGTTAGGAGAAATGATAACACTCTTTCTGTAGTTCTAGGGATGAAAAGAATAAAATGGTCTAATGGGAATAACTGTAAGGCAAAGAACTCTTCAGTAATTTTGGGGCTGCAGCTGATTAGCAATTTCACTGCTAAGAGCACAGTCTTTATGCCAGTGGAAAAGACAGGTAACTAAAAGGAGACTATCTGTTGCCACTGATGGATACTTTGGCACCTGAAGCATCTTCCCTCTCTCACAACCACTTCTCCATCCATCGATGGAGACAGTAGGGACGTAATGAGAGCTTGGGCTCAAGTGCATACTGAGAGCATCCCAAGGGTGCTTGGTGCTAACTATGCACGTCTCCATGAGCAGAGTGTAGACATTGAGCAGATGAAGTCAAAGCATAAAATAAACACATGTATTTTGGGGAGGTGTTTTTTGAAAAGACACACCTCTGGATATTGTTCCTTTTTTGTTTGTTTGCTCATTTATCTAATTGAATTGGAATACTATTTATATAAAACACACTTAAGATCCCATACTAGTATCTGAGATCTTAAAAAAAAATCTTGCAGAAATTTATGTTCATTTTAATGTAGTTTCCAGTTCTCCTAAAATAGCCATTGTATTTTTCTGCTTCATCCTTCTCACAGAAGTGCTGTTAGAAAAGTATTTTATGAATTCATACAACCTATTCTGCAAGACTCTCACTCATTCTCCACTTCCCCTGCACTAAGATAATGACTTCTTGAACTTTGGAATTTAAGTGTAATACATTTTCTACACTTATTTATTTATCAGATATATGTACCTGATGCATTCCTTTTTTTTTTCTGATTTATTGTTCTTTGTCCTTGTAAGACATTTTTTTCCTATCAAGTTAAATGTTTGACAAAACATTCTCCAAAAGCCATCATTTTGCATCCTATATTTTCACATATTTTTCTTTTATATGGGTTTCATATATTCTTTACTGTGCTATAAATATGACAGTAGAAAAATGTAACAAATACATACAGTATTTGAACAGCTATCAAGGGTAAATACAAAAATATTCATAATAAATCACTAGGAAGGCACTGATGCCAGCATGTTCGTTCAGACCAGAAATTTGCTTGTGAAGCAGATTTCTATCTACTCATGACCTGTCTTGGCACTCCATAAACTGGATTCCTTTCAAAAGAAACTACACAGGAAGATGTGTTCCATCTGATGTGCTCTCAAACTCATGCTGTCCAGGCACAAATGGGCTTTCAGTCAACGGATCAGAGTATAGACAGTCCAGAGTAAGCAAACTCTTGACATTCCTATAGTTTGAGTGTCTGATCCTCAACACCAGAAATTTTCCTCTAGGGATCCATTCCTATGCAACCCTACTCATAACATAAACGTAGCCTTAGATCAGTCTCATCTCATTTAGCTGCCAGGCAGGGCATTCAGCCTTTGTAGACACATTCCCAGATTTTCAGGTCCCTGTGTAGTTCTCCTGTTACCATGGCCAAACTCCCACTCACACGACAAGGACAGGATAAAGCTGGAAAACCCTGAGCCTGTAATGCTTTAAACCAGTTAATTGATGTTCAGTTTTTACTTTTCTCTTTCTGGGAAGTTTTGGGAGGACCTCTCAAGCTCTCTCCTGGTATTTAGGTTTCAGAGTTCATTAGTCATCTCTCTTAAAGCATTAAATTTAGAGCCAGCTATATGTTTTCCCACAAGCTGGGTCCATGAGTCATGACCACTTTACGTTATCTGATTTATAGTTGTTATTACTTAATGATCTTGAAAGTGGTGAAATAAAATTGATAATAAAGTAAACAGCATACACAAGTTAAACAGAGATGCTCAATCAAGAGTTTCAGTAACTTCACATTTCATATTCTAATGGTTTATATAATGCTTTCCAGCATCTATCATAGCATTCAACATTTATAAGAAATTTTTTAAAGAAATTCTAATTTACAGTCTGCTGCAGAGGGATGCTAGAGCTATTCATTTTAAAATAGGACATGCACTGTTGTGATCTTAGACCCCTCATATGGAACTGTCACAGAATCACATTTTATGCCCCTTTCTTTCAAAGAAAGAACAGATCTGTTCTTGACGATCTGATTAAAAGTTTGTTTATATCTGTGTGGACTTGTGTTCTTTGGAGGAACCTAAACTGCAGCCAGAATACCTGTAGGTGTTCAGAGCTGAAGCTCTGAAGACTGAGAGGCTGCGTTTAAGTGACTGGGCAGTGAGGTCACTTCCAACTGCACATGAGAATCACGGAGAAAGAGCACCGTGCTGAAACGCCTCCAAGCCCTGAGGCTTCAAGTAGTCTGGTGGGTCTCCTCACAGTAGCCTGGTTAATTCTGGGGGTGTGAGACGTCAAGCTACTAGACAGCTTCCTTCTTGTCATAGATCACAAGTTGGATTTTGCAAAATGATTAGATTAGGTTAATGTTCCCTCATTATCAACCTGTTGTTCAGAATGCAAATGATTATGAAAATTTGAGACTTCCCATAAAGTATCTGTATCAGTACATTGCTATGTTCCTTTATTTAAGAATTTTAAATAATATCCAAACAGAATTATGTATTATGTAAAATCTGGGAGTTACGTAATCTTTTTACTTTACCACAGTATGTTTAAATGGTATTTAAAAATCATGTAGTGTCTATTTGGCTCCGGTCACAATTTAACTTTACAGAGCACCAAGAGATAGTCATAAAAATAAAATTCATTTTAACCTGTTGGTTTAAATCACTAATCAATATAGTCTTTGGATCAAAAAAGTGGAATTATCAAAGTCTGTTTCTTTTACTAAGCTCCGTAACATAGAGCTTGTGCAGACCCACAGGTTGCGTTATCATTAGCAACCTTTGTCTTTCTCTCCTAGAAGTGACGTGTCTTCAGATGGCAGCCTAAGAGAAGCAACTACTCCATCACAACAAACCCCTTCCACATTAAAGTCAGTGGTCATTGCTGTTAGAATTGGAAAATCTTCATAAAGTTCAGAGAATTTTAATAAATGTCTGAATCACAGAAACTTGCAGACCAATGCAACAGTTTCATTTAATTTCTGTCTTGAAATTAAATTTTGAAATCAGGATCAAATTCTGCCCCTTGACTTGATACTTGACCTTTCTTGACCTTTCTGCTACAATTTGCGTGGGTACTGAAGTCAGAAGCTAAGGAATAAATAATTTCAGAGCAGTCATTTCTAGTATATTCACTTTGACAGCAAAGAGCTGCTTAGTCAAGTAAAGAACATTTGGATTCACTGCAGTGCCCACTACATTTCCCTGGTTTCATCTAGGATTTTGTCTGTGCTCAAGACTAAGAGTAACCTTTGCTTCTCAAATGACTGTGAAAGAGAAGCCCATCAATTCTTTATGAGAGTTTTTGACATTCCCAGCGCAGCCTGGATGTATCCACACTGGTGCAGGCAGCAGCATGCAACCGTGAGGCTCGCGCAGGACCTGGAAGCCAGCTATCCCTGTCTCCGTGCAAAATCAGCTTTTCCTCCTCCTGAATGGCAAGGCTGCTGCCAAGAGCCCCACTAGCAATGCAGCTAGTGCCATGCAGCAAGGATCACTCACTGGTTACAGTCCTCTGATTTGAAGGATTCTTTGTGAGTTTTTTTGGACGTAGACAAACGGCAGGACTGCTTAAGGATGGTTACAGTAGTCAAGAAAACAGTGTGTAATCCCTCATGCTGTGACACTAGCTGGGCGGACAATCCGTAACGCAGTCAGGAGAGGGAGAGGGCCCTGGGCCACGCTCCAGTGTCTACCTTGTCACCTGCCTAGTGTAGCACGAAAAACGAATGGCCACGACCAGCATCCTGAACACGAGGCCCTCTGGTTATCGGGGTGGTTATGAAACCAGTGAGCTGAGGCTGGGAATCAGAGCTGCAGAGAAGATTAAAACCAAATCACTTGTAGAATAATGCAACACATTGCAAAGGAGCAGGGCACAGTGCAGTTAGAGAATTTATTTGGAGACGCACTCTGAGCAGTAATACCACTAAAAAATATTGCCTCAAAGATGCTTTGAGAAAAGTCTCTTTTTCACTCTTTGAAGAAGACAGCTGATTTCTGTCCCAAAAAAATGAATAAGGAAGAGCTAACTATGGAGATAACACATGTTTTATTTTTCTGGAATATAGGCGTCCTTAAGCTTATTAAACAGAGAGAAGGGGAAGAAACATAAGGTTATATTTTTAACTGTGCTATTATTAGTTGATTTTAAAATTGTCCATTCCTTCTTTCCCTGAAATAAAGCATCTTATAAATATGGTTCAAATACCTGAGGACAAAACCAGCATTTTTCCATACTAATGTACATATTAGTACTGATGGATATTGCCCATTAACTAGTCCAAAAAAGCTTTGTCTGTGATGAGCCTCACCATTGTTACACAGAGGAGCCTATTTGGTTCAATATAATTTTATGCAGCATCTGTTCCCACTATTCTCTTTCTGTTTTCAAAATTCTTGTGGATTCCACCGTAATTGCTCATCATCCTCCCCAAAGCTACATATAATATACAATAGTTCCATTAAATACCACTCATCTATTGGAAATGGATTTATTATGCCATCCATGTGTAATGCATGGATGAATCTAGATTAATGGCTCTTTCCTTGCACAACAATAATTTTTGCTGTAATTAGTTTCGCTACATAATATACATAATTTACCATTTTATCATAGCCACTCAACTGTCCAGTTTAGCTGTGAACCCTGCCCCAAACCAGAATTCATAGAGATACCTGCTCACAGTTAAGGGTAGACTCGTGGCAATAAGGAGAATCAGCCTCTGCACTTCTTAGGGTTTTAGACAGCTCATTAATATCTGTGCCGCAACTTTCCAATATGTGAAAGGATGCTAATGATGCCTCATGACCTCTGTGGAAGTGCTCTGAGCCTTTATTGTACAGAAAAAGTTATTATAGCTGTTCTTCAAGAAAAGATCTATCCTGTGGGAGTGTGGTGGAGCTTCAAACTACACAGTGAAACAAAAGATATGAATTTTCTCAAAATTCTGATATAAAGAGGACGCTACAACATTTAGGCTGAGAATTTCTAGAGAATATTTTGATTTTTTTGCTGCTGAATTTCATTGACCACAAAAGACCTAAAACATACAGAGGAATAACTTACAGGTACCATCTCCTGTGCAACTGAATATTATATAGGAATATTTTTGCACCTAGATTAAAAAAAAAAAAAAAGGGAGCAAACTAAGTGAAAAACAAACAAAAAAGACCTTCAAATATTAAGATATGAAATTTTAAATAAAGTTAGAAAAATCCAGCAGCGCATCTCAGCAGTGGACCGACAGTAGCTTAGCATTAGGACAGAAATTGGGAAAATGAGGTATTTCCAAACCTAGTGTTTTGGAATTAACATAGTGCTGTACACTATGTTAATTTACACTTTTGTTTTCAGCTCATAGCTGGACAGATAAAAATATTTGCATCATACAGCAGCTCATGTAGCCTCTGATATTTTATTTGATATTAACTGTCAAAGAAAAAACATATGATCTTCTCATTTTCCCAGCCCCCTTTCAAGTCTATGTTAAGCTTCTCTTACTATTTTGAAAACCATCTTCACTACTGGTATTAAAAAACACTCTTATCGAATTGTCTACTTATTCTGCTTTCACATTCTTAATATTATTGAAGGAAGGAAATAGTGGAAAAGGCCTCCAGCTTTAAGGTTAGAGCACTGTTAATGCAGGCTCAACCAAAGCCTCTGAGAGTTTTCTCATGTATTTCAGCAGGCTGTGTCTGAAGCTTTGCATCCAGAAGCATCTGTGTATCTCTGAGAGTGACAATACATGTCACAACAAGGTTACAGCAGATAACTGACTGCAGCTCTCATTTGCACTGAGTCAGAGACTCCAGATTTGTCATTATGACTCTCGCCATTCATCTTTATAGGGGAAGATACTAATAGAAAGGAGGATTATCATGAATTTATAGAAAATGCATACATTATTGTGGTTTCACAAATGAATAGCACCATTAAATTCCCTTGCATTTCCACCTCAAGCTAATCGGCCTCAGTAAAATTATCTTTGCATGGCTACATTTTATGAAAGAACAATCTTTCAATATCTAATTGAAAGTTAATTGTTTTTTGTGATGAGAATATTTTTTAAGCCATTTCATGGAAAGCAAGCTGTTTTACTAATGACGCCCTGTTCCCAACAGATGGGTGGCTTGTCAGCTTCTTTACACTTAAAAGAAATCCCAAGGCACCTTGTGATGCCTTTTTATGACCTTTTCTAAACGTCAGTCCAAGCCCCTCTGCTTCTTCCTCTGTTCCATATTTACCTTTGCCTGGGCTGTGCTGAGAGTGTGTTAGAGCTGTACAGCTTTTAATCAGCTGCCTGATACCCAAACTAAAACTAATAGATGAAAACTGTCCGAATAGGCTGCAAAGCTATTGCAAACTTGTGCCCTTTAGCAGAGCAACATCTTAGTTGACACATACTACAGCTGCACATGCATTGCTGTGTCTCTAAAGCTAACCTAGATAAATCCAGCTTGCACTGGAAAGTCAGAAGTGTTTTTTCTTGAAAATGGACTGTATAAAGAAGAGTATAAAACTACTGCAGTGCAGTGACAACACTGTCATCATCATCAAACTCAAGACTGCACCTAGCACACTAGCAATCGTATGAAATCCGATTACTCCAGAGAGGCTCCTCTTCACAGTGGACCTCACAATATGGTCCCCATGCCAATACTGAGCTAGTATGAACCTCTCTCAGGTATGAAAGACCTTCAGGAGCATTTCTTTGCTTTAAATGAGCATTGTAAAGCTCAGGCTGTTAAAGGCTGTACAGTGTGCTGGTAGAGAAGGATCAAAAATATAAGAAGTTTTTGCCTTCCCTACAGGTCCTTCAGATACTAGTGGTTCATAGTAGAAGATGGTTGACACCTGGAGACGGTGACATATCCACATAGGCATCTGGAAAAAAAGTATCTGTATATGATGTGTTTGTACTTCAATGTTAGCTACTGCCTTGGCTTGCCTATTTGGGCAAGCACTCTCTTTTCTGACAGTAGGAGGAAGGCTCAGCTGCAGGAAGGAGAGTCAGGCTGTCCACCAGCACCATCACTGCCTGGAGGGCACCAGCCTTGAGGCACCAGTCAGTCTTAATGGGCCTGAGTGGCCTCACCTGGTCCCCTGCCCACTCACTTTCTGCACATGGGTCAGGGGTGCTATTTAAGCTCAGGCCTGGGCCCTCAGTCCTTGTTTGAGCTGAGATAGAGGTGTGCTTGCCTCACTTCTGCTTCCTGGCTTGGACCTTGAACCAAAGATGTAACCTTGTCTTCTGCTCACCTCCTGTTGCTCCTCACTGGACCTGCTGTTCGGACCCTGGACCTTGGTCATCCCCTTGCTGTGGACCCTGTTCCTGGGGCCTGGCTTGGTCTGCAGAACTTAGATGCTACAGGACTGTCCTGGTCAGTACCGGGATGCTCTGTGCTGGGATCACCTTTGCCTTCATGCTCATCTTCCCCAAGTGCTATGGGGCAGCCTTGTCCTTGGAGCTCCCTCAATCTGAAGTTCTAGTGAATATGCTTAAGTATTTAATGGAAGGCTAGGAATGTGCTTTGACTTTCTCCCTAGAAGACTCTTGTCTTGCTATTTTGAGGCGGTTCTGGTACTAAATGTTCTCACAATCTGACTTTCAGTAAATAATATTTTTTCTTATGTTCAAAACAAGGCTCAAATTCTTTAATTTCAAGACACTAATTTCCAAGTAGGTTGCTTTGACTTTTGTTTTTGTACAGTGACTGAATGAGATGGTAAAATAGCAACTGCAAAAATGCATGAAGAACACATCACTTTAGAAGTCAAAAAGGAAGAACATAGCAGGTTTTGATAATTTAACATAAAAGGCTTTCCTACCCTTTTGTGATATTAGAGTAGTGCTACATCATAATTGTTTAAAATTAATGCTGCACTAATTTCATCAACTGAATCTATTTTTTTCTCAGTGTATTTTGTAGCTGTTTCTCTTAGTATTGTTTTGATCAGCAATGTACCAAAGTTTTTAGGGAAAGGCTTATATAATTATAGCTAACTTAATAACTCTTGCTTTTTCTATACTTCTCAGGCTGTGAGAAAAGATATTGTCTGCAAAGAATAAATATTTCCATATATCTTTGCAACTTGTGACAGACTACAAAGGAAGAAGGGTTAGATAAATATTTTCTGCAGTGCTAACTCTCTAGCAAATGAGTTGCCCTCTGAAGAAATAACCTTTTGGACTGTCTACAAATCAGCAGACTCTGCCTTATGGTGTGTAAAGCATTGAAGAATGCCCAGGATAGATGGCAGCTACATGAGTTTCAGTATGAATTGACTCAATTAAACTTATAGTCAAGGTCAGGATGTTGCCCACTGCAAGCAGGGACTAAGCTTTGGTAAAACTGTGTACAAGACTCTTCTAGAGGCCAATGAGAAGGACCCCTTCAAGTACTTGGTCAGCTAATAGGAAGGATATTCCAAGCCCTGTCAATAAGGACCTGTATCATATCTGGATCCTTGGTAGGCTGGACATCTTGTCAGAGGAGATTCAATTTTTAATGAGAATGAATGAATTACAGCATGAAATGCTTATGTCCCTGCTGACTTAGGTTCCAGATTCCAAGTTCTCTTGCTCTTTCTGAAGTACAGACTATAGGAGAAAGTCCAGGAAGAGATAAATGCCCATCCTGTATAGCTGTTTGCTCATATAATCCTCAACAGTAGGAAGATTCTTGTGAATATGTTTAAGATGATTTAAAGAATCAGTCTGGGTATGCATGTACTGCTCTTGACAATCATGACACAGGGAGGCAGAAGATGTTGCTGATACTGCATTGGGGTTTAGGCTGTGAAACTGCTTTTGATATTTGATTTCTTTTTCTTTCAAAGCTTTCAAAATAGGAAAGCTTAAATACTGAGGCCTTTAAAAGGTTTATTTGAATGAAACCATAAAAAAGTGAAAGCATCAGAGCTTTCTTTCAGGCTTCCTGCAAAAAATCACCTGCTGCCTGAGATCAAGCAGAGCATAATTCTGGAGACAGACAACAAAGGGCAAACCGAAATCACAGCTTACACTAGGAGATGGTTTGGGTTAGCCCATTTTATTACATATTGTTTTTTGTTTGCAAGTACTGAAGTATAGAAGAGTCATTTTGGAGACATTTGGGAGTTACACAAAAGGTGAAGTTAAAGTTTCAGTTTTATGCTAAGATATGCAAATATACATGCATTTATGCAAATATGCATATATACAAGTATATTTGTCTTCATAATGATATAGAAATGTGAGTAATGTTGTTTAAACCTTTATGCTTAAAAGGATGAATATGTGCAACCTAGTTCCCTACACTGGGCAAGAGCCTTTCTCCTTCAAATAAGCATGATAATAGAGAAGCTTGATATAGTCTATCAAAATATGCTAAAGAATATTTTAAAGAACAATGCTCGACGTGTGTTCAATCCTCTGTGTGCATATACTCTTTCAAAGTTATTTATTCACTAGGCTTCTACCCAGAATGATAATAGAAATAAACAATTTCTTAACAAAAGACTAATTTTCCAGTTTCTAAGCTAGTGTGGGTGTAACACAAAACACAGGTGATAAGGTGAGATCTGCAAGACAACTGGTTAAAACTCCTTAATGCGGACTCAGCTGTGCAACTCAGAACTGAAGTTAAGGCAACTCTGTAAATGATGCTGTCTGCTCTGCTTAAACAGGAATCACATTCCAGCCAGGTACAGATGGAGTACGAAGTTATGTACCAAGTGCCCAGGGAAAAATAAAGTTAAGATATTCCCTTCAGTTTCCCTTTAGCATTTGCTCTTTGCTTTACTTCCTGCTGGTTTTGTATATCCTGTTCCTAGCTGCTCCATGTGTTATATATGATGCCTGGGTTTTTATCATGAACTTTCAGGTTCTAGATGTGGGCTGAGTGATTCCAGAGGCACTTACCATTCCAGTCAGCTGGTACCTTGAGGGCTCTGACCATCCTTAGTTGTATCAGGACAAAGATTTGAGGGTAGTTCTTTTCTCTGCCATGGCATTTGAAGGCAATCCCAAAGGGGTGCTGTGCTTCAAAGGAACCAGTCTAGTACAAAAATGTGTTGTGAGTTATTTCAATATCATCCGCAGCTGCTAAGAGAACTCATTCGAGGGTAAAAAATTCTTCGTAGACTTGGATGTGGATCAAGCTTGTATTTTGGGGCAGGCTGACATTTTTCCCTGCATAGTGTTCAGCTCTGATATACGCTATGTTTCTCATTAACTTGGTTCAGGGAAAATATATATTTTTGGGCACCAACTCTCACTAGATTGGAATTGGAATCATTTACTTGGAAAGTGGCCAGTGTTTTATAAAGACTTTATCTTTCTACATTTTGGCCAATGGATGCTGATGAAGCATTTTGGCTGTGTTAACAACTCTCCTATTACTTTTCTTCCTATTTCTGGGAAATGTCTAATAACACAGTCTGCGTGAGGCAAATCTCATAATCATAGCAGTCACCACATTTGCTCCTTTTCCCTGGATATTTCACATGATAATTTGCAAAGCCACAGATTTATCTAAAGCTTTAGAGAGGAGAAAAAAAGAAAAAAACTTAATTCCTACCATGTAACAAGATCATTGAACTAAGAGTTCAGCTTTCCTAAAGGCAACAAACAACCACCTGAATTCTAGGTGAACTTAGTATTAGCTTTCACTTATTTTGATGCATTTTATGGTTGAGTTTCTCTGATCTTTTCTTTTTCTAATCTTAAAATTGTAGTCAGAAACACCACTGTGTTAATCAGTGTGGAAGGGTAAAAAGGTTCTATCATAACAAAATAAAGCAGTAAACAAGTGCAATTTCTCTGGCAATCAAATATGCTGGCTTTGTATTTCCCTGGGTGAACAATATGAAAAATGACAACCATCTGCTATCTCCATCTAAAAAAAAAAAATTAATGTACTTAGCATATAAAACTTTTGTCATATAGAATGAAGTACAGGAAGCTTTTCTTTATATGATCATAATTTTTTACCTTATTTACCAAAATAAGGTTGCAGATTAAAAATATGTACTTTGTTAGTCATTCTAATCACTATCTCCCTTGTGCTACTAATGAGATAAAGCAAAAAATCTGAAAAAGGATTACCCCGGAGATTACAATTCTCAATGATAATAACTCTATATAGTGATTGCTTATAGAGTAATAACTCTATAAGTGATTGCAAGAAGAAATTTACTATGGTACAAGCAATTTTTCTTTAGCAGTTATTTATAATGTTTATAATATTCTTAGACATTTTTTAGATATTATATAAGATACCCTTTTGGTTTTACATAAATGTCTTCAGTAGCTCAGACTAGTCAGCACGGATTTTGCTTCAAGCAGTCTTTAACCTTTACTCTTGACTGATCAACTCTGAACAGAATCGGTTAAAGCTGAGTAATCTACGTACACCTTTACATTATTTCTGTGTGAACCTGCAGGACAGTTGTGCTGAAAGAATTTCTTGAGGCAATCTGCTCACTGGAAAGTGGAGACAAAAAGACCTATCAAACCTGCTGAACTGAAGGCTCCTGAATGACAAATTTAAGAGGCAGGTCGTGCTTTTACACATATATAGCACGCAAAAAGAAAAGACTGGTCTGCTAGCAGAAGAATGCGAATTACACTTAGTAGAAGGAAGATCGAAATAAATGAGTAACGTAGACTAATTTCAGGCAAGCAAGTGTGGGAGTGAGTGGTTTTAATCAGTCTTTCATGCACACAAATTCTGTTCCAGATCTGAAACAGCAGCAGGCTTGAAAATTAAATGCAAGGCAATGGGAAGTGCAGGGGCGGTTAGCTTGGGCAGAGCAGGCGGAATTATATGAAAAGAGAAGATAATGCACTTATCTAAGTGCACTTAGGCACTTCAAAAGGTGAGAGAAAATAAGATGGCAGCTGAGCACTTGGCAGTGAGTTATTGGTATTTTGGTGTGCTGATGGCTGATGCTCTTCTGTGCTGGGTGTAAGAGTAAAATGTAAAACTCCTTTAGCTGTAGATTTTATCTTGCTTGTGGCTTTAGACCTTTAGCAACCAAACCCTGCTAGACTAATCTCATATATATTGTATAAGAATACAGACTAGAATGTTAAGATATGGAGGGATATGTGCTTGGAATAAATGCCATAATTAATCTTTAAAAAAACACCTGTGATGATTTACATTAATTATCCAGTGTCTAGGAATAACTTCAGTATTACAGGATTAAAAGGGGGAAGAGAGGCTGGAAATAATATGCAATAACATGTAATGGCTTATCTTGTATTCACTGAAGCTAATGACAAAGCTCCTAGTGGCTGTGCAGGATTAGGCTCTAGGAGACCATCAGTAAAAGAACAGCTATCATAACACTCAGAATTGTTCGCTAGATATTTTTGTTACTGTCAGCTCTTTCATAAGGTAGGCATGTAGCAACCCTCAGATGCATGCTCTGCCTTTTTAAAGGATATGGGATTCATTTACGAATTAAGGTTACATCTTCAGACACTGCTATAAAAGTCTATCTAAAAAGTCCTTTTAAATTAGTCTGAACTTCTTCAGACCTTTCACACTATGATGCTTCTTAGTCACTTGACTCATCTAGCGTCTGCTTTTCAAGCAGCATACTGCACTTTGAATGTCCGAATGCTTTAGTAGAAGTAGAAGTTATAGACAGGGAAGACCACTTTGATGTTTTAACTTAATTCGGCTTCAGCGGTGTTCAGTCAAAGTGTGCTTCAGGGACTACAGGAAGCTCCAAGCTCTTTAATGAAACATGGTCATATTGGATTTGCATTTTTCTCTGTGCATGTTGATTGAGATGAAAAATATTACCACCATAAAAGAAAGATCAATTGATGTATATACATTTTATTGCTACCAGGAAAATATTGATGAAAGTGATTAATACTTCAGATAATGAGGTAGATCTCATGAAGCAGACGGTGTAAGTTGTGATTTGGGAACAGTGATAAATTAGGGAATGATTTGCATAAACTTATAAGGTTGCAGAAAACATGTATGAAATGTAAATAATTAGTACTTAGGTGACAACAGATGAAAGCCTTTTCATTTATGAGAACCAATTGCAAAGGCCATTTCAGACTGGGAAAAATCTTCTGTATCTTCTTCCTACAACTTGTGGTATGGTAAAATGGTGCCTCCTTCAGGCTGGAAGTGTGCCTAAAGATAGCGGTGCTACCAGTATTTTGAGAAGAAAACAGTTTTCCCCTGCCATATTTTTTTAGCTCAGAACATCAAGGACCTTGCAGGGTATGTTGCAGCAAAACTGCACCATCTTGTCTGAAGGAAAGTGATGAGAATGCCTAAAGCCAAAGGACTTCAGGTTTGCAGGTGCAAATCAGATGCAGTTGAACAGCAGTCACACTGTCCCGAGAGGAACAGCTTCCAGTAAGTATTGTATGGAACCAGCAACGTTCTCCTGTATCATAAGATAGGGGCTCCTGGCCCTTAATCATTGTTGCTCTATGCTGGACCCTGGTCACAAGCCAAGAGCTCAACCAGGTAAGGTAGGACTTTACATCAACTTGTTTAACTTTTTTGGGGTGGGGAGAGAGGGGGTGAGATGAGTGGGAGGGGAGCGATAAATACAGGATGAATATGTTTGCGAAAGTGAAAGAATATGGGGTGACATATTTTTATTACAAAAAAGAAAAAATGAAAGTCAGATATACTTTCTTAAAGTGGTAGAGCAAAAGTACAAACACAATTGTAATTTCAGAACTGAGGAAAAAAAATCTTTGATATGATAATCTGTTGCTTCTAGGAAAAAAATCCTAATGCAGTGCGTGACTAATCATCCCTCAATTGCTGTACCATCATGCCTTCCTTGCTTACTACTTAAGATACTTTCAAATATTTTGAATTCAAAGACTTTCAAATATATTGAATATATTCAATAACACTTGTTTTTGTTTTTTTCATTTCATTTCTTTGCTAGTACCACTAAATGTGGCATTTCAGATTCTATTTCACTTTGTTGCTACACACACACACACACACACACACACACACACACACAAAGCTTCCTCTTGAGAAAGTTCTTAAAATGCAGTACTTCAGAATCAAAATCTATCTAAAAAATAGATTTGTTATGAAAATCATTTTTTAAAGGTAATCAATCTTTCATTCCTTGAAAACAAAGCCCTATTAAAATAAAGAAAGAATAAATTTGCCTAAATTGCTTGACTATGTTAATTATCTCTAGTTATTGACCTGAAGTGCATGCTTGTGACCTTCTTGAAAAGGGAGTTAATTTTGCAATGATTTCAACTGCAGTATTTTCTTTGCTCTTAAGGACTTTTTGTGAATAGTTCTCATATAAGGGGAAAAATCAGCAGAGATATTGTACATTCCTGGTAAATGTATGCACCCAACTATATGGTAATATCAATGGCTCTAAGGACATTGACAAATGTTAACATTTTATCCTTTAGATCACTAGGATGTATTTGGCATAAATTCAGTTTTCATAAGCAGTCATTTGTGTCAGTGTTTTGCAAAGTGAGTGCTGAGCTTTCTCACTTCCTAGAGAGCAGGTAGTACTAAGCAGCCCTATTTGCTAACACTGAAAGACAGAGGAGTAGCACAGGAAAAGAGATGTTTCTGTTCTCGCAATTACGTTTTTTCCCAGAGCAGAGCCCAGATGCACTATGGCAGATGTGCAAGCTGGTGCTTGCAGAATGACTGCCTGCACAGCTGTAATCTGGTGGGTAGCTCTGAAGAGCTGTCAGCCTTGTGCCTTTCTCAATACCTGAGTCCCACTGCAGTATATATGGGGAAAGCATGCTGAGTTCAGGAAAGCAAAGGGATAAGGAGACAAAAATACTGTGAGAAGAGATGGCTGCAAGGCTCTGCTCTGTGCACATCTGTCCTGCCCTTCAACAGAAGGACTCTTCAGAAAGAAAGAACACTGAGCAGGCCCATTGTTAGGAAACATTAGGTCTTAGAAGAGAAGGGCTAATTGAACTTAGCATTCTTTCTTTTATATCTTAATATTAAGACAGCAAAAACATAACCATCATATGCTAAACCAATATTGATGGAAGTGTAAAGACCCTGCAGTTGTGAATTTGCCTTACCCTGCTATCATGGAAAAAAAAGTTGGAAAAATAAGAAGACAGGCAACAGATGGACAGATTTTTAAATTTACTGGTTGTCTCCAAATTTTGTTCAGGCTTGCACTGGCATCTAATAAATCTCAACATTTCTTTTTTGGGATATACAATATTTGACAAAATATTAAACCTCTTGCTTTGTTGAGGATGATGGGTCAGCTTATCAGGACAGTCTGAAACATTGTTGAAATTGAATCCTTTCCCAGGTGAAACTGGCATCTTTTGATTGCAACTGAGGGTGTTTCAGGAGTGGATACCTACTTCCTTAGCAAGAAGACTGTCTAGATTAGCTTTGACCAGCAATCATTCCTACTCAGGAAAAAACTTCAAAAGAAAAGTTAATTTTGTGTAAATACAGCACTAATTCTTGGTTTCCTTGATGTCCTTTCCATTCCCAAGAAAGCCCACAGGATTTTTACTAGCTTCAGTAGAATTAATTCACATTTATATTTACCACAATTGAAGTTTATTTTTCATAGGTTATTAATCATAGGTTATTTTTCAAACCACTTATCTTTAATGTGCATAAATAATTTTACATGATTCAGGCAACGGTTTATAGAAATATGTTTTGATCTATGGCTTTCTACTGTCCCACTTTTCTGTCTCGTGTCTGCAGCACTGGTGGTATATGCACACTTTATTCAGTTCAAAGTTTTACAGGTTTGGGATCAAAGATTAGCATGGGAAGGGTAATATCATTTTACAAGAGTTCTCATGCAAATTCTATTTCTCAGTCTTCTGCTAAAAATCCTTTGAAAACAAAGTATACGTATTTGCTGGAAAAAATATTTGAATATTTTCATATTCAGCTTCCTCTGCAGCTGTGTGCTTCCATTTTATGTTTAATTTCCTTTTGTCCTCTACCTACAGATTGTTTCTCAAACCAGCTTATTTTATTTCATGTTCAGATGAATATCTGTGCTCAGATGATTTACATTCAATTGCAAGGGATAGATGGCTTTAAGCTTTCTTGAAAAGACAGACAAAAATGAAAAATAAGAACTCGTAGCAATTTTGAAAGAACAGGGAATTACTGTGCGTGAGATGGTTTAATGTATTGTTTAGCAGATTTTATCTTCCATTGTGGAGTATTTTAACTTCTTCCAGCAGAAAATAACTTAAAATGCTGAAAAAGATGGTATGCTTACTTTAATTAAAACATTGGGCATGGATGAATAGCTCAAGATGCTTTCAAACCATACTTTCTCTTTCTCTCTCTATATATATATGTAGAAGGAAAGAGTTAATAACATCTGTCTAAGGATGAATTACTTCTGATGTGAAAACCCAAGTGCCTAATTAAACTCTAAATAATTACAAATAGACATACATATACAATACATATGTTTTCTAAGGACATTGTTCTGCTTTAACTGAATTCTTTAATTGAATTCTATTTAATTCCCCTTAGATTTTTATCGAAGTGTTATAGATACTCTCCTGGTGTAATGAGCAACCTTTAATTTGAAAACAAAATCAGGATACCTCAATAATATTATCATTACCCTGTAACTTGAATTTTCTATGGTAAATCCAAGAAGAAAATATTTTCCAGCAAAATGTCTTCAGGATTTCTGTTTCTCCAGTGTACAGCAGATGTGCTCTGTCTAAATCAGAACACCTAAGTGGGCCCCAGAGTAGATCCTGGGGATGCCGAAAGCCCAGGCTGCCCTCAGACTAATGTCTTTCGTTGACTCTGCCACCTCCTCACCTAAGTCCTTCTGCTTGTCAGAATTTGGGCACTGATGAGATTTTTCTGTAGTTTTGTATCCATAATCCTCTTGAAAAGGCTTTACAGTACATTAGTTTTTGGAGATAAACTCTGTAGCCTACAGAGGCCTCTGTAGCCTCTGTAGGCCTACGTAAGCACGATGACCAAGTATACAGCTCCCAGTGAAAAATGTATTATTGTTCTAAGACAGAGATGTCAGCAATTAAAATTAAAAAAAAAAAAAAAAAGATAATGACATAACCAAAATTTAGAAAATAGACCTTATTTTTATACCTGTAATCTGTCATGCTTCAAGGCCATAAATCCTAATCCATTTTTCCCTGGAATTAATGACTTAATGTAGTGTATTCTATTAAATATGTTATAAAATAATTACTCATTTAATAATGATTGAGCTGAGTTCTATTTGCCTGGATTTAGAAACCAACTTCTTTCCTAGGATCACTGTGTTCCATTCATCTCTGCATTCCATTTTAGGACTATTAAATTCCCCTTTTATTGTATCTGGCTCCAAACCACTGACAAAAATACACACACAGGTACAGTAGGCAGTGGATGAACAACTACTTTCTACAATGAAACTTGTCACTTGGAGGCAGATGTGCCTTGAGTTGTGCAGAACTTAGCACTTTCAAGGTTTGACTCTAGCTTTGCTGGAAGTGAAGTTTTCAACTAGTTTAGTGCAAGTTGATCCAGAGCTTGAAGCACAGCTGAAAAATGTCTGTTATGGCCTGCTGTTTTCTGCAAGTGCCTTAATTTCTATTAACAGTTCAGCACTGAGCTAGAGTACTGAGCTGATCCACAAGTATTCTTGGTGTCAATGGAAGAGGGAGCTACATGGAAAAAGGTCAGAAAAGGGAGATAGTGTTCTTGGCATTCCCCCATTTTAATTATTTTCTGATTATTTTTTCCTTCCTCAAAGGTTTCCTAGGTTCTCACTGCATGCTCAAAAATTAAGGCAGTTAAAGAATTTGTCCCCTTTATGACTGTGATCCATTGGTTTTTCATTTTAATTGATACTAATTTTGTATGCAAGATTGAGTTAAAATTGGTTTCTTCTTTGTCTTGAATTTAACCTCATTTTATGCTTCCTGACAATAGTGTTGTCTATATTTAAAAATCGCTCTATCCAAAGACCTCCATGGCTAGTGTAGAAGAAAGCTCCAATCCTAATCCAGGATTTGTTAGCATGTACTGCAGCACTGCAAGATGGGGACTCAATGGCAGCTTCAATAATATATTGTTTGTGTAGACAAGACTAAAATTTGTACAAACAATGAAAGGATAAAAATGCAAATGATGAATTTTCAAATGTAATTATTTAGACTTGTGTTTTGTGGTTTTGGAATTGTTCAGATATGCCATAGATGAAGAAAGCTGTTGGTAGATTTCAGCATCTCCTGTCTGTTTTCCTTACATGATTTTTTCATGAAAAGTCAGCTGACCAAAAAACCCCTCATTTCTAGAAAGCTTAAAGCTTGCCTGTTAATATCTGCACATTCTGCCTTTAGAAAAAGTAGATTTTGCCACTTATTCTAAACAATTTCCATGGTCTTCAAGCTATGCACCAGCAATTCCTTCTTATGACAAGATGCTATGGTTTTGTATGTGCTGCCTATTTACAAATTCATAGCATTTTATAAATGCTCATTGCCTCTGAGCTGAAGGAAGACAGTATATGCACAGTATAAAACAAAGATCAAGGGCAAATTCTTATTACGTGGCAGGAAGTGCTCTGAGAGCCTTGCTGTCCAGGCAGCACTGGGATGCTGACTTGTTAAGCTGTTAGAAAGTAATTGCATTACATGACCTACCATCTCTGTCTAAATTCTCCTGCCAATTTAATCTCTTTGGAGCAGAAAGTGGTGCTTCCATATGTATTTGGTAAATGTATAAAAGCACTGGCGAATACCTTTGAGTTAACCTTTTAAAAAATTGACCTTCTCTTTCTTGTTAAACTTGTTGGCATGTGTGTGAAATTCTTGTATACCAGTAAGGGGTAAAGACAGCTCACAAATCATCCACCCCTCAGCCTTTCATCCAGTATATTTGAAAATGGAGCTTATGTGCACTATACTCTTCCCTCTTTTCAATTGACCTTCTGTTGTTACTTGAAAACTGTTATTTCTATGGGTCAGGGGTCTCCGTTACTGTGTATGTGCACTGCACACGTAGTAGTTGGGGACAGTTGCAATACATAGGACCTATCTTCACATTTCAGCAACAAAATCGCACAAATATTAAATTGAAATTAGAAGGCTCCCTCTCTCCTCCTAATAGATTTAGGTGAAATAGAAACCTCTGTTTATTATTTCATCAAGAATTCCTTTGCTAAGACTGGAATGAAAGAATCTACTTGCAAAGTCTAAAATATACATATTTTTTGTCAGAAAAGTAAAACATTATCTTCCTGCATAAAGAGAATTAAAATTTTCACTATACTTACAAAATTTAGAGTGATAATACAGGATTATATTATTGAATCAATAGTTTAAATGTGCAATCAAAATATTTTAAGGATCAGAATAGCCTCTTAAGCCCTTTACATCCTGCAAAAGACAGTGACAGTTCTGCAGACTTAGTAATTCATTATAGTCTCTGAACAGCAACAAATAAAACTATATATTTTCAAAATGTCCATTTTTTTCCCACAATTAATCTTTAATCTTACCTATAAAAATGATAGTCTTTAATACCTGGAGCAATTGAGGCAAGTTATGTACAGCAAAGAACCTGTAAGAAAATCTCAGCTGCTATAAAGGGATTCTATTCACATTCAGGTTTAATAAACATGCCTACCAAGTTAAATTTGAAATTGCCATAAACAATTTATATTACTAAATCATGTGTGCTTCCTGTTAAAGGTTTCATTTATATAGATATTGAACTAAAAACTAAAGCTGCATATTGAGTTAACCTTTTAAAAATTGTCTTTCTTGCTAGGCTGCGTATTGAGTTCACTGACATCTTGTTAAGCTTGGCTGCATATTCAGGCAGCCAAGATGAGTACTGAGTAGTTAAGCAAAATGAATGAACACCAATTTTCTCTTCAGTGTCTTGTTACCTGTAGATACAGCCATCAGAGAAAGTTTGGCGAGCAATATTGGACATTATACACTTGGATAGCATCATCAGTCCTGTAAAAATGAAAGACTTTGATCAACTCTTTATCCTTATATGCTACTTCAGCTCCAAGATATAATAATCCATAGGCTGAATTTTTAGTACAACAGAATTAGTTATGTAGAGTATTCCCAAGCTACAGCCTCAGTCTTCAAAGAAATTATGAGAAAATTGTGTGCAATGGAGAAGAGAGAAAACACACAAAGATTTAAAAAAAAAAAAAAAAGCTAAAAATGTTGGCAATGCCTAATGTGCCTTATCACAGAGGGCTAAAATTACTTTCTAAAAGAATTATTTCCCTTGTGCCAGATTTAAATTCCCAGGAGCAAAAACTTCCCTAGTGATTAAGGTATTGTGTTAATGGGCTTTTCTTCTAGATGCTCTGGACAGTAGCCTGTAGCATATTAATTAGAGTGGGGCTGCTGCTTGGCAGAAGGACCACTTGAAGATGTTGAGAAAGCAAGAAGCAGAAGAGTAGTAATTTCTGATCAATAAGTCCCTAGTAATGATCACATTCTGTGAAATATAGGAGGACACGTTGCCAACATTTCTTTGTTTCTTCACTTCGATGCCCCTAGAAGATGAAGTATAGATGTTAATCTAAATCCGTCAATGATGAATGATTGGTCATGTGTAGATCAGGCAGCACTTTACAATTACTGTGTTGGTAACTCTCCTATTAGTGCTGTCTTTCTTACTTGGCAGCAGAAGCAGCTGCTTGACATTTGTTTTGAAAATGCTACTGAAAAACTTCAAGTATTTTGCTTTCCCTAGTCCTTGTGCAGGAAAGTCCTTGTTGTTTTTCAGAGGCAAACTACTCTGTTAAGGTATACACTTTCAGTGGAAATGCTTTTCAAGTGCAAGGTGGAATTTTTAGCCAGCAAGTAAAACCTGCTGTTAAAATACTCAGCAGGAGCATAGTTCACCACCATGAAGATTCTGGGCTCAGGTCCCTTGAAGCTTGGCACATACTGCCATAGTAAGCTATGGTGTGCAGCAGGTTGTAAATGGGAAATGTGCTTACTTCACACACAAAAAATAGCAATATATTGTGTGTATTCAGTAATAAACTGAAACAACTGGTAAAGCTTCATTTAAAAAACACAAAACAAAGGTGACTTTTACATCCAGCACATCTCAAAGTGCATTGCTTCTTTCTGCATTCATCAGTGTTTCCCTCTTTAATCATTACAGCCAAATATCTCCCTCGTGCTGTTACTCCTCTCCTCTATGATTTGCCAGTGACAGGCTGGGGAGCTACACTGCTAGTAAGAGAAGAGATGCTCTTCCAGACACACATTTGCCTTCACTATTTGCCACTCATTGACTAAGCACGTTTTTTTTTTTTCTTTTTAGAAAATCAGGAATTCAACAATTTGTTCAGCTACTATAGTCAAGCAGACCCTATTAGAGCAGAAGTCTGTATGTCAATATACTTATAAGGATGTAAAGTTGGAGATGAGAAATAAGCGGAGAAACATTCAAGTACACTCACGCATCCTACTGCCTGCTGGCAGTAGCTTATATAACTATAGTTGGGAGAACAATTTTGTTCTGTGATCATAAATCTGCAAACATACAGTACACCTCGTACAAACATACAATACACTGTGTTTTGCTTGGATATTTGTATATTTGTTTGGAGGTCATATGAAAGCTTTTTGAATTAAATGCCTGTTTTCAGCCTCCAGGCTGCCGCCTCATTCCTCGTTCTGCTCATTTTAAGTGTTTCTACTGAAAAACGTTCCCATTCCTACGGAGTTTGGGTGAAACGATTAATTTACTTTCTAGTCCTCTATGGCTTACATTGATGTTCCATACCTATATCTGGATGATAAAAAAAACCTTTGATTTAATTGACTTGAAGTTAGGATTGGGCCAATTACTTTAAACTGCAGGATTGGCAGGGGAGTATTAGCTTCATTTTTTCCTAGCTTGTACTTGTCTTCAAGTACTACAGCTTGGTATAAGAAATGGAAAGGATATGTGATTTCTGTACATTTTTTTCAGTAACTTTGCTATTTATATGCTAGAGTACATTAATATACCACTGTTGCTAGGCAAAATTATCAGCAGACTTTTGAACAGTGAGATACTCATAAAATATTACCTTAAAGCAGTTTCAGTTTATGCCAGAAATATAAAAATTAACATGTAAAAGTAATAATCTAAGCTAGCCCTTTCATACAAGAAGGTATATAAAGCCAGTATAATTTATTCATTATTCAGGTAAAAATAGTAAGGCATAAAATTTAGTTGTGATGATGGAAAAGACAAAAGCACTAACTTGTAAACCTTCTGGTAACTTTCTCTTGCAAACTTTTCTTGACGTCAATGAAATCCCTGCTGAAGATGTATACAAATGTATTATGAATCTTCTCTATTTTAGTGCCTGGGGGAAAAAAACACATTTTTTTTTTTGCATTACTTGTTGCTACTCATTACACACTGTAGCAAGTTTGCGTTTGCTTCTGTTGTCTTATAACACTTCTGAAGATTAAGACAAAACAAGAAAGAGCTCACTATTCTCACCAAAAAAGCTGCCTTTGACTTCAGGGCTTTATGTAGACTTATATGTACATACTTACATATAAGTATTTATAAGTATATAAATCCACCTGGAGAAAATCAAGAACAGCTTCTTGTTTCTGCAATCTTCTTCCTAGAGTCTGAGCAACAGCGAAGTCAAAGGCAACGCTCTGGTTGGGAGCCCATGCTTCTGGAGATCTCTAAATTGCCTGAAAATTCATTCTGTTGCAGAAACCTGTTAAAATATCAAGAATTTCAATATCCAAAGATGAGGCAGGCAAGAGGACTGGGGTCTGGTGAAATGAAGTTTGCTCAGGTATTCTGGCAGAATTATGAATTTATTGTGTTCTGCTGATCCTATTACTGCTATAGGGTTGAGTATTACTCATTGTAGGTCTTAGAATAATTAAAGCTATATTCTTTAAAAGAAAAATTAATAATCAGAGGACATTTTTGTCTGTCAGTTTGATGTGAGTGCTTTTTTGATGCTTATCCTGTGTGCTTGAAGTTCCTGTGTCAAACATTTTGAATGCTAAAATAAACTGTGAGGAGGTGGGTTATTAGTGAAAGAGCAGATAGTAATGAGATATGCCTGAGAAAGGCAATTGGAGTCCTTTATCATTTCACACAATATGAAGGATAATAAGGTTTAAAAAAGGCTTTAGAAAGTGTTCTATTTTGAAATATTCTCCTGCTTCTCGATATTTTTCTAATAGCAAGAATATTGTTTAAAATGATTCATTCTTACACAATAATATATATTTAAAATAGCTCTATTTTGTAGTATATTTTTGTAAGCTTTCCTTTGACATGTTTATTCATATGTAATTAATATTGGAATTTCTTAGTGAATGAATAAAAACTGAGAAATGCTTTTAGCAATACTCTGATAGTTTCTAACAACTAAAGAATGAAATCAGAAGTCAAAAAACTCAACATTCTTCATTGCCCCTTTACGTAGATGATGCTGGACAGCATTATTTATCTACTCTGTGACTTGCTTCAGTCCTTTACAATATTGGAATAAAATGATTTGTTACTAGCACATTCAATTTTGTAGCCTATTTTTTTTTCCATTCTTTAGTGGAAAGGTGCTACTGTAAGCAAATTAAACAATGGTACATTCTTACAGAAATTGGTGCATTTTGTTGAAGCCAGAAAATAGATTGCTACAAATAATCTATGCTTTCCATCCTTACATTATGTAACTGTCATGGATCTAGTTGTTGTCCTACTGGCATAAGCATTTGTATCTTAGGCATTCAAACTTTAATTTCAAAAAGGCTTGCAAAGAATTGCATTTAGGTAAAAGACAGAATAACGTTAATGTACTCCTTTTGGTTGTTAATACTGAGATGAGTGGTTAGATTGCTATCGTTTATGTCAAAACACACATTTAGTCAAAGTAGCAAATGAGGTCAACAATTAGATAGCTAAAGGGGGATCAGTGCAGGAGCTTAGCTATCCTAAAAAGGTTATCAGTAAAAAGTACAAGCCCGAATCTTTGTATTAGCCTAATTCGCAGTAATACATAGCCAGTAGAAAAGCAATGCCACAAAACATGATCACAAGAGGACACAAACCACCTGATCAGTGTAGTGGCTGATCAGAAGTGCAATCATTTGGGTCATTACACATCCACTGCCCATATCCCACACATGCTCTGCTAGATAAACCTCCTGTCTGGTAGGCAGGGTGGTGGAGGTAAAGGGTCTGGTCTCTTGTGATGCTGAAAGTGTCACTGCAGAATGCTTAAATGAGGATAACAGAGTGGTAGTTGGACAAAAAAAGCAGAGATTTGATCACCACAACTGTTTTTGTTTTTAAATCCTCATTTTGCATAACAGCATACAGCTTTTCTGGTTCCTCCATCACCTGTAGGTAAAGCAGTAAAGAAGATTCAAAGCTTCCCAAACACCTTGGAATGCTCCAGCTCACCCATGAGTTCTTATCTTCAAGTATTCCCTGAGACACTTCATGGTGTTGCATAACCTAGGTCCTTGACAAGGATCACGGAGGGAGGCACACAATATAAAGGGATGAAAGAGAAGCTGTCTTTAATGAGCACACATGGCTCTCTGTCATAACGAATTACCCTGTGATACTCATGATTAATTATGCTGCCACTTGTTGCACGGCAGTACAGCAATGCAAGCCAAATAAGCACAATGCGAACTTGTCTGCAAAATTAGTAAGCTTTTTATATTTATCACAGTCTGCCAGCTGTGACAATCCTTCATATATGTGCTCTTGCCTGTGTTGTCCTGAATTAAAATGGATTATATGGAGCCCTGGTTCAGTACAGGGCCAATGAGCCTATGCAAGCTGACAAGCCAGAAGGTGCTGGTAATTAAAATGAATTTGTGCCAATCTCTTTGGAAGTAGTTGCAGTATTATTATTTTGCAGTCTGCCTCTCTTTAAAATATCCTGTCACCATGACTTTTTTCTAAGAATTTTTTTATTCTTTGCATACATTTTCTTCTAATTGAGATATTTTTCCTATCTTGTACGTGATATTTAAGTTATGTACTTGTTTCCTGATTTCCCAGTGCATGGTGTAGTGCCAACAAAATTGAGTTACAATAGCACGGCCAAAATCCCCATCCAGATAGGATACAAATTCTTTATTGAAGTTAGAATATCCGTTATGGGCTAAGACTCCAGTTTAGCCTCAGGCATTCTATTTACTGGGTTTGTGGCATAATGTCTCAGATAATAAACTGTTTAGGTATATATTAAGAAGAATACGCAGTGTAGGAAAAAAAACTAAAATAGTGCATTGTGACATTTATTACTAGTTCATCTTCCTGTGATTTTTATTACGTTGTTTCTCATTATTTTTTTGAGACAAAAGGAAAAGAAATATCAACCTTTACCAAGATTGATATGTGCAGGCAAATTTAACAATTACATTAATCATAGTTTGTTATATTTCTGGAGTGTTATTAGGAACCCACGTAGCCTTTGAAGATCCAGTCTTTAATATTTACTGAGCTTTGTTTTCCCTGGGGGTCTTACCATGGGAAGGACAATTTAGCCAAACTCTGGGTGCTTTTTAGAAATCCTCTTTCTAGCATTGGGAAAGTCTGTAACCTCCTACTTCGGAACAGACGCTCATGTTTTTGATCTTCAACCCCAGACTAAGTGCACAGTTGATAGAAGGTAGCCTCACTAAGCAGTTTTTCTGCTCCCATGAAGAGCAGGTCCATAAGTGAAGATAATATTTCCAACGTTATGCACTGCAGGTCTACAACTGCAAGCTACTCCATTTGCTTTTGCAAGTTTCGTGCACAGATCTGGTTTGTATTGAGATTTTCCTATATTTTAATTTGACAAACTATTTGGTCAAGAAGGTTACACCTGGTCTCGACTAAAGGTTTCAGTACAAAACTAAATTTTCCTATAGGTTGCTTGGTGGAGGGTAAGGTTTTTAATTGTCTGTTCAGCAGAAGAGTATTATGATGCTATTGAAAGAGTTGCATATTAACCATAAACAGGACAAACTGGTCTGCCAAAGCTACTTTGGACATGTTGCATGGGCTAGAGTCTACCTCTCACCAAGAGAGGGTTATTCTAGAAGAGATGTAACTTTCAGTGCCTCTCACTGTAAAAAGTCTTAAAGGGCTTTTGCTGCTTTGCTAACTCATCCTAAAACTGTACAGGGAAAAGTTTAGAAGGATTATTATGGTTTAGAAGTTCCTCTGTGAGAGAGATGTGTTTTCAAAAGAAACACTGGAACCTGACATACGGAAGGAAATACATTATTTATCTTATTAGCTTAGAAAAAAATTGGGTTAAGTAGCTGCAAATGTAGTAATTTCAATCTTTAACTTCTTTTGATTAACTTCAGCAACCAGCAGTAAAGGTACACAAAGAAAAAATGTTTAGCACTGCTGGATTTTCAGAGATATCATTAGCTCCTTTAATACTTCAGAAAGAAAATCCCTTCTTTCTGTTAGTGTTATTTTTTTCTTTCTTTAAAAAAAAAGTTCCTGAATTGTGATAAAATGCCTGGTTTACATACGGATCACAACATTTATAAGCTTTGGAAATATACCAGGGTTAATTCAAGTCCCTATTGTTCTTCCTACAACTCTGAGCTGTCAGAGAAAAATGAACTCTGGACATATAATAAATTGTGTGAGCTAGAAAAATCACTGACGCCATCGGTCCATTACCAGGGGGAAACTCCAAGGAGTGATTAACAGATCTCAACCTTTTTTGAGGCCAAGCACTTTGCTGAATGTTACCCCAATATTACTCCCAAGACTTGACAGACACAGCCCAATGTTCTGAAAACCACAGCCTATTTGTATTTAAAAAATGGAGCATGTGCATTTCTTTTCATTGCACGATAGAGAATTAAAGAGCCTGTTTATACAATAATTCTGCAGCTAGAGCACATCTCTAAATCCAGAATCAGAACATACCTGGCGCGAGCAGATGGAAAATCCACATATTCTTTTTGGAAAGTACTCTGCCTCCTTGATTAAAGGGCATTCAGGCTTGAGGGACAGTGCTTTCTGCTTGCTGTTGAAACTGTGACATGGTCAAAAATTTGCTTTCAGCAAAGTGGGCTGAGGGTGAACGTTTGTTTGAAAGCAGGAGAGATGGGTTCTAGTAATTATGGCTGATCAGTCATTTCACCCAATCGCCGTTCACTATTAAAAGCTAAAATTGTCTTTCACTGCGAAGGCTGGAAGGCAGACCCGGAGGAAGCCTCTAGTGCCAGGCTGCTGTCATGCTCTGTCACTCCCACCCCATGAACCACAGATTTTTTTCTGCACTGTGGAGCAGCTGAGGGGAAGACTTCTCAAGCGCATGGAGCCTGAAATGCTTCTGGGTGTCTGGAGACATCTACAGAGTCTATCAGCTCCAGAGGTAGCTGGCACTTGCCTGGGAGATTTCTGAGTATATAACCAGATTCCATATAAGACTGTTTTGGATCTGTGTCTGCTTCCTGTGACTTGACTGCAGCCTAGTTGTGCCTTTAAAATGCTTTTCTTTCCATTTCTAAATTAATTTCTAAAATGTGCTCACAACATTTAACACTCATTTACCCTAAAACACCCTTATTTTATGTTTAGTTAGATCTCAAGCTACGAATGACCACACACTGCCGCATTATGTTTTATCCTCCTACCCAGCTTTTACTCGTGTTTTCCTAAAACTGCGTTGAATTGCTCTTGGGTACCTTCGAGGCTGAAATCTGATCACCCTTGCTCAGGAAGGTGACAGCTCACTCCGCAAACCATCCCATTAATTTCTGACCGCTTCCTCTGCTCAGCCCTCTCCTGCGCTAAGGAATCGCAGTCTCTCAGCAGCATAGCTGACGCTGGCAGCAGTGAAGGCTGAGGAGTCCTGCCAATAATCTTTCGCTTTGCTGAAAGGAAGGAATAGGAGCTATACATCCTAATCGCATTCTGCCACAGACCTTCTGGGTAGCTTCGCTGGCTCAGTTATTATCAAGGGATTATTTTGTTGCCTCATGTGTGAAAACTATTTCTTCGTGTGACTTCATGTGTTCAGATATTGCAGTGATGAACATCAAAGAAGACTGTTATAGAAAAGATATAGGAATACACATCTGAGCAGCACAGCAACTGTTGCCCAACCATTGTACACGTGTGGTCCACTTTTGGCTACCACCTCAGGGAAGCAGTGCAGAAGGTCCTGCTATGCAGTGTAAAGCAGATGTAGTAAAACCTGATATCAAATAAAGTGTAGATTTGACCCTGTCTTAAAATGATTATTAGACAGCGCAGTAATTTTCCCTGTAGCACTGAAGTTTGAATCAATCCTGCTACTGACCTCACTCACCCCAGGTCAGCGTGACTCCTTCTATTTAGCACAGTTTTACATGAGACAGAAAAAAGGGTCAAAAATTACCCTTGGGTCACTTGGTAGAATAGAATCCATATTTAAATACCCAATATAAATGGCTAATTTCAGGTTCGTTAGGCAATCTTCACACTTTAGAAGAAAAGGAATTGGTGGCAGTCAGTCTATATCAAAAACATTCTTTATTCAGATGCTGAGATATTTCTTTAGTATCTATTGATTATGACTAAAATATCTAAATTGTATTAAAGAAATTGGGGGTTATTTGGGGTTAATAAGCATGAGAAACTAAATGATATCTCAAGTTATAATACAATTTTACTGTACTTGGAAAAACACCTAAGATGCTGCTGTATTTTACTGAGCAGTCCCTGGCTCGCATCTAATCTGTAGCAGGAGTGTGAGGATGAGTCCTGACATTTTTCTACTTTATAATTACCTTCTGACAAATTTCTTTTGATTATACTGATTAAAGTCTTCTTTCAGTTTTGGCTGCAGCTGAAACACATTTCTCATTTATAGAGTTTGACTTCATTCTGTCATTTCATTGTGTTATAACCATATACTTAATGTTTGTTTATAAGGATGAAAGTGGATTACAAGTCATCCACATAGCTATTAAACTGCATTTTCTCTCATTATTGCTGAATCCTATTTTTCTGAACACGAGACAGAGCTTTATTTGTGAATGATTTTTTTTTGCATTTTTTTCAATGAACTAGAATGTACAGGCACACACATGCCTGTACATGTGTTTGTGACTTTAAAAATTATGCTCAGAACTGAAAATATTTTTTGCTGAACAATAGGCGTGGAAGCTATAGGAAACCTTCTGATAAGAATTAGGTTAAAAATCCAATTATCATCTAGTCAGATATTAAATTAATGTAGAGACAGAGAGGGCAGAGGAAAAATAGACAGGTCTTTCCCCAGGTAAAATGCAGAAATATTTAGTCAGCCTTCATTTTGGAAGCACAAAAAGCTACAAGCAATGTGCCTTTCAGTCCTCCTTCTCCAAAGACCTTGAAAATATCTCCCGCTATAACATGAACACTTAGTAAATACAGACCAAGTGGGAGGACAGCAAATCAGAGGCAGAAACCGGAGAGAAAATAGTGTTGCACCCGCCACAATCTATTCTCTTCCCAGCAGTGGACATCTGAGCCTACTTTCTGTATCATGGTGACAGACTAAATATGAACATCTAAATGTTCATCTAATATGATAACTAAATATGAATTTGAAGTCCTGCTGTGCTGCAGTAGTCCTTATTTCTTAGCAGCTGCTCCTGGTAGAACCATTGCAGGCCTTACCCCTTCTCCTGGCCTCAGAAGAAGCACAGCAAAAATTTGCCGTACATGGTCTGATTTTTCCAACCAGTCTTGACTGCATCAACTTTAGATTTCATAGTTTCTGGCTTAAAATAGTAAATAAAATTTAAAAAAATGGAGAAACAGGCAACAGTGGATCTCAAGGATTGCTATTTCTGTCTGCCTAAGAAGCACCCTACTGTCCGTGTCTTCTGGCTGCGCATCAAGGCCCCACAGCTCCCTGTTTGCCATTCCCATGATGGATTGCGCAGCCTCCCCCTTCCCACCGAGGAGTGGAGCAGAGCACATCCATTCTGTGCGCGCGCTGACAGGCCCAAATCGCTGAATCCATTTTAAGGTCTCCCTTCTCAGACCACGGATTCTTCAACAGACAGAAATGTCTCTGCTTGCTCGGAGGAGTATCAGCAAATATGAGCACTAACAAATGTAACGTAACAGTGAGAAATTAGAAATATGGGGAAAAAAAGCTAAAGGAAAAGAGAAGTGGGCAGAGGTTTTGGTGTATTTTTCTAAGGAGAAAGTATATTATTTGAATATTTTGCTTTATGCTATAAGTGTTTCTCTTTAAAATAAAAAATAAAATAATTTTAATGCATATAGTTTTTAATAATAGCATTGTTTGTGCTGCTGTTCAGTCCTTAAGCATGTTTCTGTAAGTTCCTGTGTTTATATCTTAATTTTCCTTTGCCAACACAGTGCCATATCTTGATCATTTTTCAGCCTTCTAACAATTTAGGCTCAGAACTTGCATTATTATGTGCCTATTTATGTTTAATTCTCAACTCTGCAAAATGCCATTTAATTTATAAGTCAACAGTTCTGATATTTGATTTCCAGACGTGTCATTTTCCCTTTCAGATAGAGAAATGCCAGCTGCTGAGCAATGTATGTGCATATTTAATATGTGAAATATCTCCATCTCTAATACCATCTGCATGTGTCATTACTGTAAAGGATCTATACTTACTTCAAAAATACAAGTAAGTCTTTCCCTGTTATGCATTACACTTTCTAATTATACATAAATCAGAATCACATATGCCTTAAATATTTTTCTATTGCATGATGTAATTTAACTTTACTTTTGATAGGTATCTTCAGTTATTCTAGTTTCTTGACAGATTAAAAGAAAGAAGGAGGAAAGACTTTTACCTGGCTTCAAAATTTCCAGATACTTCATCTCTGACAGGAGACTTTGCTAAAATAGTTACAAAGAAAGGAAATTCTTTCAACCCTCTAGGATGTGGAGCAAAGGGAAGAAAGGTCTGTAGCCTCTGTGCACTTAGCTGAGCTTTTCCCCTGATAATTCAGAATTTAAGGTCTTCTAAAAGAATGTCAGTGTCTCCACCCTGAGGATGTCACCATTGTAAGTAGTAATTGATGAGGAAATTGTCTAGTACAGGGACCTTTATGAGCACTTGCTCCCACAAGCTCCTTCTTCCGAGTTTCCTAGAGCAAGACAACATAATTCTCTGAATATTGAGTTTACAGTTAAAGTCTCCTATTATTCAGCTCCATGCTTCCTTCCTCATTCTCTGTGACAGAAGAGAAATGAAAGGAAGAAAGGGAATCAAATGAAAAGGCCCTCTGATTTCTATGGATATTAGAGATTTTAGAATTAAAAAAAAAAAAAACCCACAACCCTAAGAATTGACAAGCAATGTGGGCACCAGGAGCTTAGCTGCCAAAATGTCACTGGCACCTAGCATTTTAACTAACTTGTCATACTTTGCCGTTTAAATGACTATCCTTGCCTGCTTGTCTTTTACCTGCCCAGACTTCTGGGACTTACTGCATGACGTATTTTAACTTCCCCAATCAAAGTAATTTCACAACTCCCCAAGTCTTCCTACACTCCTCAGTCCATTGCCATACAGTTTTCTTTCTTCCTCTCTCTCTCTCTCTTGCTGCCACTTTCCTGATGCAATTCATATAATTAGAAAACACATAGTTATTCAACTTTAAAGATGAAAGATGATACCCTTTTCTGATGGGTATATTTTTAGAGGTTCTAATTATTTTTTCTATTTTCCAAGACTTAGATTTTTTTTCTCTGTTGTTTTTCACATGGTACTATCCTGGCATTGGGAATGCAATGCACAGCCATGTTTTTTTGTACAATTTTGAATATATATTTATAGATTAAGGAATTGTAAAAGAAAAAGGTAAAATAAAGCCTAATCCAGAAAACAAGGATCTTCATACTCAAAAGGAAAATGGTGACGATTACTGATTTCAGGAAGATAAGCATTGTCTTAAAGAAAATTCAGTATGCTGTGGCACTTTAAATCATTTTATACAAACAAGTGTGTTTCAACAGGTTGATGTAGCGTAGAGCCAATTGTAGGAGCACCTTTGTCTATAGCTCATGCCACATAGCAAGGGAAATACTAGCACAAAGCCCCTAATTCCATTCTTAGGCAGAATTAGCTGTTGTTCATAGTTACTTTTAAGTGACATCAGTAAAAACCACACTCCTACCTATATTTTTGCCCAAATAAAAATGAATTACGCTTATTTCAGGTAGGTATTAATATCAAAGATAAAAGGAAGAAAATATTTTACATTCCTCAGTTTTTTAGTTTTGTTTTTCAAATCAACCAGACACCATGAATGGATGATTAAAATTGCATCTTCACACTTTAAACACTGCTTTGACTTCATGATCCCTCTTAAGATATTAACAGATGAAATCTTGAAATGATGGCTCTCATTACCAAATACTTGGAAATTAAAGTTTGGTGTATTCTCCAGTTAGAGGTTTTGATTTTCTTGTTTGTTTGTTTTAAGTTTGCCTTAACTTCCGTGGTGCTCAGAGTGAAAAGATGTATGATTTAGGATCCAGTTTTAAGTTGATGTATATTATCTTTCCTTGAAGACAGTTAGGGACATTTGTTTCTCAGCCGTTATTTTAGAAGCATCTGACACAGGCTTTTCTCCTAAGCTATTAGTGCTTTGCAAAGATTCATGCCCAAAGGGTGTTCTCAACTTTTTTTATCGTTAAATTACATTTAGACGATAACATAAGTATTGATCTTAACAAGAAGGCAATATTGGTCAGGTGAGCTGTGATATATATTACATTTTGGCAAGGCTTGGTATTTTTTATGTTTTTTATTGATCTCCCCTCTGATCTAAGTTGCTGTTCAATAGCTGAGTTACTAACCTAGTTATTTCATTATAAACAGTGAAGAATAATGCTGCTTCCAGGCCTACAGTGCCCTACTGCAGATTCTGGGATCCCAGCACAGACTCAGTCAATACTGGTTCAAGCGAAAGGTTATTCCCTCTTCATAAGGAACACGGGCGTTTCGCTAGGCGCTGCACGGGCATATCCACTGCTCACGTCTGCCAGCAAAGGTCAAAAAGCAGGCATTAGCATGCCAGAACATCACAGTAGTTTCTGGATCCTGCCTGGAGGATATGCCTAGCAGCTTGAGCATGAAAATCCTGCCTGCATCTGTCTCATGCCCCAGAACAGTAAAATATGCCTATGTTCCCATATGCTGTCATTCAGGAATGGTATGAGAATCACTTTTTAGCAGGAATCAGACAGATTCCCCGATGAAAAGAAGCACAGTCATCTCCTGGTTTTCCTCTGGGAACACAGAGGAAGTTATGGCATATTGTGCAATTTCATAACCTAGTCACCTAACAGAATAACCATAAACTGCCTAGGTGTCAGGTGGAGATATCCTGCTGACAGTGACCAGCTCAGCCAAGAGCCAGACACACCACTGCTTAAAAGCAGGCCCTAGTGCTAACTAAAGCCAGAACCATTCTCAACGTACCTAACTTCTTCTGTTTTCTCTTTATAGTGCGGTTTTCTTGGACAACTTATCTTGGACCAGGTATATTTTTGTGTGCTGAAAAGTGATAGATTTCAGTAAGTACTGCACTGATTGTGACTTTTTCTGCATAGCAGTTTCTTACTGGCAAAGAAACATCAGGTCAGAGAGAGGATGGAGTAGGAAAGGATCAGAATGGGTGAAGGTCAAAGTTACTCATTTTTCTTTTTAAAATGCTGAAAAATTTAGCAGACCTGGCTAGTTCTTCTGTAATTAATATGCTCAGTTAAGTAGACTTACAGCTGAAAAGTATCCTTTTTTCTGGCCAAGTCACCAACTAGGCACAGAGGTCTACTTTTCTCTCCTTTTCTCTAGCTCTTCTCTCTCTGCCACTGCCTCTAATGCCCTAAATCATGCACTGCTGTTTTTCCTTAACCCGGTTACTTGCAATATATCTATTTTGTGAACAAAGGGGAATAGACTGTTGGTTTTTTTTAAGCTGCAGAGATCTCATGAGACAATAAACATTCTGCCTAGGACTGCAATCTTTTCAACATCAGAATTTACCCTTTGCATCTCTTAAAAACTAGATATAGCTGTCACATACCCACATATGAAAATCTGACTAAAAGATCCAGATGGAAGATCACATATGCTGACTTTTTTCTTGCATCAGGATCAAATTAATTCTAGTTAAGCATGGAAAATGAGGGATCCCATTTTTAATAAGGATTAGGTGTATTTATCGGCTACAAACACGAAACATGCAATTGATCACCTGTCAAGAGATCATTTAAAAAAAATAAAATGAGTATAAGTAAGACTGACTATCTAGTGAGAATATGTGGCTATATGTCCCCTTCTCCACAGGAGAAAAAATTTCTCAGTGTGTATGTTCATGTGTGTTCTGTGCTATTTTGTTTGACTATACACTTCTTTATGATGCTTACAACTATTCTGCAGCAGATCTCATCATCTTAACACACATCCAACTGAATTAATCTTTTTGTCACTCAGAGGTCTGAAGCTGATTTTGTGGGAAAATCTTCTGCAGACCATGCAAATTGTTTTTCTTCTTCCTTACGCATCTCCAAAATAGCTTCCAATGTTGCATAGGAATTTTAAAAGTTCAAGAAATAGATTAAGTGATCCTGAGTGGAGCTTTTTTTCAGGTATGTTTTGTGTGCTGCCTGGACCAAAGTTAGCATGAATCTATCAATTCCACACTGAAGTCCACCACGTGGAGATGCTGCAAAATGAGGAAGGTCAATATGACAAGCAAATCAAATTGCCTTCAGATTCACCAACACTGTTAGATCACAGCTGACTTTATTAACACCTATATTGTATTAGATCAGCAGTCTCATCTATCTTTTGTGCAGCCAACAAAATCTTTATATGACTAAGAGGTATAAGTGCCATAAACGCGGCTATCCTCCAGTGCGATTATTGTGGTCACACAAAAGGCCTGAGATGTTATTTAGCTAGAGGAAATACCTACTTTTTTAAAAAACTAATCCACACTAAAATTTACAATGGAAATAACGGTGAACAATGAGCAGCTAAGAATGGAAATTATGTTCTATCTTTTGACACGTGTATAAGAGAGGAGTTAGGTGGAATTTATCTTACTAGTATCTTCTTAGTAATTTATCTTATTAGTATCTTATTAGTAATTTAGTGCCTAAATTGCATCTAATATTTAGGATTAGTATTAAGGGTAGCAACTATTGCCTAAGTATTCAGAGGTGGCCCATCAGTTCAAATTTAATGAATGCCACCAAAAACACAGACATCTCTAGCTGCTTTCACTTCAAAACCTCAGGGAAGAATGTCCCCTTCTCCACAGGAGTTGTTAATTAGAAAAAAATTCACAGTGTATGGTTGAGGCTATTTCTTTAATTAAGTGGGTCCAAATCCATGTAATCTGTGAATTGGAAGAACTGGTCTTAAAACCCATATAGCTATAAATGGCGATTATTTAACTCTCCTTTGTAGATATACATTATATTGTTCTAAAATAAAATCAGTCATGACATTTTTCTCTAGACCAGAAAAAGGAAGAGAGAAGGATCATGATTTTATAATTAAATAATGACAGCATTAACCTGAAAGAGGGAAGGTATAAGTTTGATCTCTTTTTTGACAACCATTTAAAAGCCTTTTTCCCAAGTGTAATATAAAGGAAGTAAAGTTACATTTGTGCATCTGTACTGTTTGTAAAGCAAAAATTGCATATCTGTGAAGAAGGACTGTCATTTCATATAGTTTCCAATATGATCATTCATCAAATTTATATCTGCAGTTGACAGTTATGGTTTTCCCCTTCTCTGTTCTGTGTGTAATGTCTGTTCTCTATATAGCGAGGTTGTTTTCCAAAGAATGATCTAAAGCAATGCAGAGGAGAGCATTATTGACCGACAGTGAAATGTGAACTGTCCTGTGAATCCAAGTGTTTGGCAATATATGCCTGCCTGGCTGTTCCCGCACACCCAACCTGCTGCAGTTTCCCAGCTGAGGATACACAAGTTGAGAGGACATATGTGTAAGGGATGCTCTTCCCAGAGTAACAACAATGTTGAGGGAACAGCACCTTTGTCATTACATGTTTCTAACCACTCACTTTTTATGGACACTCAACACTTTTTAAAATTTTTTAAAAGTCATTGCTTAATGACTTAAATTCATAATATCTTCTTTCTTTCTGGGAACCCATGATACTAAATATTGTGAAATCTAAGCACAATCTATTTGCAAAGTTGAGAATCAGTTAAGTAATGGAAAGGAAAGTCTACGTGCTGATGTTATTAACTTTAATTAATTAAACACACAATTACCTGAGGTAGTTGGGTGGGTGCCTGAAGTAGCAAACATTGGTAACAGTTGGTAGTAGAAAAATAGCATTTTAGCATGGATTCTAGGAAACATTCTTGCTCCAGTAAGCTTTTTATTTTGTTTACAGACAATTGCACAATTCTGCAAGATGAAAATTGTCTTTGCAGAATTTAGAAAAACAGTAAGGAATTATTCTGAAGTCTATGAAATTGAAGATGAGTTGAATAGTTTGGTCAGTCTGAATGTTCAACTAGCTAAATACGTGCTTCTCTTACATATGTTGGCTATTAAGCGTACCAAGAAGCAGAAACCATCAATAGGGATCACTGTATCCTCACAATTATTTTTTATTATTTTGTCATATTTCCCAATGGTTGTTGGATGACGGTAGTATTAAGTAGATGTACGGCATAGGAGGTTACTCATTAACTTTCTTGCATGAAAATGATTCCCCTTGCATTAATCCAGCTCTGGCTCATGTTCAGAGATCCATGTTTAATTTAGTGTAAGAAAGTTCACAGCATAATATTTCCTCCCCATTTACATTTTGTCTTTCACTGTTATGCTAAAATAAAAATTACAATGCTCCAGAGATGCTGTTATTTACCATATAACCAGGACAATATTATTACCTGACAGATTGAGTTACCCAATCATCTCTGAGCATATTGCTAGCACTTGCAAATGTTCATGATGGCAACATATTTCATCTACTTACCCATCACTAATTATCATTTAATGGTAAATATGTATGAACAGGAACTTCATGCCCGTGCACTTTCTGACTGTACAATCTGTAGCCTAATTATCGCTCAGCGGGCTTTTAGCATTTTATTCTCTCAAATCTATTTATAGGTGTATTTTCCTATAAGCTTAAATTCTCCATTTAAAGACATAAGGGAGAGGCGAGAAAATCAGCCTGTTAATTCCATAACAAAGAGTTTCACATGGCTATCTCAAAATGTACATTAATTTTAACTAAAACTAGAATACTAAAAGTTAATCAAAAATATCTCTACTAGGTGGAGTAAAATATACATAAAGTGGTTCAGAGGCTGTAGCTTTTGAGAAGCATTATTATCTTAGGCTGACGTAGTGTTCCTGAATTGTTACTTCCTTTACACTACTGCTGTACTTTATGGAACAAGAGGCCTTATATAGTCCCAAGAGTATACTCCTAAAATATATAAAAGGAAACATTCTTAATTTTAATTGCTTGTTACTTTTACAGCTGGAATTAATAAGAGCTCAGTAGTAGAGAGTTTTGTGATGGTGCATAAAAATGCTAAAGCTAATTATTCACGGAAATTAGTGGGGGGAAATGGTGAATCTTTAACAGAGCAGTTGAAATTAAAAGTGTTTGAAGGAGACGTCATTATGAGACCAAGCAAACACAGTAATGGATGTCTGGCTGATTGAAATAATTTTGGGATGCTGCCTGATTCACCTGGCAGTATGAGTATAAACATGTTCTTGTTACTCTTGCTATACGACCATATCAGTGAAATCTGAGTGTAAATACCCTAATCTTGCAAAAGGGAACAGTATGTGACTCTTTAGAGTCCTACTGCTTATTCATTCTAATGTTCAGATGCCATGCTTGTGATCATCTACTAACTTTATGCTAAATAAGCTGGATGTTACAGTTGGGATTTTCATCACTTCCAGGCCAGAAATTTAAACTCTGTTTCTAAAGAAGGGAGGGGACCCAACACATACAAAGGAAAGAAGGAAAGCATGTTCACCTCCAAACAGCCTTGAGACGTTACACTTTTTTTCTGTAGTGAAATAATTCAAATGGAAATTGCTGGTACTAAGTAGCCATGACACTTCTAGAACATCAAAGAAAATGTATCAGCATCACATCAGGTTGTTTTTAAGAGGAAACATTCATTAATTATGTAATATTGTCTTGAGGATCTTAGAATTTAAAAACATGTATTTTTTTCAACATCCTGCTATAACTAAGAGTGTGCATAAGTTTTCATATATAAAGCTAATGAGGTATTGAAGAAACAAACTCACCTGATCACTAAACATACAACTGTTGCCTCCAAAAAAAGGTGTCTGTACTCCTCAGTATCATTGGGATTCTCAGATCTCTTCTGTTTTGTTGCAAATGGATTGACATACAATAGCTTCTGGGAGAGTGTCTCTATGAGGAGAGGTCAAAGGAACCTTAAAAATAAAGAAAAAGAAAAAGTAAGCTGTGACTGTAGTGACTATAAAGTCACTGCAATTGAGACTGCCTAAAGAGTGATTCAGATGAGGTGTCCACTTTTGGGAGGGCTGAACTGCTCTCAAGTCTTTAATGTCCCCATTGATTAGCTACCCCTCTATTATATCAGGAGTTAAATCACCTCTTTCACACACAAATGCTGAAAGAGAGCATCCAGTCCAGTGATTAATGTTAGCTGTGGAGAGCAGAGAGGTTGTTAGGGAAAATGAGTTTAAATAAGGAGAGGGGAAAAGCAGAATGAAGAGACACGTACAAAGATTAAAGAGACAAGAGTTGGAGAAGGCTCCTCTGGTGCTACAGTGGAGGATTTAGTAAGTGGGTACAAAATCCCTATTGGTGCATAGCAAGAGCGGTCAAAAGGAAGATCCCCGTGTGGAAATCTACACGAATAACTTAGCTCTTAGCTAAATTCTAGACTCCTCCTGCCTTCAGAAATGGCTGTTAAAAGGTTGGCAAATAAATTCATATAAGAGGAAATATATTAAAGGGAAGCAGGCTGAGATTTAGAGGCGCTAGCAGACTTCTCTTCCACCTCGGCTACAGTTTTCCTGTCACCTCACTTCTGTGTGCATCTGATACCTTAATCAATAAGGTCATTCATCCTATTTACCTGAGAACATATGAAGCTTCCTGAATGGCCTGGTGCTGTTCTAGTAACCACCCAGAGGAAAGTAATCATTATCAATAACAGCCAGATTACATCTCAGGATCATTTATTTTTCAGTCTCAGATATACCTGAGCCAAAAAAACTGTTGGTAGATATTCTGAGAAGAGCAAGATCTTTTTATAGCTCTCTCTTAATGATGCCCTTTGAACAAGACTGCTTTCCTGCATCAACCATAAGGTAGCCTTGCCTGGCTTGAAGACATTCAGAGTGCTTGACATTTCTACATTAAGTACAGTGCACATGCATACGGAGTGCACAATTCTCAACCAAAACACTTAATCTCATGAAAAATTTTGCTGTGCGTGCAGATACTCCAAGGCCCATTGACGTCAAGAGGAACTCAAGCTCTTAGTCAAATCAGAAGTCATTTGTATCAGAATACACTTTGCACTATCCTCACCAAAGATTTACTCAAGTGAAACTCAGGCATTCCTACACAACTTTGAACATAACCTGTTTGAAAAGTTAGTTTTCTTTTTTAGGAAGGAAGTATTTTTCCTTTCTGGGAAAGGCAACATACCATTCTGTGTTATATTGCCATGGGAAGGATGCTTAATGTATGATGTGCCAGAAGGGACATTAACTGTCATATGCATAATTGAAAGCAAAAGTCAATGTGTATTCAAAGTTATGTTTTAAAATGAAATTTTTTCAAATGTATGCTTTTTTCACCCCAGGAAAAATAGCATATTGCAATTGTTACTGAATAAGTAAAAAAACAGCAACAAAAATGTGAAATTTTAAACTGTAATAGAAATGACTACACAAAATGGAATTGTTTAGTAATCTTTTCCAGTCATCAAAGTAACAAATAGGGTCAGTGAACATATTTGCTTTCTGCCTCTTTGAAACTATATAATTTGATGTCAAGACTCTTGGTTACTTTCAGGTATTTCTGTGGGATTAAATAAAAAATTTCAAATCAAAGAATCCCATGCAAAGTTATAAATTTCTGAAAACACGGATGTATCATGGAAACTCTTTTTCAGGCTCACAGAATTTCTCACCAAAGGCTTGACATTGCAAGATATTTAGGAAGGAAAGATGAAAACAACCTGCAACATATGCTGCAAACAAAATATAGCATAAGGTGTATTTTTATTCCAAAAGTGATATCGATCACAGAGTCGCATCCACAGAAAGAGTCTGACCCTCTCCACTATTCTTTTCTCATTTTCTCACACCAAAGAAATCTTTTCCAGGACCCAATTGAGAATATGAGAATAATAATGTTATTATTTTCCATCCTGTTCTGGTGAATAAAAAAGCTGCTAACCATAGAAAATACACTTCAGTGCTTAGTAGGAGTTAACAATGCTCCCCACCAAAAGTGGCTAGCAAAGAGTTGAAAACAAAGTGTCATATCTTCCTAATTTCAAGTCAGATATCAGGAGGTCTCAGAATTTACATCAGTCTCTTTCCTTGATCTATCTGGAAGCTCTGTTTACTGGATGCCTTGTTGTCATTCCTCAGAAAATACCCTAGGGAAGAGATACTGCAGCTTCAAGAATAATACTGAAGTGTCAGATACCAATAATAAAATGCCTTTCATCTCTAATGTGTTTTGTCTCCCATTTTCCTAGACTAAGATGGATGACATGCAGGAAATAGAGCAGGTAATAGACACAGGCCAGATGTGCAGCAACATGAATCTTGAATAAGTGGCCTCTATGGTTGGAAAAATGTTATATTTTCAGAAAAAGAAGTTGTTAATATAGGACAGAGCAAATATCTACCTAGAAATTATGTATAAAAAGTGCATGTCAAATGTCCTTAATCTTGCTATCTCCTATCCATTTCTTATTTTATCTTCTATCCAATTCACCGCTATCATAACTATGAAGTTATGTTAATGCGCGGCAGAAAGTAAAAGTTTAATGCTGTTCAACTATTAGTCGATCAAATCAGTGCTTTTAAGGACAACTCTGTGCTCATCCTCAGAATTCCTCTTTTTTCAGCTTTACTCTGTGAGAAGCTCAAACTTTCCAGTTGTACAAAAACTTAGACATGACAGCTTTTTTTTGATACAGCTTAAGAGTTTGAACTACTTCTGACATTTTGAATCTAAGAAAAGCTTAGGGACTGCTGAAAATGCTGAGGGGTTGATTCTATTTTATTCAGTATAGTGTATATAACATTATCCCAGCACCTTGCTGTGGTGCAGCAGTTTGTTATATGTTGTTAGCTCTCTTCTCCACAGAGAAGTAGTAGTAGAGTAGTATGTAGCAGAAAGTTGCCTTTGTTAAAGCCATTAAAAATAGATATCTGTAAATGCAGGTAAAATTTCTTAACGGAAGTCTGGATAAAATAATTAGTCCATAGATAAATGGAAGCATAAAAGAGGTGTGGTGCCATCAAATCTGCATAATAATTCATCAAGAAGTAAATAGAGACACTTATTGCAAAACTTCTTAACAATTCTGAGAAATAAAAGCAAAACAAAAAAACCCTAAAGATATATTCAACAGTATTTAAAATTCCCAAAATAAAAGAGGCTTGGATTTCAGAAACTGGAAAGTCCAATAACCATAATTTCATGTATAGGCATTTTTTTTTAATTCATGTAGCTATTTGCAAGTGTCTATCAGCATTTGGTCCCCATCTGTTGGCACTAAGGATTGGCACACAAGATAAGACACTGCATGATTCCATCTCCGGTAAAACGTATTCATGTATATTTTGGTGTATGATGTGAAATGCACCTCATGACTAAGTAGGATCACAAGCACATGAAAAAGAATTACAGAACAAGGATATTCCTTTACAATAAAAGAGTATAGCTAGATCCACGTTCTTCCACTTAAAGTGTTCATGCACAGGTAGGTGCATTTTTAAAGTCTCCTTAGTTTGCCCTTTGGCTATGACTACAATATAGCCATTGTATTAACTGAATGAGAACATAAAAGTTCTATTGTTATTATAAGCACTAAATAAGTATATAAAAACAGATAAGATCTAGGAAAAATGGGTTATTTTTTGTGATTGTTATTGATAGAGATATATTAGATAGCCCAAGCATATAGGGAAGCAGAGAAGTAAACATATAAATCAGCAATAATTTTTACTCCATATCTGAATAAACTGCTCCTCACGGGTACCGTAAACAGGCAGAATCATTTCAATGACATAAACTGTATCTATTTATACACGTGCAGCATCCATTAAATATAGTTAAAGAGCAGCTTTTCAACAATTTGGCTGTGAAATTAGGTGGAAGAGTTTCAAGTGCACAGACGAAAAATTGTTCTAACACAAACAGATTTCCGAAGCCATCTAAACTGCCCCACACCTGCCACACAAAACCTTTAGCACTTCTGCAGCACTGGGATGCTCCAGACCCAGATGCTCATTCATCAAGTCTCCTGACACATGCGCATCCGCTGCCAAGGCCCACTGATGACCTGAGCGTTGCCCTAGGCCCTGACTAGCCTTGTGTGGGGTCTCCTCCCAGCCCTGCCATGGCCCAGAACTCCATTTAAGCTCAGCCTATGACCATCAGTCCCTTGTGCATGCTCCCCATTGATGCTGGTCTCCAGCTGACCCCTTCCTAGCTATAGGTCTTGTTGAGCCTGACCCCAAACTCTGGGCTGACATTTTGGCTTAATCTCATTGTTATGGACATCCCTGGAGATAACTGACTGTTTCCAGTCCCGGTTCTCCTTGCTGGACCTGACCTTGCTCTGCAGGTTGACTTCACTGTTTGACCTTAACCAAAGCGGTGGTGGCTCTGCCTTGCCACCACCGGGAGCCCCTGCAGTTCCCCGACATTAAGGAAGAGCCACTGATCCTTGCTGCACTACAAAGCCTCCATGGCCTGCAGATACTTCCTTCTCGATAGATGCCGAGTTTTGGACAGCCCAATTTGACTGACATCTTTGACAGCCATGTCTTGGCCTTGTTGTCACAGTAAAGCACCTCAGTATCCATCCCAGTAGGGTTGGCTTCTTCTCAACTTGATTGACAGGAAAGGAGATTAGATGGGCCATGTAGCCAAAGATAGTCTGGAGCTGACAGCTTTGAAATAGCTCCATGTGACTATGCAGCATCTTGGACATGTTTGTCAGCAACTTCAAATGAAATCAGAAAGAGCAGAAATTCCTCAAAGCAGTCTTAGAAGAACTTTTAAAAAATGTTCTATTTTGGAAAGATGCTTTGATAAAAATTGCATCTCCTTAAAAAACACATCTGTCTCAATGCATATTCTGAATATGCTGGAGATAAAAATAAGCTGTTTGTTGCTTTGTGTTCCCATTTGCCCTGCAACAGCATCACATCTAAGGCTGAACTAGATTTTATTCCTTCTTATGTGTCTTCCAGATTTTTTGCCTATACTCCATCATATACGTCTGCTCTCAGAGCATGGCTGCATAACAAACGGCCTGCTGCACAGCTGTCTCCAGCCCTCCTGTTTGGCTTGGAGTAATGGTGAGGATGAGCAAGATGGAAAGGAGTTAGCTTGACTTCCAGAGATCACATACTATCCTTATTAATAAGGACATTGGTATAATACCCAACCTGAAAAACAAAACAAAACACTATCTTCCAAGGTATGTTCTCTCTTTCTTATAAATAATTCTGGACTCAATGTGGAAACCTTGGTGCAGCTCAGCAGCAATATTACAATAAATGCTGAAAAAAAATACATTTTTTTTTCTGATGGAAAGAGAGAAAAGAAATTGCCTGGGCATAATGGATGCTTTTGTCAGCTAAACATGGCAGGGATAAGTTGTACAAAATGTACTAATAAATTCTTTAAAACTAAAGCTAAAGTGACAGTTTAAATCATAGTTTTCAAGCTAGACTTAAAATGAAGAACCTCTAATCCTACTTTCACTGGGGTGACTTCTACTTTTAAAAAATCCTAAGGTTATGACCTATAATTTTCCAAGCAACATTCAATCATAGCTTTTAAAATAGTTCTTCTATTTCCCACCCAGACAGATCAGTTTGTTTAATTCTGTGGAAATCCTTTTTGGTTTCTTTTATGTCTAGGTGACAATATAAGTCATAAGAAATGTATTTCCAATGCAGGGGGAAAAAAAAGAATTTCTATGCATTTGTTAAAAGGATTAACACAGTTGACAGACAGCACTAAAAGGCCATGTAATAACAGTACAATCAGCTTCACTTGCTTTCCTGCCTTCACCCAAGTTCAGTTTAACGGAAGATTGATAGGAGCCGATTGGAAGTCATGAACATTTAATAGGACAGATGACTAAAACTACAGTAAAGGAAACAGCTCAAAATATTCTGTGTGTTTCTAGTTCAAGTACTTCCAAGCATATTTCAATTATATTCTCAATTCCTTTGGAAACCAGAGTAGTATTAAAGGCATGACTATAATCAACAGAATACTACCGATACTGGAATTTTACAGGAATGTGCCTTACTTTACCCAGACTCCTAAGTGTCTTTCCTAGAAAGATATTGCCCTTGATCCAGATTTAGGAGTACATATTCAAAGCCAGTTTCTTCACTTCTTTAAAGTGTTCCCCCAACCTTACCTGCTTTGCTTTCACTTTCATTTGTGTTTTTAGGGCAGTACAAGTCAGGAAGATAAAAAATATAACCTAAAGTGGCTCAGCTTGTTTGAAGCAAGACCTTTTTGTTCTAGGCCAGTTCATGATTCTTCACACTTAGCATTTTGACAGACACACTGACCCAAATTCCTTAAGCATAAATGTCAGCACCATTATTACCATATCTGAGCGTAAATTTAGCTTTTACATTTAAGGAAATGAACACCTTTGATCATAGAATGTTGCAATCATAATATGTGTTCTGCTATTTTTATTATGATAACCTTTAAAATTATAGGTAACTTTTTTTAAGCTTTATTAAAAGGAGTACAACAGCTGTAGGGTTTGCTCTTAAGCTTTTATTAGAACTTTCAGATGAGTTATGAGAACTTTTGCTATATTCCTATGGAAGGGAGACCTGGGAATCTGGGACGTTTCTGTTGGAGTAACTACAAGAACCTTCTGTTCTTGTAGTCAACCTGTTCTGCAGGTTGACTAACTGGTTGCAAAATATTCACAAAGCCACATGGCATAGGAGCCCTGGAAAAAAGAGGTGCAGTGTGATAGACCTGAGTGAAATTCTGTGTTCAGTGAAGAGAGAAATACACATACATGCTGGAGTGCCATCGTGTTTAGCAGAACAATTCCTTCTTACCAATAGGATGGATGTACTCACTTATTTGGCAGAATCAAGTCATACACCCTTTTCATATGTTTTGCTGTTTTTGTTTTGTTTTTTTTTTTTTTTCCCTAGGTAAGGTATAACAAAAATGAGATACTGCTGCATAAATTAGACTGGCCTTGGGGTGTTCTTTAAAAACCTTGTTCTTAATTCACATTTTTCCTTCCCCTTTTATGGAAGATCAAAAAGAAATGCAAGTTGTACCACATCAAAGGAGACTGGTGAAAAATTAAATGAACTTGAATTTTTCTCCCTAATTGTAAAGTATACAAGCTGCAACCTTATTAAATAATTTATGCAAAAGACAGTCATAGTCACAACATGAAGTGACCTAATATTTGTTAGTCATAGTCCCCATCATATCTTGTGAGCATGCTGATTGAAAATTACTTATATATTTGCTGAAGAAAATCTTAAACATAATCAGTATTTGCTTTCCGGAAAATTGTATTTTTTCTTATCTCTTTCAGTTCTCAGACTGTCTAGATCTCAGTCTATGCATTTCTGAGTCATGTGTAAGTCCAGTATCCACATTAGGAAAGAGCACTGAATTGTCCCTGATTACTTTGCAACATTTCAGTGCCAGAGCAGAGATTCAAGATTAAGATTTGCCAGAAAACCAGCAACAGAAATAACGGTCAGCTTAAGAAAGATTGGTCTGGATGGCTTCTATGTTGTTTTTTTTTGTGCCTCTTCACTGTAGCTCTTGGACAGAAGAGTTACTGGACCAATGCCATCAGCGTGGTCTTGAAGATGTGATGGCCACTCTCCTTCATAAGGATAGGAGGAGCTATGCACTTGTTCTCTTGAAGGACCTGTCTGATGAAAATGATCCTTGTTCAAACTCAGAAACTTTCTCATCTTTACAAATGCTTTGTAGATTTGGAAAAAAGATAATGCATGTTGGAGCTTTCATCAGAAAGCTACCTGCATGATGTATTTGTGGTGAAGCTGAATTCATCAGCTGGAGACTGCTTTTCCTATTTAAAGAACCTTCTGGAAATTATATGTATAGCTTCCAGCTATCATTCAGCATTTGTTTGGAGCTGTAAAGAATCCCTAACCTCTTAGAGCAAGTCACAGGGTATAAAACAGTGTTCCAAAGTAAATTTTAATTAAAACAAGCTGTCCTATCCTCAAATTTATAGGGGTAGAGGGAAAAGGCAAATCCATAGTTCAATATAAATTTCAAAATGTAAATGTCATAGGTACATGGATACATGCACCTGAATATACTGTATAGAGGTGTAAATAGCACAGTTTACTTGTCTGTGTATGTATTATATGAACAGAAAATTCTGGAAAGAATCATCTTTGAACTTTGCATTGTGTGGTGTTAAGAGAAACACACCAGGTTGGTAGCCAAACCTTTTCCATGCTTGTTATGAGCATATTTTTAAACACGCTGCAGTGACAGGAGGTGCACTGCAGCCCTCTCCTTCCTCGCTGAATTCACGCTAGGCTCCCATCAACGTCCTTTGCATTTAAATGACACAACTGCAGGTCTCGCTCACTCCTGACTGAACACTCAAACTAATTTCCTTTGCCTTTTCAGCAGTCATTGCACTGGGAGCATAAAAGAAAATCAGAAATTTGAAAGACCGTTTTGTTTCTCCATCTGGATCATTCCTGTTTATTCGGCAGAGTCGATGTTCTGCAGTTCGTGTGGACAGATAAACAGGAATGGCCCACAGCAACACATAAGAGCTACAAATAGGATCAAGATATATTTTTATGATTTCTAGGCTCATATCATTGTCACAGTACAGATTTGATAGGTTGTTTTATCTGCTCAGCGCTGTGAGTTCTGAACATCGATTTTTACATTGAAGCATTTGGAAATGCAGTTTAACCAACCTTTGGGCATTTGTCATTGACAACCATTCATGTGAGAGGTGAATTATTGATTTGTTAATTGAGCAATCATTGCTCCATCTTTATCACATGTGTTCTGCTATTACTGCACTTACTCTGTGACTTGAAATCCTGTTTCAGAGATCTCAAATGGAAAAGAGCAGCAGCAACAACAAGAAAAACAAAACAGCAATGAAAAAGGCTGCATAAATGCACAAATACCCCCTGACAGAAGCTTTATTCATTACATAAACTGACCTAGAAACACAGCACAAGGCTCTTTTTTTAAGTATGAAATCCCTTCTGTGTAAAGGGTGAGCAAAAGGATATAAATGATGACGAGACCTGCCTTGCTAACCTTCTCTGTAGCGATGAATCTCACTTTGGGGCTGATGCAAACGACGTTATGTACATTTGCACTGCATCTCCCTGTCCTTGAGATTCTCAATCTTTCCTGCAGCCAAATGCTTTGACATCAACGGAGCCTCTACTGTAAAATAATTCAGAACTTGACTGAACCTGATTCTGGGCAGCCTGCTTTAGCTGACCATGTTTTAAACAGGTGAATTGGACTAGAAAATCTCCAGGGATCTCCTCCAACCTTAGCCATGTTGTGACTGAGTGTTAAAAATGATACCCAGGTCAGACTTTGTGCTGACAATCTTAACCTGTATGTCCGGTTATTTTCCTTATGATTCTGAAAGGTTTTATGTTTGGTTTGTGGACAAGAGAATACTTGACCTGTTCATTTGGCTCCTCTCCTTTCCTCTTGCTCTTCCTTCCTTGCTAGTCAATCGAGGGAGCACAGTTTCTCTCCTGAGAAGGGGAGCAAGGCCCCACTTACCAGCTAACTGGAGAGAGCAATATCAGCCTCCATGGCATCACGACTTCATCCCTACCCAGGGTACCAACAGCTACTTGAAGGTGCCAGATTTTTTTCTTATCCCTGAAGCATTCCTAATCAATAAGACGTGCCAGAGAATGACTAACTGTGCTCAAGCGCTGTGTTCCCTTTCAGATTCCCTCATTTCTAAAATTCCAATCCAGTGTTGGTTGTACTAAAGGTTTAAAATACTTTCTTATGCTATTCCTCACCACCTCCTCTTTTGTTCTTCTGCTGCTTTTATTTTAAAAAATCCAAATGTGAAGAATAAACCCTTGTGGATTCAAAGAAAATTCAAAAAGAAATATCTTTACATATTTTAGACCGGGTTCTCTGCCAGCATGAAAATCAACTTAGCTCCATAAGATTATATCAGGACACACAAAGCATGTTATACAAGCTGAGGGCTTGTCTTATGGTCTCTATTCTGCTTTGGTAGAGGCACATAAATGTTTTACACTAAGGAAAGAATGTCAAAACAGACATGGGATGGTTAACAGGATCCTTTCAAATTTTGTTAATCTGCTATTACAGGAGTCACCAGATGGTATTGGAAAATAGAATCTTGTAAAAATCTTACTGACAGTTTAATAAAACAGGCAGACACAGGCTGCTATTAATTTTTGAGGAGGAAGGACTATTAAAGAAGTAGCTAGTAGAGGTGAGGCAATATGAACAACATGACTTTCTATTTGATCTCTGGAGCTAATTCAAGAAAGAAAGTAGTTCCGTGTGAATCTGTCATTGATATTGAAATGAAAATCTCAAGGAAAGAATTGCTTGCATGCCATTCTACGTTCATCCATTTGAGGATAGGGAGATGTAGAGAAGGTACTCACCAATTTCTGTTCTATTGAGCTGTTTTCAGGGCCTTAAATACCTGTTTCAGCTTGTATCAGATAAGAGTTGAGCTGTCAGTAAAAGCAATAACAAAAATAATTTTAGAAAACCTCTTGAACGTCCCTTAGGGTGTTGTAGGTGTGAAGCTGTTTCCCAAGCCATAGCACTGACTGAGGGAGAAATACATCATTCACCTCTGAATCTGTCTTTGGAGACACAGATGAAGGCAAGGATCCATATACAACCACTCACTTAAATTATTTAAGTTAGGCAATGTAAATGTATGTTCTCCTGCATGCAAGGAGATTAACAATCAGAAATAACTGAGGATTTAAAGAAACTATACATTAGACCACTGTAAGTGTCCCATTGATTCTAATGAGAGTAGATTAGATCTGAAATACTAAATATTTTGAGGGAAGAAATCTATACGAGGAAAAACCCTTATCTGTACTGTTTGATAAACGATAAGAGTAAAATAACTAAATTCAGAAAAGTTATATATGAAGATTGAACAAAGAGAGCCCAGGAAAAGAGAAATGAACTAAAATGCTGTTCAGAGAAAATAGTCAGAGCAACACTACATCAGACTTTGTATGTAGTTAGACTGCCAGATAGGCGCGAAATAGGCGCACAGCAGTCTAGGAAAAGCAGGATCACCAGCTTATTTTATGTTGTCCCTTAAAAGGCACTCAGAAGTATTGATAACTTCTGAGGAGGCTTCATTACTTATCCCCCCAGACTCATTTGATAACTCTCTCTTAATAAAAATCTATTGTTTCCACAAAATCAACCATCCATTTTCTGATAGATTTTGCTTTTTGGCTTGTGCTGCTGAACTGCATGTCAAGTAGGCATTTCATTACATACAGATAAAGAGGATTTTGATGGTGATTTAGAATAAAGGATAAAGCAGTAAATCCATTCACTCTTCATTCCATGTAAAACTGGGAATCAAAGGTAGTTTATTTGTATGATGAATAAGATCCTCCATTGTGGTTACTTCTGACACTCACTGATGCATCATGAAAGAATATCACATATTTATAATTTTTGCTAAAATTTAAATTGACACATTTTATATTTAATATAAATATAAAGTCCCCATAAGTCCTCAGCATCCCTGTTCATCTTCAAAAAGACAATTGAGAAGCACACAGGTGCAGCTATGGTTGATTTACATTTGAGATAACAAAATGCCTCCACATCAATTCAGAAAGGATTAAAGCTATAGATTTTTACTCGCCATGAAACTCTTCATGATGGCTTTGGAAATGAGAACTATGAGTTGCTCCTTCACGAAACTGAGATCTACCAACTAGATTACCCAGATAAAAAATAAAAAACATAACTCGCACCTAAGAAAAAACAAAGTCATTAAAAAATTCCAGTGCTCCTTATTTTAGGGACAGAAGGGAAATTTCAAGCTCCACAGAAGACTTGCTAGCAAAAATCAGACTGCAAAAATGAGTCACTCCAGCTGGAGTATATTACATTCCTAATTAAAGAGCACATACAGTACTTCATGTTTTTAGTGCTCTTAAACAGTCTTGCTGGCCATAAACATCACGCTAATGTGTCTGTGGTGGGGAGAGACACTCCTAGCAGATACAATACAAGTTTTGGGAGGATAGCAACAGCACCACCCTTTGAAGCTCTCTTTTCCTTGCTTCCAGAGAAACACAAAGCCTAAAGCATCTGCTGAAATGGATATGAACTATGAAGTAAAGTAACAAATGCATTGGAAAGTGAACCTCAACTGCAATATATAGGCAGCATCTGCTCTTGAACAGGATAAAGATCATACAAGTACAGAAACCTGATTTCTGAAAGTGGCTTTCTTTCCTAAAAAGTATTTTTAATTCAATTTAATTTAAGTGTCAATTAACAAAGCTAACGATAACCATCTAGTGCACTGACAGAAGTCGCTGGCTACATCAGATTGATGCCAGGTTCAGACAGGACCCATAATTAAAGACATTGTGGTAAATTCTTTGTTGAGCTGTATGGATGTCACTCAAGTAAATGAATTTATTTCAGTGCAGTCAGGTAGGAAATTTTGCCGGACATGGATGCTAGCAAGGAGAGCATACTGTATTTGCTAAATATGTTTCATAATCCCAGGACAATCCTGTATCCTAATTTGCTGACTGCTTGATAGAATATGAAAAAAAAAAAAAAAAAAAAGGCTGCGTAAGCAGGGCTTTCCTCAACTGGATGAATGCCAGCTGGTAAATGCCTTCTTGAACTCTCTCTTGAACTGTGAATCTGCAAAAGTCCTACAGGTTCTCTCAGGTTCAGCTTCAGCCGACTGGTAAAGATATTTTCTCAATATGGGAGGTATACTTTTGGGTCTTATCAGACAAAGAAGTTAATCAAATGTTACTTTTCCACCTTATGGACAGGGATCTTCCCCATGAGGCTGTTATATAAGAGGAGTTACCATTGTCATCCTAGGTTTAAACCAAACACTTCCTAAGGTGGGAGAGAGGAGTTGAATCTTTTCCTGCCTTATTTGGAACAAGAATATTAACATTCAGAGTCCAGATATCTAAGTTTGGTTACTCTCCATTTCTCCCATTGAAAATATTTCAATTTATTTAAATACATCTGTATTACAGCGGGAACTTGAACCTCATTCATCAACATGGGTATCTAGACAACTAAGTTAAAAGTTACAATCTCCTTTCTTCCTCTCTTGCCCAATTAATATTTAATTTATGCAAACTGGACTACCTGCAATAAGAGGGAATGAGAAACATGTGTCCTTCCACAGTCTAGTGATTAGGGTATTATCCTAGGAGACTGCAAGAAGCATTAAGGAAGAAAAAAAGTATCTCTGCGGAATATATTTTCACAGCGTTATGTACTACTGTGAATTTTATTTTCTTACTAGAAGCAACACCTCAGCTGAAATTATACATCCATGTGATTTCTTTTAGGTGCATAATTGTTTAGTGCCTCAGCACTAGCTATAGGTTTGATGATTTGTTTGTTCAGGTGAGTTCAGTATGCAGAGTGTGATGGATGATCTTTTTTTGCCTGATTTCAGTTATAGTTCTTAGCTTTTGTGACAGTGAAATATACCTGATATCAACCAAAATTTTGCAAGTAGCTCAAATTTAGCCTTACTTATACTGATGAACTCTCCAGCTGAATACTCTTGTGCACTTCTAGATAAAATTAACTCCTCATAAAGTGTCCTTGCCCTAAAAAATAGCTTACAGATACAATTTAATTTGAGAAATTACTACTAGTTAAAACACAATCTGCATAATTCATAATTAAAACATGCTATAAATTACTATGTTGTTATTTAGATTTTTTAAATCAAATTGATTAACTCCTCATTGTCATAGGTAGGCCATATGTGCTTTTAGAAAACTTTTGATGTTAGTAAGTGCCAAAAGGTCAAACAATCACTCCATATTTTAGTAAAATTGTTATTCTGCTACTCCTAATACATAATTTTCTAAAAATGACCCCTTTTTGGTGATATGGACTCATGGAAATCTGTAACAGGGCAGCAAGGAAATGCAGAGGGAGTGAAAAGCAGCCCTCTTGAAGTAATAATAGAAAGGTAAAACATGTCAAACATACAGATGATAGCTAGTAATCCTGTTTATTTAGAACAGCTATTTCAGTATAATTGCTGCTATATTAAGTAGGTTCATTGCAGTCGTAACTTCAGAAGTCATTGGAAAACTGTTGTCAGAATACTTCAAAAAGAAGTTGAATTAAAAAGTAATTATCTAGGTATTAAATAATAAGATATCTCTGTCACAGAAATTTAGTGCAGGTTCCTACATTCGCTTCTAAAGTATATAAAATTAGAAATTTGGACTTCTGTGGTAAACTTAAGCAGTTTTGAGCTCAGTTTTTCCTTTCTCAGACACCTGCCTTTTGGCTATTTTAGCAAAAGTAGTAGAACTGTTCATGTAATAAAAAGTAGGAAAAAAATCAAGAAAACTTGTTATTTTGTTCATTATCAGGACTTCAGACAATATACTATTTGGCATGATTTTCACATTTTTGTGAAAGACAAACTTGGCTCTAAGGATGTTCCGTGACAAGAATAGCAAAAGGTTGGAGGATACTTACTGTATGTGAAAACTAAATATAAGACGACTGGAGGAGCAAAGAGCTGGAGCATCAGGGAAGAGCCTAAAACAGATCTACAGAGAAGTGAAGTATTTAAAGTTAAAAGCTCAGCTGTGACAGAGGGGCAGGGAATTGTGGGCCTTTTAAGAGACTGAACAAAGAGAACAGCTTATAAGGAGACAGGATGGAAGAGTTGGCAGCTGCTACTGTACTGTTTTCCCTTCAGAGTTTAGGACTAGATGTGAGACTCCTGAGCCTCACCAGCCTTTTGGCATCACCAAACACTTGTCACATGCAGAGATACAGTGCCTATTCACCAAGGATTAACTGTCAGTCCGTTAAATCAAGGGCAAGAGTTTCACATGATGCATCTTGATGATTATCTGACTGACTGTCAATTCATCATTGGACATTTGGGTTTGCTGGGAAGGGGGAATTTAAGATGAGAGGAAGGGGTCCCCTAAAGGGGTCCCCCCAAAATCTTGAAAGCTGTGTTAAAAGAATCTTGTTAAGTTTGAAAAGCTAAGGACTCAGAAAGGATGCTTCAGGCAACCTTTGTTTAGTCATTTAAGCAAACCTAAAGTCATTAACTGCAAGCACACGGGCTATTTTTGTCCATGCGACACCTTAATCAGGGCAGAAAGTGGACTTGCTCTAAGGAGAAATCAAAGCTGTGCACTAAAGGAGCCCATCTGTAGGCCTTCTTTACATCTTGCAGAATTTGGAAAGCATGAAGTAATGAAGAAGCAGAAAAATATAAAATATGTAAGGCAACAAATTTATTCTGAGGAACTAGACTCTGCTTCTGCCACACAATATCAGTCACAGCAGATTGCTTTTGGAAAATTAAAACATTGTGTTATGTAGTGTTATAAGGCTCAAAGAGATTGGAAGTTAAGTCAAATATCGAGTTACATTTCACTATTAATTACATTTATGTCTGCCTCCCTGAGATCCAGCTCCATCCAGCCACCTTTTGCTCACCAGCCCTCTCTGTCCCTGTTGGAGCAAGCAGCACATCTGCTAATACAGTTCACACAGCATCACCTCTCGGGTAAAGGAAGCACATCTAGACAAACAGGCTATACATAAAATGTCATTGTTAGTCCAAACCTCTGGTGCATAATTCAGAACATTTGTCCTTTTAAGCATGAGATATATCTGAAGTGTTTTCCCTGAATATTCCCAGCTCTGGTCAGCCCCTAGGACTCTCCAGCAGGTTAGCAAATCTGGAGTCAGCAAATTCATCTTTGAGGCACGCTGCAGGAAGCTTCTGCGCTGCACATACTCCTACAGTCTCCCTGCCTTAGGGCCCACATCTGTGTAGAGGAATTAATATAATCTAGAGAAAAGGTGCCACAGTGAATTGACTGCTTGCTTGTGTGAAGCACTCCAGTACTAAAGAAGAGCATCTGAATCAACTCCTAGCTCCTTCGGGGGGTGTTTGGACATTGTGCAGTCACCTACGCATGGCACCACACACAATATGACATGCACAAAAAGGTTGTAAGGGCAAGCTTTATTCTGCCATTTCCTATGTTGTGAATGCTGGATTCTGCAACCTTAATCTTCTCTCAGTACTATTTACTAGGATAATATTTTTGCAAGAAATGCTATTCAAGTATCTACCTCTGTAATAACTTTTTATTGTTTTGTCAAAGTCAAAAGAAATACAGAGATTGCTAAGGTAGCTAGCTGCAGGTTTTTTAACTGGACTATACATAGCACCTTTGAGTATCTTAAATTGAAGAAGGAATTCCATTCTCCAATAAACATTCATAATGCCTTAAAACGGATTCATCAATGAATACAGACTGGAAAAAAATAGATGTCACTAATATCACCCTCATATTTTAGAAATATGTTTTCTGTTTTACAGAAAAGTTATAATTAATTCTTTTGCCCAACCACAGCTGAGAGCTAGTCTTTATGGATATTTATTTGTGAGCAGGTTCTAAAATATTTATATTATATTCAAAAATAACAATATGAAATGGATTGAAACATTCTAGAAAATTATTTTAGAGTGTTTTGATATACCAGCTTCTTTTGGAATGAAAATACAATTTGTGAGTATAGAGACATTTATATTAGGTTCAAATTTTGAAAACATATCTTTTCTGTAAGTCTGATATTGTGCTAATTAATTTCAGTAAGAACAAGTGTTCATTATTTTAAAAAGAAATAATTTTTTTCCATGTGAACAAGATATTTACATGTAACACTAATAGAAAAGTTTGCTTTAATAGTGTATCTATAGAACTGATAACTGCAATGATCATATTTACAATAAGAACAGAAAGGATGAAGCAGCACCTTTTTGCCATGACCTCAACTCAGGAAAGCATCTAGCCATGTGCTTTGCTTTAAACTTGTTCCTTCCTTCCTCCCTTCCTCCCTTCCTCCCTCCCTTCCTCCCTTCCTCCCTTCCTCCCTTCCTTCCTCCCTTCCATCTTTCCTTCCACCCCTTCTCCCTTCCATCTTTCCTTCCTTCTTCCCTCCTTCCTTCCTTCTTGATTTAACATAAAGTGGTTTGCCCAAAATCTCACTGGATATCTACCTCCATTCTTAAGTAGCCTTATGACTTAGTCAAAGAAGACCAACTGTCAGCAACCATAAACCCAGAAGGATCTGTATTAATTCAAGGCAATGTAACTCTTATATTCCTGCACAGCAGGTTGTTTTCGTATGTACCTGAATAATATAAAAGTGAATCCACAGCACCTTCAGCTCATGGAATTCAAGCATTTAAATCTAAGATACATATTCAGAAAGACATGTTCATGTCTGAATACAGTTTTTTGGAACACCGCTTTTGTAATGTAAATCCAGGAAAAAGCAGACTGAAGGTCAGGTTCTGAATATAATTAAGCTCACTATAAATAAGTCATGAAGAACATTAATTTGAAGAAAAAGATACTCATTTCTGATTTAATTTTAAAATTCCCTATAGGCCATATTCTATAAAATTTGTCTTTCATCTGTCAGAGATAATCCACAAAAAAACCTTTGTAAAAACAGTAATTTTAAAAACTTTTTTTCCTTTCTCCTTCTTCTCTGTTGCTGCTGTTTTCACTTCTTTTTTATCCTCAGACTGTCTTACACATGTGTGCTTTCTCACAATTTAAAAACAACTCCAATTTAGGGAATATAATCCAATCAGGAAGGAGAAACAGTAGTTGTTTACTCAAGACCAGTGACACTTTGCAAAATACTTCAAATACGGGAAAGGTTTTCTGTAACTATAGTAAACTCTTAAGAAACTGCAATCTGTGCAGCAAATGTTATTGCACAAGAGGTAAGTGAAACAGAGACAATTCACAATATCGTTTGCTGGATTTTGAATCTGCCTGCACCATATTCTGCATAATGCATCAAAAGGACACAAATATTTATATAGTAAAGGAATCATTGAAAATATCTTGGGTAGCAAAACAAAGAATAACCAGAACATGTGATTTTTAGTTCCTAGTTGTCCCATTCCTACATTATCTTGTCACCTCCACAAAGGCCCATCCAGACGTAGATGATTTTTAGTAGATAGTACTTTTTTTGTTTGTCGAAATGGTATAGAACTCCATCAGCCTTAAGTCTATTCTGATATCATAAATATATATGTATATTTTGACTCTATCTTTACATGGTATTGCATATACAAAATGCCCGATATGAATGCAAAAACCCAAAATACAAACACATCCAATTTTTTATACCTAGTTTCCATGGAAACAGAAATTGAGGGCAGGTACAAACAGGAGCTAAGGTCCCTCGTGCTGGATGCAATCAGTGCACTGGAGTCCCCACGTTCAGACACCTGAAGGGCAATGGCCAAGTCTTTAGTTACATCCCCTAGGTCACTCTGCCAACCGTACTGAGTATTTCACATTTTTTTCTCATTTTCAGAGCAAAAGATGCCCAAATCACACCTGTTTTTTACCCAAATATACATGGACTTTGCCCTGTCAGGCTTCTCTAGTTCATCAGCAGGAGAATTTGGTCCATAGGATTTTAATTTACGTACTGTACTGAATCTCCAGCAATCCCTGAGCCATGTTATGATACAGAACATTATGTAACAAGCTGCAGAACTGGATGACAACGGTTTCTCACTGTGGAAGGAAATGATGATGCACAAACACAGAAAAAGTAGTGTGGAAAGAGTAGGCTGAACAGATTGCTACAAATCCTGGAGTTTCCTGATTTAGTACCATTCCACGGCACAGAAAGCTCTCTGATACCTCCTGTCCTGAATCCAGCACTGAGTCAGTTCTCTAGAAAGTGAACTGGAATTCAGTGTGAGGGGCGATTTTAAAATCTGAAAAACACAGTGTGAACCAAAAATGCTGATCTTAGAAGAGCCTGACAGGAGGGGTTAGCAGGGCTGTGCCTTTTCAGGAACCTCTCGTACTTCTTGAACTAAGCAGCATTAAAAGAAAAAAAAATCCTGCTCTTCTGATTAAATTCTTCTGGGCATCCCAAAATAGATCACAGGGGACATTTTATGCCTGCTTTCTGACAGTCACTTGACAATGAAAGAACTCTCATTGGTTTCTGAATAAAATATGTGCTCATCCTGTAGTTCTCAAACGCTCCCCATTATGCTGAGTGCTTCAGATTTAATGGAGAATGTTAACTGCACTTGGCCCTGCTGGCTAGGGCTTAAGCTAGTTCAGGCTTTTTAATTGATTTTTTTAATTATTTATTTATATATTTGTTTAATTTCTATTTGAGTGGAAGGGATGCTTTGGGGGACGCTAATTAAAAATCAAGGTGACTGTGGAAGGGAAGAAGTGTTGGTTGAGAACATGAAACCCAAAAGTTAGTTTTGAATTAAGTGTAGGGTTTGTCATGTAAGCAGACTGGGAAGGTTAGGAAACAATCCTTGGAAAGGAACTAATTTACTTTCTCCTGTCTACGGGAAGGCAATTGCCGAGGTGGCCTGCCACTATTCTTAGAAGATTCTTTTGCCTCCAAATTGTAACACCATGCTCAAGGCTTTTCCAGTGTGCTCACAAACCCTTTCTATGTCAGTCTGTTTGACTGGCCCCCAGAATTGGTTTATTCTCTGGTTCCATGTTTTTGTCGTGCAAAATGATCTGAGAGGATCAGAAAGCGCCAGCAGGACCCTTTATTTCTTAACTTACTCTCCCCTATATTTAAAAAACCTTTTCAGATTTACAGAGGCCTCAGCCAGAGATAGCAGAGAAGAGTTAATATAAGGAGATAAATGTTCCAGTATTAAATCAGCAAATTAGTTGCTTTGCACAGAGGGAATTAGATTCCTCAACACTGTGATATGTTAAGAGTAACCTCAGTGAAGATGTATTACAACAGTATAAAACTAGAATAACAAACAAGAATAAAGCCTAGTTTAATACTATCCTTAAATATAGTGTAAAAACAGATTGGTTCAGTTTAAGTTGCTGCTAGAACTGGGCAGAAAATGAGATTTTCCTGTTATGGATGATTTCAAGGTTGAATATTTTCTCTCCATTTCAACATTAAGTAAAAGATGGCTTCGCTTTCGCGTGACCTTACTTTTCATGTGTCATTTCATTAAAAAAGAAAACTCCAGAACAAGATACAAAACACCCAGATTAGAAAAAAAAAATAAGGCAGAAAAGTAATGAGGTCATTCCCAAATAGGTTACAACCTAGACACTGAAGCACTGGGCTAAAAGGTAAAGGACACAGCTTTGGTCTTGTGCTCTTAACAAGGCAGAGCCTCAGTCCTCATTTTCTCAAAGAGCACTAGGAGACGTTTGACTTTCTGGGGAGTCTCTTCCCTCTTCCATTCCTGCTTTCAGCACTCTCCCCCTGACTCTTGCATTTTGCAGAAGTGCCATCCTTTTGGGTGATATGTTCATTCCTAGGGGGAAGATTTCCACTAAAAGTGTTTATCACTGGTTTACGTTAAATTAAAGCAAAAATCAGACTCCTGCAAAACCAGTATTTTGTTGCTGGTCATTTTCAATTACTACTAACATGCAAAAAACAAGCCAGCACAATCAAGTCCCCACAGAGCTAATCTCCTACATATAGAGATCAAAACAGATTTCTTCCTACTTTGAATTAGTGGAACCAGGCAAAGAATTGTAACTCAGTCATAATTCCCTTCCTGATCTACTCCCAGGGTATTACATTTGTGCATAGCCTACTTTCAGGACATATAAATTCACCACATCACACTTAATAATTGCTATGGGCCTTTGTGATTTGTTCTATCATTTTATAAATAAGAACAAACCCATGATGCCCTGATAACTGAATCAGCATTTATAGCTTTTATCCTATTTTCAATGTAGTAAGTACGATAACCCGTTTGTACCTCTTCAGTCTCACACAGTGCCGCAGTAATTCTGTTCCTTTGCTCTGTATTTATACAATCCTGGGGAGGATGCTGGCTCCTAGCAAGAATAAAGGTCATATGAAACCTGAAGGATACTTTTTGAAATAAATATATTCCAAACCTGATTTAATGTGAAGGGAGTTACCTGTAAAAGAAAAAAAAGAGTGGGGAGAGGGGACTGAAGGGTGTTTAGTAGCTTTCAAAGGGTGGAGAGCTGGAGCTGTGTCCTTGGATATTTTCAGTGTCTCTCAAAATAAACTCTCCTCCAGAAGCTATTTAAAAGTAACATTCCTCTAAATTTTCTGGTGTTCCTCAGCAGGTATTTGGATTTAAACTGCTACAACATAAATATTTGCTAACACGGAGTTGCCAGTAAATTGCTAGAGGGTTCACTGGCTAGTTTTTCTGTCAGAGCTATTCATTAATTTTTTTTTTACCAGCAATTTAAAAAATGACATTATTATTTTGCTGCTATTTTGTAGATGGCACCAAACTGCTGGAAATTAAGAAAGAGAAAAAAAAAAAGAAGAGAAGAGGCTGGGGATGGTTCAATGTCAATGATCAAATCAGATATATTCCAGGATAATCAAATACAATGTAATGCAATTAGAAAGAAACAATTCAACTCTTTTTATAGAATCAATGTCTCAAAAAACAATGCCTCTGAGATGACCTGCAGTTTATTACATAACTGCTCAGTGTGATCTCTTACTGCAAGGCCTTGCTGAATAGGCAGACACGTTCTTCACAGTGTTAGAAAAAGGAGTGATGCCAAAAAAAAAACCAAGGAAGGCCTTTACGCCCCTGCACACACTACTAGTAATATTAGTGCTCGAATGCCTTTATGCAAGAGACTAGGAGAAGCACGCAAACCCTGAGAAAGCGCAGAAGAGAACCCTATAATTATTAAGAGATTGGAAAACAAGTCTCTGGTGTCAGGCACAAGTTCAAAACTCTGTTTACTTGAAAGGCTGAAACGTGACTCAGCCACACAGTACAGAGATATTTGCACATGAAAAAAGCACTACAGAAAACAAAACAAAACAAAAAAAAACTTATAAGGCTGAATAGCTGCCAAAGGAACTCAGAGAAATCCAACCTTGAAGTAACCCGGTGTATATAAATAAGCATCAGAATAGCTTACCGCAGAAGGTGACAAAACATAGTTGTATAGCATTTTAAGATAAGATTATATGTCTTTCTAAAAGATACATCTTCAACAAGCATTTATAAAATAAAATAAAATAAAATAAAATAAAATAAAATAAAATAAAATAAAATAAAATAAAATAAAATAAAATCTCTGTGCACTAGATACAGTGCTTATATTTGGCTTGCAATCTGTCAGTGAATGGACTGGTATAACCTATGAGGGATATATGTAGGTAATAGATGGTTTCAATTCGTCAATTCCTCTAAGTAAAAAGGGACTATTAAAGTAAAAACTTGTATTAAAGTATTAAAACTTGCTAAGAGGGCATTCTTTTTTTCCCTATTTCGAGAATTTTTGTGAAACTTTGTGAAGGACAGGACCCCTAGGCAGCACAGAGTGCTTGCGCTACCTGGATGGACACAATACATAAGCTATATGAAACAGTATTAATTTTACTGCCTTAAGGGAAGACTAGGAATAATTATTTTAAAAACTGCCTAGAGGGATGGTAATTTTATTACTGTTTCTCTGCTCTTCAGCATACAACCTGCTCCATTCCCAGAAGGAGCATCTTTGGAAGAAAGTCACTCCTCAGGCAATGAGCCAGGCTTCCTAATAGCAATCGTTACCATTTGATTGCTAAACACACGTTGCCCTTCCTGCCCTTCCTCCCACTTTCTCTAAAGGAAGATCCCATATGGAACATGCAGCCCCCCAAAACCCACCCTGCGGTTCCCTACTCTTCCCCGCACAGCCTGCCAGCTGCCTTCACCGGCACCGAGGTGAGTGCTGTAGTCACCCAGGTATTCTAGGCCTGCAGTCAGGGAAACGTCTACGCTGCCTCCAGGGATTCTGGCAGACTAGCTTAGTACCTGGGGTCTTATGTCATCCTCAAGGCACCTTTACAGACCCCCGTGAGAGCGCTAGGCAGATGTGGAGACGGGTGTCAGACGAGTGACAGTTCGAGCCTGCTGCAGGCAGGTAAGTGGTGCAGCAATGCCTGAAGACGCGTTACTGATCTCGCCCTTCCCCAAACTGCCAGGAAGGACTAAGATGAGCAGCAGCCACTGTGGCTACATTTGCCTGCACAAACGGTTTCACTATCTGAGTTCCAGCTGGCCAGGTAAGTGCTCCCTCATTGATGACTCTCTGTTTCTCTCAGTTTTATTTCAGCTAGAATATTTCCAATTGTGCCAAGATGTCTATTACTACCTAGTTTCTAGATAGGAGCACTGGGTTGTAATAGCATAAACCTACAAATGAAATACTGTGGGAGCAAGAGGGGAAATACCATCAAAGGAATGCAGATTATCCCCAGCAGTATTCCAGCATCCTGCCTGCAAGAACATACTGTGGTTTTGATCGAATTTGACAGCATTCATGCTAAACTATGCAAATGATCTCAGACCTGCTTCCATTGACTATAAAGGAAAGGCCCAAGCAAAACTCTTTTAACCTTCCTATGGAGCACCAGCCCATATAAAAGAAACATGAAGTAAAAAAAATTCTAGTGTGTGAGGTGAATAACTGACAGGTAAGAAAGAAAGAAAAAGTTTTAAGAAGCACCTTACAAAAAGAGAAGGGCATCTGAAAGCAAACACTTGATATAAGCACTTGATATAAGCAAGGTTAAAAAAATTCCATAAGGTAAGAAAACAGACCTATGCTGATGAAATGGGTAATTGCTGACAGTGACTCAGGTGCTAATGATAGAGACTGCATCTCTAAGGCATAGCGCACATCTAGGCCACAATAACTTTCAGCTCCTCTTATCACATCAGTTTAGCAGTAAAAGCAGTTCCTTAGTGATTCTATTGCACGAAGTAGAAAATAGGAACCTGCGGGAGAAAAGCATTTACATAATGATTCTACATAGGACCTCTTAACAAGAAAGGCAGTTCTTGGGAAGAATATGTAGATGGGCTCAGACTGTAATTTTTTCTTATTATTTGTTGTTTTAAATCAGCATCTTAAAGAGCATTCTGAATATTATAAAAGAGAATAAAAAACAACACGTTACCCTGGACAGGCGGTGTTGAGTTCTGTGTATAGGGAGGGAAAAAATCCCATGACCTGAGATCACATCGTATATTGCAATGTCTGACAGAGACGAAAAAAGCAGCAAAATTAGAACTGAAGAAATGATACAAGCTGCCAGATACTCGTGATTACTCACAGAAATCATTTTCTCTGCACTTATTTATTCATACCTGAAATCAAGCCTATCACTCCATCGAAAATAATGTTATGAGTTCTGCCTGAGAGAAGCTGAAGGGCTTCTCTGCTCATGAGACATGATTATGTTTAGGAAATGTCTAGAGGGAAATCCTGCAAGTGTTTTCAGGTAGCCCGTGATAAACAACCGATTCACTGCTCAGTATTACAGGTCATCTGAGCTGAGCATTTTACTCGGCCTGTTTTCAAGTTCTATCTCTTTTCCCTCATTTATACTTGCCAGCATGAAAGAACAGAAACCTGAAACCTTTGTGGTTTCAAGGAAGATTGTTCCCTGATTCAGTGAATGACAATAGTTAACAGGCTAAAGAAAAGGCTGCTGCTTGTGCAGACTGGGGCTGCTGCTGTTTATGTACCATATCATAGTGTGTATCGCTGTGCTTTTTACACCCTGCAGAAGGAAGGGGTGTCTCTCATGCAACTGTAGACCCCTCATCAAAAATCAAAGATCCTAGAATACAGAGAATAAGCAAAAGGGACATCGTCCATGTCACTAAGATGCTGTTCACCTTTCTCTTCATCATTAAGATGTGCAATAAAACCGTTCAATCTGCACAAGCAGCTCACAGGAGCAAATGATTCCACTACTAGAAAATTGTTGATAGTAGAAGAGGTGCTACAAGATGGAAAAAAAATCATGAATTATTTCAATGTTGCCCACCTTTTATCATCATTGCTATTGACATAGGAAATAATTTGAAAGGTAAATTTTGCAATGTGGAATTATACAATAATTAGAACAGTCTTTTATATAGATCTTGTAATTTACATGGCAATTACTTGCTGTAAAATGATACCAGAATATTAAAGCTGAAAGCTTTTGAGTAGTTTTCCTAGATTGCAGCCACCTGTGCTTTTCTTTGGCTAGGTCTGTGTGTGAAGTCCCCAAATTTTAGAGACTCCCAAGCTATTTCAAAGAGCACAGTGCAGCACAGCATAATGCTGAGGCAGAATATTGGCTTGGGAGGCAGGACCTCTAGAGATCAACTAGTCCAACCCCCTGCTCCAGCAAGCACACCCAGAGCATGTGGCACAGGGCTGCATCCAGGCGGGTTTGGGGGATCTCCAGAGAAGGAGACTCCACAGTCTCTCTGGGCAGCCTGTGCCAGGGCTCTGTCACCCTCACAGGAAAGAAGTTCTTCCTCAGATGGAGATTAAACTTCCTGGGTTTCAACTTGCACCTATAACTTGCACCAGTTTTCTTCACAGAAGAAATAGAACTTTATCAGTAAGATTTTATAAGGCAGAGGTATTATAGAAAATCTTCTTTAACAGACCTCATGAATATGTTTAAATGATACTATCAGTTTTCTGAGCTGTTGTTCTTCAGAGTCAGAAGCTGCTCTCTACAAGACCTTCAACTATCCATACGCAGCATATAGAACCAAGATGAAAAACAAGAGATAACGATAGAGCAGAAAATTTAAATGAAACAAGAATAATTCTGAAGCCTGGTCAATCAAATTAAAACAAAATAAAACAAAACAAAACACCTTCATTAGGTTTGATAAGAGAACAGATTTGTAATAGACGACTATAAATGGATGATCTATAACGTGGTTATTTACATAGCATGACCTGAGATTCTTTCCTCACTCTGCCCTCCTGACAAGAATGCTGGCTACATTTCTAAGAAGATACTTTCAGCAAATCGTTGCAAAATATGTAGAGAGTAATCATCTCAAAATGTACAGAAAGATGCTTTGCTTTGGTTGACTATTGTGGTGCAGTCGTAAAATCCAGAAGAAATGAAACCACGTAGACATCATGTGATCAAGAATATGAAAAGCGTCAGGGCTCGCACACCCGCATGGCTGCGCTGCCGCCGCCCCACGCCGTGTCTCCTTCCGCTGCTTCCATGTGGGTTTTCAAGGAGCAGAGGCTTCGGATGACTGGTGAATGGAAGAACAGAGGCCTTTCCCCCCGGCAGGCCCGTGGGGATTCGGCCCGTGCCGCTCCAGAAAGGCTCCTGGGAGCCACAGAGAAGGTGAAGTGTAGTTTGGCAGTGCTGGCTGGCATGGATGACGCTGGTTGGTCCCTTAATACACCATGATAATTGTTATTAAATAATCCTCTCCCTGCCAGCCTTAAAGCAAAGATCATTTTATACAAGGTACAAATGTTCCTTTAACTTATAGGATCAGAATCATTTAAGTCAAGCTGAAGCAAAATAAGGGGAATCTGCGGGGTAATATGCCTCTTGTGTCACCACAGACTTTCTAACAGCAAGTCATTCTTGAAACGATTACAGAGAGGGTTTTTTTTTCTCTCCTTTTTTTGATTTTCAGAAGGAAGTTGTTCCTGGCCTGAAACTTACAAGACAGCGTTCAGCTCAAAACATATTTTATGGTTGACTTATTGCAGACCATTTAAATTAAGATTTTATAATGGAATTGCTGACACAACCTTAACTTTAGCTGTTTGAATGGTACCACTATAATTATAGAAGAATTAATGATTTCAGCTGCAGCTGAACTGACAAGCAGCACAAGCAAACAAACAGCAGCATTTATGCATGCTAGGGGGGAGAAAAAGGGGTAGCAGACCTGGTTAAATACACATATAGGAACCTGATGGAAATTTTGATAGAAAAAAAATGAAGAATAATTCAGGATATAAATAAATACCCCCTTAGTTTCCTTTTGGAGTGAAACAGAATATAAGAGTCACGATGCAATTACACAGTCCTCCTCTCCTTTTATATAAAAAGCATGTGAGACCATCCGGAGAAACACAGGATGTGTTAAACTAGAGACTGACGAGTGACTCATCAATAAGATAAAAATAGATTTAAACTGAGAAACAAGAGCTGAGAGAAATGGGTTTAACAGTGAGTAGCAGACAGGGAAAAACTGAGAGATGAAAAAGTTAAAGAACTGGAAACTATTTTGGATCAAGCATTTTTTTGGTAGATTTTTTGTCCTATAACGAACATTAGCTGAAATATTCTTAAAAACTACTATATTTAAATGACGATATTGGGTTTATCTTGTCCTTTTTTGAGTCTTGTTTTTTATCACTCACTTAATCAGTGGAAATTTTGAATGTCACTAGATTGCATAATAGGCTTCAACATATCTGCTCTATATCTGTAATATTCGGATCCAATTGATTCAGCTAGGGGTAAACGAGCAAGCATCCTGCAGACGAATTGAATAATTTGAATTTGTGGTTTTTGACGAGGTTTTAGTTAAAAAATGATGTAGTGAAACTGCTGTTGAGATGATTAATAATGTGGAGAGGGAGGACCCAGTGATGAAACAAAACCTGTCTGCATCCATCTTGTTCGAGCACAGGCTATTTTTGTAATACTGTGTTTTACCACAAAGAATTTAGGAGAGTAGAGTGGTGTTTGGAGGGCAAAGGTACAGTAGTCATACCAATGACAATGATACTGTGAATGCACTGTGAAAATATATTGGTTTTTGAAACCATAGACCTTGTCTTAAGTGTAACAGGTTGGTCAGTGTCATGCATACAAATGACTTCCTTCATGTCAGTGTGAGTGAGCAGCGTTACATAAAATTGAAACTGTACTAAATAGCTCTATTAGCAGATGATTAGCAGATAATTCCCTAGCTTGACCTATAGTCCTATTTCTTTAAAAGTTCAAAATCAGCATCACTTGAACATAGTTGAAATCAGATCAGATATACCTAGTTTATAACAATATATCAGTGATAGCTGTGGAAATCGAACAGAGTTTCATCCGTGTAAAACCTGAGCTACACATTATGCTCAAGCAAATTCAAAATGTTTCTTCATGGTTTGACATAGCAGAAATCAAAATGATATCTGCATTGGGCACCAATGGATACAAAAAAGTAAGGATTGGGGTTTTCTGCACATTAGGTTTGCCAAAGACTACTCAAGTTTAGCTTTCTCCTTATTAGAGAAGGTGTATACTTCTGTATACCATCTGGAATCGGAGATGCATATTCCTAAGCAAAAAATATGACAAGAAGGTTCTAATACAACTCCATCTTGGCTCATGGAATGAGCCTGTCTTGAAGGAGCTCCTGTAGAGTTTAGTTTTAGCAGTGAACCGCTTTGATACGACTTTGGGTAACTTAGAAATAGTGTAAATGTGTAGGATTTCTCCCACACACTTCAGACATGCCTAGACAAGAGAAGCACATTTCTGACAATGATTGAATTTGCCAACTTCCAGTCTTTTATCATCCTAAAAATTGCAAATATCAAGTTTGATACATTCTCTATGTGAGGAAAGCTCAGGTGTGTGTTTTCACAAATAAGGAGCTTCCCCCACAGCCTGGCTGAAGAGCAGGACAAAGGA
>JAWLRI010000576.1:3394076-3430513 GCA_034781795.1 Crypturellus tataupa
GAAGAGAAGAGAAGAGAAGAGAAGAGAAGAGAAGAGAAGAGAAGAGAAGAGAAGAGAAGAGAAGAGAAGAGAAAAAGAAAGTTTTGCTGAAGCCAATGTCTCTGGATTAAAAAATCCTTCTTAGTGACAGTTCTGCTGAAGCGAATAAACTCAAGTATTTCAAAGAGATAGCTAGTATGACCTCTTCAGTCTTATCCACAGAAGGAAGGCTGTACTTTCAAAATTTCACATCAGCTTAAAATGTGGTAGAATTTAGATATCCTCCATGGATCATATAGCATAGATACATAAAGGTTCTTTAGAAATTCTCTTGCATCTGTCAGGTACAGTGATGAAGAAAGAGTAGACATCTACAGTCTAAAAAGAACTACTTCAGCACAGGTCAGACTCTCAACAGCTTGAGAACTGGAATGCTTAACTCCCTATTTCTAGTGCACTGCCACCTCTTTGGGGACAACTCTTCAGAGTGGTAGGTGAGCCACTTGCTTTGCAAGCAGTCACTGGCTGCCAGGCACATCATAACTCCATCATAACTTCCTGCTGGCATGAAAATATTCCTTAAATTTAAAAATTGTCTAAAGCCTTTAAAGTGGCTCCTGATTTGCAGGCCTGCACTTGTTGCCTGTTCCGCGTCCTCTTTTCTAAGACACCTCATATTTTTCTGATTTTAGCCTATGATCTGTGCACTTTGTAGAATGCAGTGCTGACCCTTGGTCAAACTTCTGGCTATAAGTTGCCCTTTCCTTGGCACGTCTGGCATGGCTCTTGTTCTCTCTAGTTTGTGATCTTTGTTCATTTAAACTGCATGAACAGCTTCTGTTCTGACCTAGATTCTCACACACACCTAATCTCTGAGTCTGACCTGTCACCTCTCCTGTCATTCTTAATTTGGTCATATCTCTGAAAAATAATAGGATAATAGGTTCTAGGATAATATTTTAAATATTTTTTCTTTAAATATTAAGGTTCGATGTTGGTACAGTCTGTTCCTGTCTTCCTCTTTCTGCCGTTCTTTGAAATCTCAGAGCTAGCTTGCAGTAACCATTCTTTTTGAGGTTGGCATTATTTAAAGAACGGCAGAATTACAGACTGGCTGAGGTTGGAAGGGACCTCTGGAGACCATCTAGTCCAACCCCACCCTGTCAAGCAGGGACACCCAGAGCACGTGGCACAGGGTGGAAGATCTCCAGAGAAGGAAATTGCCCTTCCAGCTTCTTTCTTAGTATTCAAACTTCATCATGTTATTTCAATAAGGGATGTATATTCCATTGAGCCCTCCACTGCTGCACTAAAAATGATGGTCCCTCTGTCTCACAACTACTAGTTTAAAAATCAGATTGCAATAATGCATTTTAATTTATAGAAAAACATATATTTAAATATTGCCTGAACCTGGCTCCTTTCCAGGACATGCTTATTAAAGCCAGCTGTGAGGTAATTATTGAACATACTAAAAATGGCTTTTGAGAGTGGAACAATATGAGTTTTGTTCAACTTTGATTCACACACTGAGCTCTGACTAAACACCAGATTCCAAGAATTTGATCTCTTATGAACTGGAGTCTCAGAATTACTTCAGAAACATCATCTCTGAGAACTGCAGGAATCTAGGTCAAGGACTGATTGTAACAGAATTTTCGTACATAAAGAAATATGCTTTTCCCTAAATAAATAATGTTCTTGCAAACAGCAATGAAGACAAAATAATGAAAAAAGACCAAATAAGACAATTCAGTTTGAAAATAAAGATATACAATAGAAGATCCAAACTATACTATATATATATATACAGTCTCATTTTATGAAAGTAAAATATTTTCTTTTTGGGGGGATTTGTAGTCTAGTCATACGCTCCTGACAGAATACTGTATATATATGATGGATTTCCCACCTTTTACATGCTTATATTTGGATGTATCTTTCCAGAAGTTACAAAGTTTTCATGGGCATTTTCACCAATATCTGAGGCATTTGTTTTTAAGTACAAGTAATAAACAATTGTCTCCAGAGAAAGTGTGGTATAATTTTTTCTTCTTTAAGATTTCTCAAATATTCACAAAAAAAAATAGTTTGCTGATCCAATCAATAAGATTCTGTTTGCTTCTGCAATTGCATAGCAATGGAGGGTATTTAAATTCTTACAAATATCTACTGCTGGGTTGATGCAGCCCAGCTACTCCATGTTAAAAACAGTGATTAGAGATTAACGTAACTATCCCATGCATTCACAGTCTGAGATTTGCAATATATAAAGAACAATCATTCTCCTAAATGCTGCATTTAATTAACGCCCAAGGGAAAGAGTGGAAGAGGTGGGGGAAAACAACGCAGCTGAATTTATTCTGCAATCGTAGTGATGTTAAGCACCGCATGCCAGATTTAATGGCAATATTCATAGCAGAGCCTGTGACGCAGAGGAAACAGTGCTGCCGGCCGCAGGAGACCAAGATTTCAGAGTGAGTTTGGGGCGGCACGGCAGATTCGCGTTTTTGTCGTTTGTGCCGGCTCCCGCCAGGCCTGCCGCCGCGATGCCCAAGCTCCTAATGCCCACGCCAGCGCTGGGCAGAGGCTGCACAGAAGGAACCAGCTGTGCGGGATACACGGGCTCCGGAGCGGGAGCAGAACACGGCACCCGTAAAGGAAGCCCAGGGATTCAGGGAGCACAAAGGAACCCCTTACAGCTGTCTAGGGGACAAAACAGCAGTGGAAGTTTTCACTCCCCAAGGGCGCAGGGAGACTCAGAGCAGGCTGGGGGGCCTGCACAGCCAGGGGCAGTGCGGAAGAGCTTGTTTTCCCTTGGAAAGTGTGCCTCCTTGGAGAGGCTGAGCAGCTCCTGCACAAGAGAACAGGGAAAAGCTCCCAGCAGCAGTGGGGAAAGAGGGGCTCCCCTTGGTTTCCATAGTATACCAGTAGTGAAACCATGTCTTGGCAGTGCTGTAAAACCCATGGAAAGGGAGGCTTCATGGCTGGGAAAAGGGAAAAAGATCAAAGTCCTGTCAGCCCCTTGGGAAAGTGGAGCAGATGATTGCCGGTGCTTGATTCTGAAAGTCTCATCACTGCGGACACCCGTGACAGCCATGGCAGCAGCTGTGAAGAGATGAAGGTTCAAGTGCAGACAGGCCTTTTCTTAATGCTCATCTCTCAACAGCTGCATTTCTGCATCTGCCCTGCACTAGGGGCTAACAATTTTGGAGCAGTTTGAGGAAGACTTCCCTTCTTTTCAGTCTTACCTAGAGATGCTGCATCAAGATACCAGGAGCTCTCCCTGATCACCCGCATTTCCTTTTCCAATGCGACTTTAATGGATTTGTAGAATAACAAAAACCATTAAAAAAAAGACACCTGTGATATTTTATTCAGTCTAATAAAATTCTGATCCTAATTTTCTTGCTACAAGAGACCCTTTTCGCTGTAAGGGTTTTGTTGTCCTTCTGCAGCACCAGGTTATGAGACTGAGGTGAAAGGAAGCTGTGTTTTCCATGGAAGATTTGTGTTTTCCATGAGCAACTACTGTTACTCTGGGCATCACAAGAAACGGGACCAGCAACCATGTCACTGACACGGAGAGCTGAACTCTCGAACTCAAAATCCTTGTTAGAAAAGCCAGGCTAATGGTGCTTCTTAGAGACTCCAGGAGGTTAGTATTTTAGGAGTTAGTATTATTATACATGCAATAGCTGTATGCAGGTAATATGCCTGATTCATCTTTTGTCATAGCAACCAATATTTTAAAATAATGGGAGAGTGATTGTGGGTCATAAGTGCAGTCTTTAAGATGTTACTTTTTTTTTGCTTTCCCGCATTTTTTCTGAGTCTTAAATGCCACGTTCCTGATGGTTCATCAACTTTTAGTGCCAAAAGGACAAGAATCTGACATGGCACGTTATGACTAAGTGTGGTACTACACACATCTTTGCTGCAAAACACTTCTTCCTTCCCAAACAGCAGTAACCTATTTGTCAGTAAGTAGGCACTTTCTTAAAAAAAAATAAAAAGAAAAATAAAAAAAAAAGAATAGCTTTTACCATCTAATCACAAAGTTTCCTGAGATGACAGATATTGATTTAAGAGATTGATTTAGGCTCACTTCCTACTTTTAAACAGAGAGTTTATAAATATGTATTACTGTCACTAACAGGTTTTATGAACTTGCAACTCCATGCTGAGATGCTAACATCCTATTAACCTGTTTAGGGGAAGTGTATCATGAGCTGCTAAGGAGAATTTTTGAGAATCCTAAGAGAAAAGACAGAATAGATTAATTCCCTGCTTTTAAGTGAAAAAAAAAATAGAAAAGAAGTGACTTTTGCGATCAGAAGGTGTCACTCTGGAAATTAAATTAAAAGATGATTCTATTTTTTTAATAGTCTTTGTGTTTTCCTCCCTTCTCACTGTTTCTGGTACAAAAATGCCTACACAGTTGTTTTTTTGAAAAGGGGCAATTTGAGTGACTAAACCAGGCTGCTGCACTTTAAATATGCAGCCAGCTACCATGGCAACGGTTCTACTTAGACACACAGCTTATCTTGTTTTAAGGAGTGCAGCCTGTTGTTATGGCAATTTGGAACACCGCTGGTTTTTTCCCAAAAAGAAGCATGACACAAAATAAGAAGGCACTAGCGAAAATGAGTTCAGTAATTAAAAATCTAAAACCCAATATAAAACCTTGTAGAATGCTGTAGTTTTTTACATTTAACAAATGAAACCTGATTGCAACAGAGGACTAAAGAACTGACTTTCATAAAGGAATAAAGATTTGATTTTATTCCACTGAAAGGCAAATGTAGATTGTGTATCTGTTTTATAACAGCTGAAATTTCACTTGTTAATTCACTGAAGTTTCTGTCTTAATAAAGAAACACATTATTTCTTGTCTTGCAGTCTTCTTAAGGAGCAAAATCTAAATAAATTTAAATGGATATAGAAGGGCCAATGCTAATTTTCCCCTACAGGTCTTACGCTACAAGTGGGACGAATATTCTAACCGACATTTTATAAACAGCAAGAGTGATGATCAGCTTCCTGCCCCCAAATAAACATTTTTGAAAAAATAAAATCCTAAATGTATACACTTCTCCCTGCAGATACAGACAACTTCACGTTAGATGAAAAGTACTTCAATTCAAGCCTTCCTGCTTAAAAAAAGAAAGAATTCCAGCCCTTTGGGGCAGGCCTATTGAACAGATTCCAAAACTATCAAATTTTGGTGAATTTCAGCTCTTGTTTAGAAGATCTGGAGTGATACTGGAAGTAGAGGAGAGGCTGATGAACTTCCAACTAGGAAGTTAAAGAAAACGAGCAAAAAGCACTGAGTTAATTATCCATTCTAGGGGAGTAGTAATACAAGAGGGCTCTGCATTGCATAAGCTCAGTTAGGTTCAACTTATTGAAGTTAAGGCAATTTTCTGATGAAAGAGCAATATCCTTTTGAAGAAAGCATGGCTTTTAGTAATGACTTGCTCTGGTTCTTAAGCAGATAAACGCAATGTATTAGTCCAATTTCTTTTTTTTTTTTTCTATATAAAAACATGAAACTTCTACAAGTTAAAGGGGTCAACAGAAAGACTAACAAAAACTCTGAATATATCCATGTTTCCTTTCATACTCTTCTTTGAATATATCTATCACACCTGTGAATCCTCTATATTCAGTTTAAGTCCAATGAATGTAAGGATCTATGCTTCTCAGCATTTCTTATTAGAGATTTTGAGCATCTTTACATCTACCTGATTCCAAAATACTTATGTATCCCTATATATGTTATAAGAAAACTGGATGTTTTGGAATTAATTAATTTGGTCTGTCTTCCTTTATGAATATATATTTTAGCAAGTGTGGAAATTTTTGCCTGCAACACTTGAGGTTTTTAAAGTAGTCCATCTTAAGTTATTTTGTATATGAAGGTCTGAGTATCTAAGATAATTGCTAGTGCTCCATATCCTTATCACTCTGCCAGTCCTTGCTGTGAGCAAGAAGCCATTTAGTAGATGAGATTTATCTTTTTTGAAATTCCTCGTTTAGTTTACGATTTTGTCTCCAAATAAATAAACCTTTATAGGCGTGATGTCTCTAAAGATGTTTACAAATAACAATTTAGATAAAATGTACGCATATAAATAATATACATGATGAATTGACTTCCCAAATGGGTATATTCTGGGAAGCAAGCATAAAAGAGGGATTTTAGATAGAATCTGAATGTTGTGCCTCAGGCCTCTCTCTGTTTCCTTTGCTATAGCATCAAAGTTGTTTCGAGTTTTCCAATTAGTCTTTTAAAAACTCCACTATCTGCTTGCAGTAATATGTCTTCTCTCCTCTCTCCTATGCTTCCCTGACCCCAATGAAGCCTAAAACTATTAGTCCCTGTTTTTTGAATGTAATTTCTTCATGAGTGTGTATCTATGTATCTTTGTATCTCTGCCTCCTTTTTCTATTTCTCTTTTTTTTTTTCCATTCTCAGTCATGAAACATGAAGACAGATCTGATTCCTTTTTTTTTTTGCTTTAAGAAATTCCTGCCCATCATGCTGCAGAGAACATGAATTTGAAAAGAGAGTTCTAACAATTCTGCAGCCATTTCCCGCACTTTATACATTCACAGGAAGGAGGGAAACAAGTCAACATAAAACTGGATCTAACTTACAGGGAAAAATGGATCTAGGTGCCATGACAAAGGTATAGAGACAACTAAGTGTCTTTCAACTATTAGTTCATGAGTGAGCACAGATGTGTGTTGGGCAGAAGTTTTCCATTTTGCCTAGAGCTGCACTATTATTTGAACTCTCAGTAAAGTCTTGCAGAAGAGAATAAAATAGTAATTCAGCTCATACAACATATTGTTTTCAAGTATCTGGGTTTTTTTTCAGCGCTGTATCAACATTAGCTTAATAGTCCTCACCATAGGACTGTGAAGCAGAGGATCCTTGTCTGCCTGTGTGTTCAGTGAGATACAGGAAACTCAGGCTCATGAATGAAGCAGCTGCCTGCAAGTTTTGGAGGCTCTGGTCTAAGTGACTTGACCAGCGATGAGCAGAGAAGCAGTAACGAAAGGCAGGACTAGACCTCAGTAACTCCCCAGATTTAGCCTGAGAGCCCTGCTGACTCTCTTGGTGAGTATATTGCATGTTACTTCTGTGAAATATGTCACCCTTTCTAAGTGAAAAAGTAATTAAAATCAAATAAGGAATTGCTACTGCTACTCTTTAATACTTCTGGTTAACAGTGTTCTGGCAGATTTTTGTAGACAAACCATAAGCACAAGGAAAATAAATAATAGTTACATGAGTCAAGCATCTTACCAAACTCTCAGTTCTTGCTGTGCTTCAGGCATCTGGAGTACTGCTCTGAAAGCAGCTTTAACAGCTGCTTCATTGGCTCTCATGCACAGGAAGTTTCCCAGATCACGACAATACACTGGCATCTCTGGCAGATCTGAAGTTTCGAGTGTTGCCTCTTCTCTCTGACCTTTCTATCAATGGAAATTCACCTATTTGAATTACAAACATGTGGTGCTTTCCCTCAGATACTCAAGTAAACTCAGGAATACAGTTAATACTAAACATTTAAGAAAATAATCTTACAGTTAATTCACTATGCAAAAGAGTTGCGTGTACATATTATGCAGCAGTTTCTGAATTTCAAATTATTTCTTTAATTTATGTGATTGTCAGCCCCATACGCTCCCAAGTGGAAAATTTCATCAATATGACTGTGCTTTCTGAAGTTAGAATCGCTTATTACTTTTGTGTGTTTATTATTATCGCTGCCTTTCTACTTTCTTTTTGATTCCTATTTTTTAATCCTGTGCTTTTCTCTCATATTCTTTCTTTTCTGTAGTTCTTGGCTTTTCATTCTTCAGAAAAAGAAATAGGAATTTAGCATGCAGTAGATAAGGTTATTAAAATAACATTTACCAAGATAAAAACGGGAGATCAGCAAACGATTGGAAAGAAACATACTTTACACTAGTTCAAAAGACAGTTCATTTATAATAAATTCAGAAACAATCTTTTCCAATCATCTCATATGTGATTTCAGTTTATAGCCATTAGCCATGTGATGAAATCAGTAGATTTTAACCTGTACCTAAGAAATTCTACTAATTTAATTAGCTTTTACAAGATAATCCATCCACACAAATCATAGCTGAGACATTTCCTAGGTTAAGCAAAACCAGAATGTAAAATACTTTAGTCTGATTCTTATTATGCCTATATCTTTAGATCTGCACAACTGATGTCCAAATTTCCATTTACAGGTTATCCTTATCATTATCCCAGTCTTTTAACACTGTCACAAATGCTTACCTCACTACTAACTCTGGATACCCCCTTGCAATTACAGTGAATAAAACCCAATTGCAGAAGAAAGGATGGTTAACATGATATAGAGCTGCAGCAAACTGAAATGGCATTTCAAAATTTTGCAGATCCTTCCTACTCAAGCCAGTCCACTTACTCAGCTTGTCCTCATTATCTCCCCTGATATGAGTGTTTGACGGCTTGCCGCTGTGCACATTATCACACCGAGCTGGCAGTTGCTTTATGAAGATTTAGTTCCAGAAGGAGGAAAAAAAATGCAACTGTGTGCAAGCTAAGGGTGGGCACCCTGGGAACGTGGTCTGAAATCTCACTTCTGCAGTTTAGCATATGGGCACGGGAAGGCACATCTGACGAAACTACCAGACTCTCAGGTTTCTGTGACAAGGAATGCGGTAGGCCATGGTTACTATTACTGTTCCAGTCTGAGTCGGTAATAACAGCGGGACTTGGGTTCAGCACAGACAACTCTTTCCAATAATAATTTTAACTGCCTACTGAGCAGGCTAATTTTTTTAATAGCAGGGCGCCAGAGATGGGCAGCTTTCAAATGGTGTGTAGACGAGCAGTAAACAGAAGTAGTACACTACAGTACACCTTAAGGTAAGCTGCAAGTCTGCACTGAAGCAGCTAAGAAGCAGCTAAGAAGCTCCATTCTGCTAACTCTTCTCTGGGGAGAGTGACATTGGACACAAAATAAAAATGTGTGCGTGTAAATGAGTGTAGCCACTCCTGTAGAAAGATTCATTGAAATATGTCATCCAGTATCCTAATTTCTCATTCTCCAATTATGCATGATTAATAGCAGACTTTGCTCTATTCACAGGCAAGTCTTTGGCAAAATTTTCACTAAATTTAGTAGAAGCAAAATTATTTGACTACTTTATCAAAGTAACAAATTGCATAAAATAAAGCATCCTTTTATATTTGAGCTACCGTTTACAACCTACATATTTTGGTGCATTTATCTTTCAAAGAAAGTGGTTTGGTAGTAGGTTGCCTGATAGCTACTCTGATGCTAGATTGACATTAAGCTTTGTGTATTATCACAAAGAAGCAGTAAAAGACGTTTTACTCTTCTACCAATCTGTCTCTGCCTCTCTTGTCATAGAAGGCTGCCACGGCAGTCTGGGCTCTGAAGGCTTTGGTTAGCTCTATTTATATGTTAGTGCTGTCAGATGGTGGTTCGACATGTCGTTTAGTATTTGAGAAAGTAATTATATATTTTCAGTTCCTTTTTAATATCTTTTCATTACAAGCTGAATTTGCTCATGCCAAGATCTTCAGAATGTGCATTCAACAAGGAGCTTCACATTCCTCTGTTATTATTATTATTTCATGGTTTGTTCTCTCAGCAGTACTAGGTGACTCTGAATCTATTTTGCGTCAAACATGAACACAGGCCACCTCTCCACCCCAGCAGTTGTGCATTGCTAGAACTTTTTTCCCACATTCTCTGCTGAGAGTTAAACATGGAATTTGGGTAGATCTTTCTCTCTCCCTCTCAGCTCAGAGCTATGTGTGTATTGCACCCTGCAATGCTCTCTTGATACTTAGATTAATAGCAGAGATATGAGATGCAATATATGATATATTAACCTGAATATCACTTCAACCTAACATGGCTATAATGCTTCTGATATTGAAGTCAACAGGGATGCCTCTGCTTTACACACCACTCTGATATAAATGAGAACTTCAGATGATCTCAGGGTATGGTAACCATCTAAAAGCAATCTGGTTATTGCTTTTACTATTGCTTAGTAAGGGAGATGATACCTCTTTTAGCAAACATAATCCCGGATGGAATAACAAACTAATCAAAATAACTAAAAAGAAAACACAGCTGGGATATCTTTGTGTCTTTTTATGTCCCATTTCTGCTCTCTTGCAATATTCATAATTGTTGCAGTGGAGTAAAACTAGGCAAGTGCTCACTCCGGAGAATTGCACTCTGAGACCATTAGTTGTACTGGGTGATGGACATCTCATTTTCTTCCACTTTTCAGCCCTTAGAGCATATGAGCCCAAATGAATTGAAATTTATCCATATTGTTTTCAGAAACAATAAAAACACAGCAACAGCATGTATTTGCTTCTACCCATCTGTTAACTAACTCAGACAACCTTTGCATTTCATCCCTCTCAACTTAGGCTGACTGAATCTCTTCCTTTAGAGGAAGGAAAAACACAACTGGAATTAAAAATATATATATTTTTCCAATAATGTGAACATGTCCATTAATACTAAAAAATAAGAGAATTTGGTCACTGAATGAAATCTGTAATTCCTCCTGGGCAACATATAAATGCAACATACTGGAATAAACACCGCTGGTACTTAACTTTCTTAGTTGTCTTTATTTCATACAGCCTCATGCTGATAAATTCTGTACGTAACAGACAGCTAAATTCTGTACGTTTCAGACAGCTAAAAGCTTTTGCAAGAATACTGTAGTCTCAGTAAGAAAAAAATAATTATGAAGAGTGCTTTTCAAATGGAGTATAACTTATTTAATATTAACTTAGATCAGTGGAATACAAACCAGATACTTTTCTGATGTATTTTCAATCACAATTAAGATCTTTTCCTCTTTTTTTTTCTTTTTTCAATCACATAAGCTTTGAGCCTCTGAATAGACCTGCACCCTAACAACTTCTACTTATCATGTCAATAGATTTATTAAAATTACATATTTCTAAGTATAACTGGAATGAGCAAAGATCCAAATGTAATGTGTTTTTATCCTGCCATTTTTGAAACTGGATTGGGAGTTTAATTCACAAAAAGACATATAAACCCATGGTTTTCTGAAGGGAACCTCTTTTTGAAAAAAAATCAGCTTATAACATGCTCAATATACAGCTTCACTAAGTGGCACCCTGCCTACCTTCATGCACCACAAAATTAAAAAGCTATTATTTTTGTTGTTACTGTTAATGTTATTTAAAATTTATGATAAACATCAGTTAACTTTTGATAGTTACCTATAAGGCTTGCTTATTATTTTGTGACTGAAAGTACTAAAGTCATAGCCCATTGGAACTTCCCAATTAATAACCAAGAAGAAATATTAGTTAAAATGTTTTCTATCAAGATATGTTTTACTCCAGAGCAAAATTTTTAAGACATTTTTCTAATTATGTACCAAATATGACTTGGCATTTTTGTTATTATACATTTCAAGATTTTGGTAACAATCAAAAAGAAAGAAACAAAACAGATGGCAGAAATATTTTTTTTCAGAAGTCTAAGTAATTTTTTTTCAGAAGTCTTTCTATACAATATAACACAAGTAATATGAAACTTGGTATCAAGACCATATTCATCTTGCTTTACTCTGATTACAAAGCAAGTAATGGCAATACAGATTTTGACAGTAGATCTTTAGTTCTTCATTTACCCCTTCAGCTTCAGTGCAGCTTTTCCTTCCAAACTTTTAGCAGTGTCTCTCTAGCAGAGAGAGCCACTTCAAATACTCAGATTAAAAAAAAAGAAAGAAAACAGAAAAAAAGGAAAAGGAGGTACCCTACTGACAAAGCCTGTGGGGATCGTTTCAGATGTTTTTCTCAGGCTTAGCAGGTTGCAGAACTTACTGCAGAAAACTTTCCATTTTCTGGGGCAAGATGGCATTTGGAGATCCAGAAGAGTGACAGTACTATAGCTTCTAGAGATGAAATTACTCCAACTCTTTTGTAAAATAATTCCTAGAAGCAATAAGTGAGAGGGAAAAAAAAAAAAACAGTCCCAGGGCTCTGAAATATAGTCAGGTTCATCTGCTGTGAGGTGTCTCAGACAAAACTTTGCGTGGAAACCTACATTTCTCATATTTTCACTTAACATGCTTGGGTGTGAGTTTTTTTATTTTCTCTAGCTTTAACTTAATTAGCACAAAAATCTTGTTTGTGTTGATTTCTTTGAATTGTTGGGGGGTTTTTGTTTGTTTGTTTTTTGGTAGGAAGGAGTAGAGAAGATGGTTAAATTGACTGGAAAGGAGGGAGAGAAAGTTTTAATTTTACAAATCAAAGATAAATGAGCCCAGCTCAGGAAGGAGTTAAATTTTCTTCTTTGGTTTAGTCTAATAATTGTCCCATCACTACACATAAGGATATATCAAGGAGACCTTGGGAAAGAAGGAAAGTTTTAACTCTGCAACAGCCTATGACCACCAAATGACTGAAAAGGGAAGATCTGGTTTCTGTGTAATGGAGAATTATGCAGTGTACAACACAAAAATATCACCAGTCCCAGAAAAAAATGAATTTAGCAAAGGCTGAGATTATACATGTGAGTAGCAGATTCCTGGTAAATACACATCTCACTTCATTCTATTCAAGGGATACTTCGTTTTACCTTGCTTCTACTGCTTTTTCAAGAAATATCTCTTCTACACAGCTAAAAATATTTCAAGGAGAATTTATATCTTGTTTTTATAGCTCAATTCCATTTTATCTTGTGAAAATGCATACAACTGTTTCTAAGGTTGTTATCTGCAGAACTGGTCATCTGCAGTAAAGCAGATGGCGGTTTGCAGTCTTACATCCCAAAGACTTCTGCTGCAGCATGTCTGAGCTCTCCTTTTCTACCATTTTTCATTCTGTATTGCTGATCTTTTTTTTAATGTTGCTACAGGCCACCTATTTCAGCAAGTATAGTTTAGTGGTCTTGCTCTCTGCTGTCTGCGCTCAATGCTTTCAGTTCTTTCATCCAATCATGATAATTTGATCGCTTCTCTCTGTTTTAACCATGGCATCAACTGCCCAGGTTTTCGATGTCTCCAACTCCATCACACCACTCTCTCTCTCTGGATGCAATTCCCCTCCCACTTCTCCTCTATTTCTAGAATACAGCAGACAATTCCACATCTCACATAAACTTGTCATTCTCCTCCACATTATATATGCTCCACAGTCACAATCATCTACATCTCTCCTTCTGTCTATTATTAATTTCATCAGATGAATCATACTCATCTATTCTTTTATCTTTTTATTATGTCCCTCTTCTTGTTCTTACACTGAGTCCCATACTGCCCTTTTACTTAGATCTCTAGACAGCAAGAAAGTAGTTATTTAAAATCATTAAAAAAAAATCTATTTCTAATGGTTTCATTTTATCTTTTCACTAATCTCCATCAATAAAATGTGTCAGTCATGGGTTATTAAAAAAAAAAAAAAAAGAAAAGACAAGAAAGACAGGTTTAATTCTTCCTCATCACCTTGGAAACAAAGCTTTGCCTCTGATACCCAAATCCAAAGGAAAGCATTAAGCTGAAGAGATCTGACATCATTTTTTCTCTTAGATCAATGTCTCACATTTTGCTATTCATTATGCCATTGAATCAGCCTTGACACACTAAATCAACCACCATTTCATGCTAACTTGCCAGGGAAAGCATTATCAAAATATGATTTGGTTCAGGCATTTGCGAGGAGGAGACAGTAGAACATGCTGCTGTAAGAGTCCCTTACTGCAGAAATTGAGATTCCCAGCACTGTTCCTGAGAGCGATGAGAGACTTAAATAGCCAGTAAAAAAAGCACTTAGTAAAACCTTCCTCTTCTCACTATGCAGATAAATGTCAAGCCTGAGATCTTGTAACCTAAGCTTGCAGTTTAAACATCATGGCATAAATGTTATGAGGGGGCTTCCTCCCTCTGCAGTATTGCTGGCACTGCATCCAAATCATGAATAATGAGCTACAGGGAATCCAGACAGTGGCAGGACTTTCAGGAAGGTTTACATAGAATTTTTGATGGTAAATTTTCCCAGCCCTTCTACTAAGGGAAATCCTGCCAGTATGTGAATTGATAAGCTCAGTAAAAACATATATTTTATGTCTATTCTAACCATACTGAAAAACTCAGAGATAAATATAGAAACTGATTCTGATTCCTTCACACTCTTATTATTAGAATTATGTTCAAATATTATTACTAGAGCCAGGTACAGAAGAAGCTGTGTGCTGTCAGATATTTCCTTTGGAGTAGAACCGTTACCTAAGAGAGAAAATTGAAGCTAGGAGGTAGGACCTAAAAATTGTTCATGACTAATAATTTAGATTTTCTGGGATCTCTGAATAATACTGACTTCTTGATTAACATTGGTACAGGAATGAAGAAAAGATGTGGGTGTGCAAAGAGCTAAAAAAACAAAAGTATTTTTTAAGTCACAGCCCCAGTCACAGTCACAGTGGAAAAAGGGATTGTTACTGTGCTGCTGACATATTACTATTCTTCATTTATAAAATATATGCCAGTTGCTCCAGGAAAGTCCAATTATTTGTCGGGGTGCTGAGGTTTTTCATTTTTTTGTGTTTATTTGTTTGCTTTTGGGAGGAGTTTCTTTGGAAGTGCAGTCAGTCCACAGAAAACAATGAAATCAGATTCTGAATTCTTGAGATAAGAGAGATCGGTCCAGTACGTGCAGTGTACTGACAACAAATCAATTTGCTTTGTGATTCAGGACGAACAGTTCTTAATAGCTTGCAAAAGATAACATCAATGTTTTGAAGCAATGAATGAGGCAGCATGAACGAGTTCTTATCAAGACTTAATTTTATTAAAAAGTTCTCTGCTTTTTGAAAAATGCCAGCAATCAGACAGGCTTTTGACATAATATTCTATTACTTCCCAACTACAAATAGCTTAGGTAAATTTGAGAGAGCACCTATTGTGTGTCTTTCAGAAATCAAAATAGCTAAGGAGAGCATCAGGTTGCTGTTTTAGTCTTACCGTCGCATCAGACTTAACTCACACTATCTTGTGCATAAATTGAGGATTTTTAAAGGCCAGTATTTACATAAGTCATGTCAGCTCTGAAAAGTTACAGATATACTTCCGATTTGGCTAAGATGGCAATAAGCAAGGGAAATTTTTCAAGTATCTAGGTCACAAGATGTTTCTTTTCCTCACAGAGATGTCTTCGTGATTAGGTGAAAGTAAGAATTTTAAGAGCCATGACCGATGCATATAGAGTCTCTATATGAACACTGTTATTCCATAGCAAGAGCACCCATCCAGTAGTTTAAATTGAGTAGCTTGCATAAATGAACAAATTGAATTTCACAGAGTTGTTCTTGGGAAGGTATGAAAGCATCCACATGAGAAGCTCGTGTTTAATAGCTTTTGCAGGCCATCCCTACATAGGCAACTCCTCAAGAAACCCACATACTACTTTCAAAAGGCATTTTCAGGGGAAATCTATAAATTGAAAGGCTAGATGTCTTTAAATACCATACAAATGACTTTTACAACAGAACCAGGTGGTATGTATTGAAACGACATGACTGCAATGAGGCTGAGTTGCTGAGATTGCCCTTGCAAGAATCATACAGTTCAGCACAAATCAAAACAAATAGCAGTATTCTGTCACTGACGTTCCTTTTGGTATTAGCAAGACAAGACCTCACATAGTTCCTCAAACGTGAATTTTTCTAGCCAGAAGTACAAAAAGCACATGTTTTTATCCATTAATGTAAAATTCAGATGTGTTTACTGCATGGTCTATTCACAACTGAAATAGAGACTCGTAAACTTGCATTTCCAGCATGTTCCCATGCAATACAGACCCCTCTGTTACCAGTAGAGTGACTCACAAGCTTGATTTGCAATGGGTTTTATGTTGATTTAGAAAGGTTACACCTTTCAAACACACTTATTTCATTATTACTATTGTTATGTTTGTGTTACAGAACTACCTGAAGGCTTCATACAATAGGATTGCAAAACCATCACTACCCTAAAAATAATTTTACCAAACCTCTCCAAAACACTTAACGTGCACTAAAGAGCAAGTAGAAGACGTTGCACCCTAAAATATAATCACTTTAAGTGCCTTTAAGCACCTGAAATCAGGGTATGATGAAAGTGCCATGTCAGCTATAATGTTTGCATTGACGTAATAAAATTTGTTGGAGCATATGAAAGGGTTTTCAAAAGTAGTGTGGTTGTCTCATTATAGACAGGCAATGTATGTGTCATGACTTCCAGGAATGCATCATGTTTCTTTCATTTAAACTCACTTGGCTTCTGTCTCATACAGCCTTGGAGCAGAGTACAGGATTTGCATGGATCAGAATGAGTTTACTGTAATTTTGCTTGCTATAAAAGGAGAAGAAGCACACTGTAAAATACACTGCACTCAATTTTTGAATTGTATGTGATCACACAAAATTTTCATAAGAGAAGTGAAGGTATAGTTAGATATATTAAATTTTTGCAAGGAGTAAAATAAAATACTGCTGAAATTGCTAATCACACAAATTGAGTATTTCAGCAACATGAGCAAGAATAAGTATACTTAATAGAAACACTGAATGTCATGGCTACTTATAATCCTCTAATAGAGCATTATCATTTTGTCAGCTTCTCCAGGATGGATGTTACAGAGTTACTGAAATGGCTTTTGTTTCGTTTATTCATTCATTCATTTCTCAAGAATACTGGCAGTATTTTGTTTTGACTAGCAAGAGTAATCTAAACTGCATTCAACGCAAGAAATAGGCAAGAACCCAGTGCAGCCAATATTATGCACTGCTCAGTGTATGCTAAATAAAAGAGCCAGTCCTGAAAGCAGTAGTGAGCATGGGCAACTTGAATCAAGGGAACAAGCCCAGGCATTTGTCTACATGTTTGAGCTCTTACTCAATGCTGATCTCTCTGCAAGTTGCCTCAAGGAGCACTGTAAAAAGCCTAGCCCTACAAGAGAAACCATTACAGAGAGGCAAACAGCATGAATTTACAATATACCAATTAATTTCCAATTAAAATATCATTGTGATTTTTTTTTACCCTTTAGGAGCAAAACAAATATCATTCTCATCATAAGCAGATATTTAGTGTAAGTTCAAATAAGAAGATATTTATTATCAGTTCAGAATTGTTCCTACTGCCCTAAAACATAGTCTGGTTGCAGTTCTAGTAAGATATATGAAAATAATACAGAGGTCACCCAAAAAACTTAAGCCATAGATATTAGCTCTGAGAAGACTTCTGGATATGTTCATACTTCTTCCATCCTACCTTACCTATTCTGCTCTTTCAAGCTAATATTGCATTGTTTTTTAAGATTTTTTGGCGGCATATTAAATTGGCACTTTACGTCTTTCTGGAGTGTGTAAGGATACACTTTTTCTCACACTGTCTCTGTAGTATGCATAATAGTTCATTCACTTAACAGCAATATGGATATTCAAATGTATTTCATTCTACAAGAATTCTACCATAATCCGTCATTAAATGATGCACTATTACAGGATTATCTGATCACACCTTTTATAGCTTGGACTCCAGGCAATGTCACTTGGATTAGTGCGGTACAGTAATTAATTAATTAATCAATGTCCTCCTGAAAGGAAGAAGGCATGATTTTTTTTTTTTTTTTTTTGCTTCAGACTACAGTTAATTGGAGGTCTTTGTCAAAAGTAGAATTTTTGAAAGAATTCATCCAGATTTCCACCTTCCATCCCACAGTAGGACTTATCTGCTAGTGCAAATTCTTGATGATCTCTGTGGTCTCAGTATTTCATCCTTGGGCAACTCATGTCCGTACAGCACCAGTTGCAGGAGCCTCCAGCTGCATCCAGCTCAGTGAAGTGCATTCATCACTCACCGCTGCACCAGAAGGTCAGCAGTCACGCAGGAGACGTGTCTTGCCATGGATCAGCAAAGGGCATCTTAGGTAGCTCGTCACAGCACAGCCACAACAGTAACGGCCATAAGCGATGGGTGGCAAATGGTAGAATGCAGCCCTCTCGTATGTTAACTTATAAGCAGACCCTGTAATGTCCTTATGCATTTTTTAAATAATGGAACTAATATTCCACCCATATTGCAAGCAATTTTTATTTTGCTGTTTTGCTTCATGTTGTGCATTATCTAAAAAGTGAGTTTTTTGAAAAATCCCTTCTGTCCTTCTGTTAGATGAATGAGTGAACTTTTTAAATGCAGACATTTCCATCCTTCTTTAAGTAAAAAGAGCACATTATACAATCTATGGTATGTTTAGCCACAGCTGTCCTTTGCCTGTGTTACAATCCCCTGAAGATACAGATCACTCCCCAATAATTTTCTCAATATTTAGTCCTAATGCATGCATTACTGTGATGTCTAAGGAATGGTTAATTTAACTCTGCTGTTTTGCCTTGTAGGCTACCCTTTCACTGGAGTACAGAGGAGCATGATTAACATATATAAAAAGAGTTTTTGCTGCTCTAGGTTTTTTTCTAATGTTGGGTAGCTAAAATCAATGGAAATACTCCCTTTCCTCGTGGCTTAAAAATCCTCAGAAAGTGGATCAGTCTGTCACAAATAAAGCAAATTTCAAGTAAAATATCAGGAAGGAGGGTGCATATTTCAGTGAAGAGGGGATTCTACTACAGAGTTCAGTTCCCTCTGCAGTGAAAACCCCCATTGCACGATTCGCTTTAAATTCATTTTACCCTGAACAGAATCCTCAAGAATATACGTCGGGATAACATTTTTGCTTTGGGCAGCGTGACAGCATCTTACAGATAGCAGGAAATAAACCCAGGAGACAAGAAGAAAGAGCAATTTCCCCTCCCTGTGTGGAGGCAGCCAGCACCCCTCTGGCGATACGGAGACGGGCACCTGGGCAGGTCAGGGCTGGAGGGCGGGTGCCGTGCAGCCGATTGCAGCTCGGGGCTGGGAGCCGCCTGGCACTTTCCCGTCCCTGCCTCGAGGCTGCAGGCAGCTCTTCTGGGAGGCCGGCTGCGCCCGGGGCTGTGCGGAGCAGGAACGAGCTGTTCCCCTCCTGAGCGAGGAGAAGGGGAGCTGCTCAGCTCATTAGCGGGGATGAAGCGAAATCTCACACCTGCTGTCAACTTTGATGTGCTCTTCTGCACAGCAACCTTTGGATTTAAGAAACAAGGCTTCTGTTTTGCACCTAAGCTCTGCACTGTGAATTACACTAAGTGCGTGGTGCAGTGTAAGGGGGCCACTAACCCCCACTTTGCGCCCTGGGGAAGAACTGTCCTCCTGACCCTTTAAAAGAAGAAGCCTGAGACCTTGGCAAGGACAAAGGGTCCATGGATGTTGCAGGGACAGCAAGGCATTTTCTTCCAAAAATCCATTTCCAAATAAAGATGATTTAACAGATGCAAGAGAAAAATGCTAATACACGACTCTGCTCTGAAAAGTTACGACCTGTGCCACGTACTAAAACCAGTCCTGCTGTGCACCATGAATCACATCAGCTATGTCACGGGAAAGTTTTATGCTGTACAGCCTTGGCAAAACCAACACAATTAAGCCTGAATGAGCTGCAGTGCAGTTCCCTCTCCTATATCAATAGAGGTCTTTAATCTATTTAATCATGTCAGTGCCAAATACGCTAAGGTAATTGCATCATGGGCCTCACGAAAGAGCATCATTTCACTTGCAACCTTTTTATGACAGGTGATAATGTGCAACATGGAAAGTAGCCAGTAGTTTCTAATAGCCAAGACTGCATTTGCTGAGCTGCATTTGGAGAGGGGAAGCTGGCACTTCTAAACATTATTATTTCATACGACAAAAGAAATGCACAAATTCAGCTGGCCACACTTTGAGGATTTCGTTGTGTTGGCAACATGAGGAAGAAGTATAATATTGAGGGAATAGCAGCCTCCTGATGGGTGTAATATAAAATATATGTCAAGTATATGTCAAATATATGACAACTATAACAGATTTTAGCATATTCAAGCCAGATTTGAGTGTCCTGAATGCCTCCAAGTTCCCCAAGACCAACCTTTGTTCCCCACACAACCGATCACCAGAATTTACCCCTGAAGGAGGGGTGCCATGTCCTGGTACACGTAACACAGGCCATGATCTCCTCTCTTCCCAGCCGCAGGTGACATGCTGAGGAACCACAGGGTGCCCCGAGCCTGAAGCACCTGCTGCAACGGCAGAACACCCTCCTCAGAGGAGCAGGCAATGGGCCAGCTTGAAACTGTGCTGCCTCTGTGGCATCGCTTGCAGTGGCTGCATTCAAGAGGCTGAAGCTGAAATATGGAACCTGTTTTTAAACCTGACATGCCGCAGCTGAACTTAATGCCATTATTTAGAATGGCATTACAGAACCCCTAGAACTGCTTGGCTGAAGTATTCTGCAGGGTTTATAATGCTACATGCAAAAAAATACTAAATCTTGGATTTGCTTATTCTGGCCAGAATTTATTGCAAATACAGTGATAGATAATTCACCTGAAAACAGTCCAAGATCAAAATGAGCGGCAAAATTAATGATCTGACCATTCCAAGGCCCAGCAGAAATGTATCCATATTCAAGACAGCCTTTTAAATTGTCATATTTGACACCAGGAAAAGGAAATGTATGAAGGATTGTTAAGTCTCTCCAAGTCATCCCAAGTCCTTCACTGCCATTTTGGAGTGAAAAATTGGCTGAAACTGACAGGTCATTTTGCAACATATCAGGTACATCTGATTTGGCAGGGTGCAAGATATACCCCTGCTAAAAATATGTGGTTAGTATGTGGTCAGCAGTAGTCAAATGATTAATTAGCACATGTGCCCCGAAATTGTTTCTATGGTGTGTGAGTGTGCTCGGCTGCATTTACTACTGAAGTCTTTTCCAGAGTCCAATTGCAATGATGTTGTTCATCGGTGCACAGAGACACAGCAATTTTTTTAGCACGTAATAAGAAAAGAATTAATCATAAAACCTAATTTGCAACTGGCTCTTCCTATTTCTAGGGGAAATAAAGAACTAGCTACTCCTCAGAGTATTTACCATGTCTCTCATGAGCTGTGGAACTCATATTCCTAAAGGAGAGCATTACATTATGACTGAATTGCTTATTACACATAAAGCACAATCAGGCTTTTTCTGTACATCATGTTTTGTACTTGACTTTATAATATGTACACGTTATGATTACTACATTTATATTTTAAGCCCTTGGTGCTCTGGTAATGCTGCCAGGTGGATGCTAGAATCCCATTTTGATTTCTTGTATTTTAAGCATTCGTTAAGGGCATCAGGTACTTTAGTAAGACATTGTTTTTGTGCAGATAGATACAATCTATTTACATAGGTGAATGATAGATAGATGAACATGTTTACCTATACCCGGTGTAAGGTAAATGGTAGTTCAGAGAAAGGAAATGAAGGAAAGCAAGGTTAATCGTTATTATGATAGGATACCTGTGTGTTCCAGCCGGCACCAGTGAGAATGAAGAAGGAATGATTTTCACCAAAAGCAATACTACCTTTGCCCTTGGCAAATGTAGATTTTAGAGGCTAACAATAAGGGTAGCCTATCTGTATGCTTAACACCCAGGAGTGCAGGAGAAACCTTGAAGAAAGCCTTCAGCTTAATTTTTATGTTGTTTTTAACAAAACTGTATAAAAATGCCACGGTATACCATAGGACACAAAATACTCTACAGGATACAGAATTAAAGAGGAAATGTGCAGAGAAGCACACACAGAGATGTTTAATGTCAAGGTCTTGGGCACAAAATGCTCAATATTCCAGAAAGAGGAGAATGATATGTATGATTCCTTGAAAAAAAAAAAAGAATGAAAAAGTTCTTAATTTTTCTCTGAAGGTGGTTTAATCAGCTAGCCTATTTGTTATGCTTTTGGGCTCACAGTTCTTTGGCTAATGGAGCTATTAACTCCTTTTTAATTCCCCTTTTCTCCCAATTGCATAACTTTTAATAAAATATGTGTGTCTTAATATGCTACTTCGGGAAAGAAGAGAGGATAAATAGAAAACAAAAGTAAAACTGCAAAGACATTGAAACATCAAGGAGACACTTTAATGGCACTACCACTGTTTGCTGCAGTCACGCGTATTACCAAGCTTATTACGTGGATCAGAAATCCTGGAAAATCTAATATAACTATTGTTTTTTTCAAGCTGATAATGATTATATTGGATGGCTTTTGGAGAGAATAAAATGCTTTGTAGAACTCTTAGACATTCTTTGGTTATTTTTTAATTTTTTAAGTTTGTCTATTTCAAACCTCTTACTATGAACTTTCATATGCTAAAATTAAAAATACAAATTTCATACTAGCCCCAAGGAGCTCTATTACATAACACAGTATTTCGGTCATTGAAAAGATAGAAGCTAGTAGAGATGAAAGCAGGAACTGATTTCAAAACTAAGACATGTTGATGAGTGGTGCAAGTAATAAAAACAAAAGCTACAATGGATTCTATGGCTACCATAGAGATTTAATTCCAAGAGACAGGAGTTGTCTACAAAAATGCAGCTTCTAGTCCTGAAAAATCTTAAAGATCAAAGTACTGGAAAAGAAGCTAATTTGCCAGTCTGATATATTGGACACAAAGCCCATGAAAGTAACTGATTTTTTGGTTCACTGGAAGTTTCCAAAAAATTATAGCCGGTAAATAAGAATGTAGTATTTTCTTAGATATTGTGAAAGCTCATCTAAGATCTATATGAATCTAACTGGATGTTTTTTTGACATTTTTTATTTATTTATTTCAAGTAAAGGAACAAATAAACCATTAAAATGGTTTTAGGAACAAAAACAGCTTAAACACATCTAAATCATCATTAATAGGACCCATCTCCTACCACAGAAGACTACTGGCATTTGTTCAGTGAGTCAGATGATGTAACTGATCTAACCAAAGTCAACAACCAAACAACAAGCAAACAACCAAGACAGCAGAGCAAAAAGGTTATTAGTTCCTAAACAGCGGTCTCAAATTGGGAGCTGGAACTCCCCCATACTGTCATTTAGAAACTTAATTGCTGTCATTCAGAAACTTAATGAAAAGCTCATTGCACGTTTAAATAAATTTTAAAAGGAGCCAGGAGTACTAACAGTCCTCAGAAAATTTATAGCCCCATCCACTACAAGCGGGCAAAAAGAAGGAAAGAAAATTGAAACTGAAGACTTCCGTATCCCCAAAGAAAACTCCATCCAGTAATACAGAGATTCTTCTCTGATGGGTAAAATATTAATAATTAGCTTGTTTGCATCTCTTTGCAATTTTCTTCTGCTACTGCAAGTCTGCTTTTAAACAGCATTTTGATTTAAATGTAGCTTAGACCTGAACTCTTCTTCTAATTTAACAAAGCCATTTATAGAAGTATGAAGTATAGTTATAGAAGTATCTACATATGGAGATTTTTAAAAGAGGTTATGGATCAGCAATACTTCTTCAGAGTATCCAGTGTCACAGGGTAAATCTCCATTCAAACTGCTCAGGTCAATTTGATAGATGATGGAGAGCAGCTCAGGAAAAACTGGGCTGCCAGTAGACAGAAAAGCACTCTGGCCCCATGATAAGGCAGAGGAGACCAAGACTTTGAGAAGTCAGAAGTCTTTATAGATTTCATAGAAAAAATGAATAGTGAGGTGCACAGCTTATTCACATGTTACTTTAATAAAATGAATTACGTCACTCCAGGTTACATCACTAGAGGCTCCGTGCCTCTTTAGTTCAAAATATCCCATTCAAAATACTGCTTTTTCTTGGCATAAACACAGTAATGTGCAGAACAAGAAGAACAAAGGCAAAAGATTTTTCAGAAAGTCCACCAGCACCCCTCAAATTAGATTTTCAAGATTTACCTGCAAAATACATAAATAAGACTCCAGAAATCCCCAGAGGACAATTCCTTTCTAAGAGATTCAAGATGGGACCCTGGCTCAAAGCTGGAAACCAGTTGCAATAATTCTTTGTTTGTATGCTGATCCCCTCATGCAGAGTCTCCTAACTGAAACTGTTTCCTGGGCAGGCAAATACCTTCCGTAGAAGACAGATACTCTCAGACTGACATCCAAGGGCACTTATGCGTAGCTGGGGATATGCACTCACCATTATTTTCAGGGCACTTACATAACTTTTTTTAGCTCCAGGACAACAGGATCTACCACATTCAAAGACAACCTATTTTGAGAAACATATGTAAATAATTCCAAAAATTGTTCATATATTGCATTGGTTTCTAACATCAACCTCTGACTGCCAACAAAGTCATGTTGTTGTCCTTACTATTCTTGGATAATTTATTATTCTTGATATAGTATCTCTTATTAACAAAACTATTAATCTAACTGTCCCGTTCAGATAGCGCAGTACCTTTATTCCCAATTCCTTTATCAACAAAGTTAATTTGTTGTACTGAAGCAACCATATAGATTTACATGTCATCTGCAAAGTGAGATAAGATATGAAAAGACAACCGGAGCAATCGATGTATTAACTAATTTTTGATAACATAAAACTTCACTTGGAGAATATTTAGAGCATATGTCTGTGTTAGAAAGCTGGAGTAGAATCTGCTGCAGTAGCATGGTAGGTCTGCAGAGCAAAATAGTTGATGCAGAGACCTGAGATTCACATCGTGACGATAACTATAAACTACAAAATCTCCATTTCTGTGTTCCAAGAAGAATTCAAATTCTGTTCATTCACAAAGGGAAGAAGGAAGTGTTTTGGAGCCTACATGATGGCTACATGATTATGCCTTTAGTGGCTGCAAAGAAATTGCACTGGATGCAAAGACAAAAGGTCACACAAACACAGGCTCTCTGCCTGCTCATAAGCTAGTTAGCAGCTGTGAGAAGGAGAAAAGATTATTTTCAAAAAGAGGACATTCAGAAAGTCACATTGACATTTGTTAGCTGGAGCACAAACGCGGCACCTGCAAGCTAATCACCACACGGAGTAATAGATCACTCTAGGGCTGAGGAGGACTTTTTAATGACCATATGAAGCCAAGATTCACACATTTGTAGTTACAATATACAGTGCAAGACCTTTTGTTAGACTAAAAAGGTTATCCATCTCCTAGTGGACTCATGATTACTTGATAGACTAGTTTATTTGACATGAGTGGTTTTCAATTAAAAGAAACAAGCACACTGACTGTCATTAATTGTGCTAGTGATCTTCAGCTGGTAACCCTCACATCCCATGGCAGCATTTCTCTTTTCCCTGACCTTGATATCAAGCTAACCATTCCACAGCTACTCAGGTCATTCTTGCCATCTTAGCCACCATTGAAGATTTCCCTTCCTTTCACTTGCTTGGAATTATCCCCTATTGCACGATGTATTAAACACTGCTGTCAGCAGTTAAAAGAGGTCACCAGCAACATGTTTTAACATTCCGGTATTTATCATTCCAGATTTATTTCAGTATGGTATTTCAGTATGGTTTGATTTTATTCCCATATTTTTCAATTACTTAATATTCCAATATTTAATAAGACAGTGACTTTCAGGGCAGTGACTTTCGAACTATCAGGGCTGGTAATATCCAGGACAGACTGTGTTAAATAAAGGCTGGAACATAAAGCCATCAGAGACAAGTAGAGGGCTATCATCTACTTTTACACAACCTTATCTTCTTCTTCCTAATACTTTTCCACCACAGTGTAAATCTGTGGGCAATGTATTTAAAAAATACGTGTTCCTGGAAGCTGCAATATATCTCCTTCTCTGGAGATCTTCAAGACCCGTTTGGATGCAGCCCTGTGCCACGTGCTCTAGGTGGCCCTGCGTGTGCAGGGGGGTTGGACTAGATGACCTCTAGAGGTCCCTTCCAACCTTAGGCATTCTGGGATTCTATGATTCTATGATATCACTATGAGTAACTGATTTAAAACACGGAGTAGATTCCTAAATCTTCAACTATGGAAGTGCAAACTACACCCAAGAAGAACTTCACTTCTAACACTTCTAACACTAATACAAATGGTTTGTCTGTTTTTAGTGACAGACTTATTTATAGTGACAGAGCTTTTAAAACTTAAAAAGAAAAACTAAACCAAAAGGAACTTGTGCCTTCTAGCAAAAATGAACAATGTTTGTCAGAAAAATGTCACCGCATGTGGTTTTATTTCAGAATGAGCTAACGCATTGGAAAGCCCACTGGAGGCATTTCAAAGCCAAATCCCAAACATGCAAAGCAGATCCTCAGGTCCAAATTCTTAGCAGTGCAAGAGTACATTGGTACCCAGCAGGGATACTTGATATTATTGAAATCTCACCTTGCAGTCACAAGTGTTGGGAAGAAACTGGGGCTTCAGAAGGCTAAGGCCACTTGCACTGACTTGTCAGTTTAAAAAGCTTTGCTTTAAAACAAAGAAGATTCCCTAAGGACTGATAATGAGTGAAGAGGCTTCTCTAACTGCAGTCTCCGCAGGAAAGTAAGTTAAATGTAGGTACCATTTTGTTGTGCTTTTTTTTCCCTTGAGAGCCCTCCACAGCCACCTGAACCTGCTTCTCCTTAAAGAACATACTCTGAGCATTTGCAAGGAAAACTCAACAGGGAAACCCAGTTGTTTTAACTGTTTGAAGATTGCAGCTTCTTACAAGCCACGCACTATATATTTTGAGATATATTTTCTGCTTTTTGCAGGAATTCTTTCCTGGTTGTTCAGGACACACATCCTGGAGCTTCTTTTCCACCTAACTGATAAAGTCAAGTGGTCAGCCTCGCCTGGAGGGCAAATGGGAGGTGAAGGCTGTTAAAGATATGGTTAGTTTGCCAACCCTTTTGCTGCTGCTCTGGGGTCTAAATGGACGTAGTTGTCACAAAAATATCTGTGCAGGACCTTTATGCAAGGATGAATTTCATTTGATACTAAATGGACTTAAAAGGCAGAGAAATGCTTGTCACAAATCTGTTCCCTGGGAATCTCTCCAATAAAAGCAGGCTGCCCATTTATTAGGGGCTGATTAAGTGTCACACACATCGTCACCCAACCTTGAATTATCTGAAATAACCTAAATGCAATGTTAAGTATGGTTCATCTGAATTAACCCAGGAAGATAATGATACGAAAACTTGGGATCAGAACTAGAGAGAGAGACACCCTTATAGAAATGCAGAACACATGCCGTGAGAGTACATATGAGACATCCTCAAGGAGCTACTTGCCTGGCAAGCGTCACTTTTCAAAAAGAAAGATTATTTTTTCTATATTTTGGTCAAGTGAGTTGTTTTCATTTATGTCCTTTAATAATACATCTTTTCACACATTTTTGCAACTCAGTTTTAAATGCCTCAAGGTGAGCTCAAAGTGAAAATAACACTTCCCACTTTTCTCTCCCAAGACAGAAAGGGATCCTGCTCTCTAAGACTGGGTCCCAGGTTCACTTTCCTTTTGAAATTTTCTAAATAATTTCTTTTAAGAGCTTCTGCTGTTCCTGCAAAACAAGACAAAGCATTTGCCAATTGATCCCAAGAACTGATGCTTCCAGAGCTCCCTTAAAGATAAGATTGATTTAGTTTTGCCACCGCAATTGCCACTCCAACCAAATACTTAAAACCAAATCTGATTTCAAAGCAGCTTTTTCTAGTGACATGCTACTGACACGATGGTCATACTTTACAGCAGCCATTAGACTCCTATTTAATGACTCCTATTCACTTTCCAACATAGTCACTGCAATACCACTCTGGTATTAATGGCTGTTAAATCTATCCACTTGTCCGTATAGAGACAAGTAACGTCTGTGTCATTCTGTGTCATTTGAACAACACTTTACTGCCTTCTCCTTATGGCCAAAATGTTACGGTGACTCAGTTTGACAAGTGTTAAATTTTCCATTGACAGAGTATTTCAGAAACCCCTCTTTGATAACACATCACTAGATATCAATTGCTGCTTTGGCATGCAGAGATAGTATATGCTTAGTGTTAGGCATGCAGAATTATGAGAATATCTTCTCTAAGCATTAAGAGATGTCATGGGGCAAACTGCCTGAACAGCACAATTAAAATATTCCCATGAGAGATTTTAAATCATACTTAGGAAGGCTTGATATTGCAGCCACTTGAAACCACTTGAGCTTCAGCAGCTTTCCTTTTCAAAGTAGTTTTGGGGTGCTCAGCACATATTACAGATACTTCTTGCCTCTCCAGCTCGGCGATTTTGCTTACACATTTAAGCAAACAGTAGAAACTGTCAGAACGATACTCCTGCAAAAGTCTAGTGTAGAAACGGTAATTCGAAATGGAGGTAAATGTTGTTTTATTTTAATAGTAGTTTAAGCAAGCAAGAACACCTTCTATTGAGATGCTTCATGTGAGAATGACCCAAAATATGATTTAAACCCAAAACCCCACCAAACAGGGAACTTGACTTTGCAGCTAAGCCAAGCTCACTGGCGCTGAATAAGTGCTGATGCTAGGCAGTTTTTCTTAATGTGCTGCCATTTCTTAAGCAATTTACAATCATAGACTGCAAATAATTTATCCAAGGTGTGGATTATCTAATATTAAATAGGCAGCAATTGTCCCTATTGATGTGTGTGCAAACACAATTAAAGAACCTACTGGCTACTTACAATGAACTATTTTGACTCTGGATTTTTTTTGTTTTGGTCCTTTGGCTGCTTAACAGTGCCTAGACAGGGAAAGAAAAGAATCTTTCACCAGAGTAGTTTGCCATACTGAGGCCTGGGCTAGCATAAGAGTTTCCTTCTAAGCACTTAGACTGAGCACTATTGCAGACAAAGCAGTATTGGTCATGGGTATTTTAACTCTTGTGGATTCACTTTTCCCACCCATGGTGATTGCTTAAGACTCCGCAGGTATTTGATGGGAAGAATGGAAAATCTGAAAGATCTGAATATAGTAGGTATGCATACGGTCACATTAGGTTCTTACCTAATTTTTACTAATGCTAATTTTTTGCTAATTTTTACTTCTTAAGAGAACAGTTCCTATCATGAAATGAACTGAAAAGGACAGAAACAACAATTGAAATGTTTTAATTTTACAGTCATGCTGCCCTTACATGGACTTGTACATACCCTTCAGCCCTCATCCTGATTAAAAGTGACTTTATCAAGATTCAAGGACAAATTTTCAACATTGTCTTCTGAAATAATGATTACACAGGAATTACAAAATGGATACATTTATTAATTTAATCCTTTCCATAGCTTCCTTTGTTTCTTGATCTTTGCACCGAGTAAATTCATTTTCAACCAAAATGTTATAAAAGTGTATCACTTCTTTAAATGGGGTTTACAAACCCTTGAATGTGCCAGTAGCTACATTAATGATCTTGAGGAAAACAAATGCATTTGAAGCAGAATACCATTTTTCATATTTTACATGATTTTCAGCCAAGAGATCACTAGGAATGTCTTTAAATCAAAGCAAACTAACAAGAGGAAAGGAAGTAGTAAAAGTAATTTAACAATTATCAGCTGTCCCAACGGTCTCATATATTAAAGCTTTAAATTCTACACATCACAAAAATATCACATTGATATCTATTGCACAGTTCCCTGTCAAAAAGTCCCAGATTATATCAGGATTCTATAGAAGTATATATAGAAGCCCAGTTCTATAGAAGTATAATAATATTTCTTTGAACACATACCAATATACCTTCCCTGTTAGTATCACAGATGGCCAGCACTTTCCTTGTTCAGCAACTTCAGTGGAAGATGTGCTGAGGAGGAGTGGGCCCCACGTCAGGAAGATTTATGCAGAACATTTAAAAATTGCACTGCCCTCCTACTGCTATCATGTCTGGCAATTTTTCAGCATTAATCAACAGTGTCTATACCAGAAAAGAAAGTTCAAAAGTAAAATACATTATTAAATGTAGAAACTCAAATCAAAAATAATTCGAAGAAATTAAGATGAAAACAGAGTTTAAAAAAATGCGTGAAAATTGTCGTTCTTTTCCCCTGAAAGAATCCAGCAGATGACTAAAGCTAAATTAGATTAAGTGCTTTAGTGCATCATTGTGACTGCATAGATCTCTAAATAAGATAAATAGGTAAGCAATATTTATTAAAAGAGGTAAGAGACACAAATGCACATAGTTCAGTGATAATAAGGTACATATAGGCAAAATAATGCTTACATTGTAAAAGAAATTATATCTACCCTAAAGAGATCTCCTTTCCCATTGTGCTGTTATAGAAGATCAGGACTGTGTTCAAAACTGGATCAGTCTACATAGTTCCAAATACTGCAAGGTTACCAGATTTGATCACAGAAATTACCATAAGATTTTGGACCCTTTTTATTCATTTTTCTATGCCAATAGACACACATGCAGGCAGCTCAAATTGCCAGCATATAAGAACTGTTCACACATCAAAAGATCTCTTTCTCTCTCAAAAAAAATACTTTTCATCCAAATTTGTTAAGATGAGATCTGGTGATCAGGAGAATAAAAAAGAGCAATTCAGTGAAAAAATGGAAGGAAGTATATATAATACTTCTAAAATACCCCAGGAAAGAGGTAACACTAGCTATTCAGGCTGCTCAAGGGAAAACTCTCTCTCCCTTGAGCACAGCCCAGACAGCTCTGGGCTATGCTGCTCACCAGGCTCCCGTCTGTGCCACAATGAGTAGCAAAATTTACCGTTTCCTTTCACAACTTTCCTACAACAGTTCTTATCTCCAGTTAAACCACGATTATGAGCAATATTTTGGATTCAGAGATACTTTGTTAGAAATGAAACTGATTTATTTCCCCAACAGGAAATTCTGGTTGTTCTTAATTTGCCCATTTGTGAAGTTCACTCTGATCCCCTCTTTATTTAACTTCAGATTAAGGTCCTGCAGAGTTTGGGCAATTTATGTTTTAAATAAGCCATTCATAGTCTAGGCCTTTATTATGCAAATCAAATGAAATGTGGATGTGAATGCAAATATAAAATTCATTTTGAAGTCATTTTAAGATCTACAAGCCATTCCTATATACAGATTTGCTCCTGACTCCACACAATTCAGCTCTAAATTGTAAAAGTGTGGCACAGAGGCAGATTCCTTACTCTTTTTACATTAAACATTGGTATTAATTTTTAGTAAGTGAACATACAAGAGCAGCAACTTCTTAGTTTAGAAGCCAATATTATTAATTATGAACAGAATGTGGATGATTTTAGGACATATTCTCTTAAACTAGTGAATCACTTTCTTCTTTTAAAATATTCTCTGTTTCAAGCTCTATAAATAAAAGGTCTACAAAGAAGCAAACCTTTTCGATGTAACACTGTGTAGGAGAATAGGTTTGCAACAACCCACAAGGGGAAGTCTGCAAAAGTCCACAATTTCTATCAGTTTTAAATAGTTTAGGAGTATCAACAGCTTTCATGTGTTCTTCCTACACTAACCTGTGGGCCTGTGTGAATAATTTTTTCCAGCTAGTAAAAATCTGCTCTTACAAAGGCCTGTTAGATTCATTAGACTGAAAAAAACAGGTTGAATTTTACTTTCAGCATGATAGAAACCAGAAACTATTTAGATTATTCTATACACTGAGTAACAGGTGATGATTTCTTACGTCCCAGCAGTAGTTGTCTTCATCTGAATATACTGGGACTAGAAGGGTGATCTAACAATTTAAAACCACTCACCTTTTTATCTAGCACATAAGATTATGGCCCTAATTTGGTGGGTTTTCTGTGTAGTCTAGTGGTTAATAAGAGTTAACAAAGTGAAACTGTGAAGACAAGCATCACGCACTGTTTTGAAAGCAATGGCAACTGCCTCCCAAGATAACATGCACTCTGTGTTTTCTGTTTTCTCTCTGCAGCACCGACATGGAAAACTGAAGTCTCTGTGTAATTACAGAGTTTCAGAAGCTGAAGATTTTGAGAAAACTTTTTATTTCGCAAAATTGCTTTAAGCTGATCTGAAGAACTACCTGACTCCAGGTAGCAGCACTGTGCCATGGACTGAATCAAGTAGAACATGGAAACTGTAGCTCTTTAATTGCATACAAAGCCTGTGCTTTCATTGTATAAAATGTTCTGTGCAAAACACTCCACTGGAGTTTGCAGAGAGCTTGGACAACTGCTTTGAAGTGTGACTGGTCACTTGCATTTCACATAAAGAGGTGACAGTACTATCACCTTGGAGCCTAAAGGCAGCCATGAACTTGGGTTGGATACTTTTCTACTTTGTATAAAAGAAAGGGGCTCAGCTGGCAGAAGACCTACAGAATTCATCACTGAAATGCTTCCTGTTAGCCATAATCAGCAAACTGTATAGTTGTATACATCAAGAAAAGGGATGTTAATGTGCCTGAACACAGCTATGGAGCAAGAATTTCCCACCTCTGCAACAAGGGGCTAAGAGACTGGAGAAACAAATCTGGGTTTTGCTGCTATGATGCTGCTGTGTGAAGGTTGTGGCTGTACATGAACTTGAAGTTTTCTGACTGTGCAGCATTTTACTCATGCACTTGGTCATCAAGATTGTTTTGCATTCACAATCAATCTCAAAGCAGTTTCCTTAAGTTAGACTGGGATTTTCTGTACTCATCACATTCTTGCAGAACAGAGTCACGAATTAAGATGCAAAGAACAAACTTATCTTGAAAAAAAAATCATTTTCGTTTTCCAGTTCAGCCTGTAATAAGATTGCTTTTAAACAGTTATAAGGATCTTAGATACTTACCATGTTGATCTTCTGGCATTAGATGAATAATTCCAATGAATTTTAAATAGAAAAAGAATTTACTTTAAAGCAGTAGAAAATCTCTGTAATGAATTTATAATGGAAGTTAGATTTTGGTTAACGGTTTACAGTGACTGAGCTATAAAGGATATCCCATGGGGAAGCACAGCTCCAGCAGCAATGCTCCAAACTGGTAGCTGAGACTACTTTATAACTATCACTGACGCACACAGCAATGCCAGAGCGCATATGCTATTCACATCACAGTTACAGGAAGTTTAAAAACAGAAAGAAAAAAGAAAGCATTAATTCATCTCATTTGACATGTAGATCACAGGTCATCATATTTATCTTAAAATGATTTCAATAATTTTAGTTGTATCATTTTTCAGTCTCCAGAGATTTTGACTAACAAGAGAAGTATTTCATGAGCAGTGTTTCACAAGCACAGCCTGACTCAGAAGAACACCAGGCCAGCTCAGAAGGCAGCTTATCCTCCACTGACAACCCATTTTTAGTTTCACTCAAGCCCTAAGTTTTGACAAGAAGGTGAAAAACATTTGGATAGTTGTACATCAGCCTGCCTGATCCAGCACAAGGCTTGCACAACAGCACAGGCACCAGCAATCTGCCCACATGGGCATCAAGGCTTCTGAATGCTTTGTAAGGGGAATTCCAGCTAAAGAAAAGCTTTAGAAAAACAAGCTGGTGGAAAGATCCTTGATGAGAAATGCCGATGAAAAATAAGAGATAAATGATATAAATGATATATAATGAATTGATACTGCTTTTCTTGACATACTGTCCTATAAAGTCCATTTTTGCTTTCTTGATGCAATGGGAGAAGAAATAAACTCTGCATTTCCTTGCAGAATATGCTTGATACCGGCCCGGTTTCCCAGTTGCCATCGGGTGATGCTGCAGAGCGGATGCTTTCTGTGCAGCAGGCTGCCATCCCCGTGCGCGCTGCTGGCGAGTTTGGGTGCTGCTTGCACGGGGCATCGGCCGTGCTCTTCAGCACTGTGTCTAGACTGAAAATGCAGTGCTGCCTTCCTCCGGAGCTGGGAGGAGGTCCCTGCTCTCCAGAGTTCACGGAGAAAGGAGACAAGGGAGAGGCCAGGATTAGGATCAGCAAGAAGGGCTCCTCGCAGCTGTCACCGTATTCTGCAGCAAACCATAGTCCTTTGGGTCATTTTTTTCCGCTGGTTCATTGCATACTTTAATTTTAATCTTTACTGTTTGCACTGTCATATAAAGAATTTTGTTCCTCTGCCAAAGGGCTTTTCTTTGCTTTTCTCTAAATTTCTCTCTATTTTATATACACAGTTGAAAATACAGCAGCTCTCCTTCAGCTCTCATTTCTTCCTAGCATGAAGAATTTATAGCTATTTACTTTCAACTCCTTATAATGTGGTTTTCTAAAAAAAGGGAGCTGATATTCATAAAGGAACACCCCATTAATACTGATTGTTTTTAAATGACTAGTCTGTTTTAAAGCTCATGCAATTATTAAAATATTACTTCATTCTCCAGGATATAGAGGGAAGACATTTTAAGCATGCATAGCAAATTCAGCACAGTAAGCTGCTGCTGTATGATTCAATAATTTATGAAACATAAGGAGTCTAAAGAAAGACTGCCAGGCTGTCCAAAGTCTGGGATCTGCATCTTGTATTGTACCATACCATTTGCAGTATATCCAACTTCTGATTAGAATAATTTGCTGTCATCTCCATATGTGTGCACAGAGCTTTTTTTAGAATGAAAGTTTGTATGTTTACTTAGAAATACTACTTCCTGCATTAATTTTCTGCATAACAGCAAAATTCCTGGGTTTAGATTTTGTCCCCTTTTACCAGAAGAGGGTGTTTGCTCAGATAAGCAATTTCCCTGCATGCAGTTATCTCACCTCCTTGGGTCACACCATCACCATGACGTAATGTGGCCATTTCAATAGTGGAGCACAGAAATGTTCAAGTTTCATCAGCACTGGAAAAAATATGTTAATCATAAGATATGTAAGTGTTAGGAAATATTTCAAGTCAATTCAAGATTTGCCTGATTGATGGATTTTTGTAAGCAAATTTATCATCATAGGAATGTTTAAGCTTTTTCCTTTTTGCAAAGAAAAACAATTAAATAAAATGCAATCCTTTCTAAAAATGCAGGTTAGTTGCCTTAATAGCTGTCAGAAAATGGCTGGAAAGACATGAGCTAAGTTTTCTCTTCCCTTTCAAAGCCCCTTCTGCCTGCATCTGTACAGCTTTTGGTGATACATGCATAAGATAAACTGTGTGCCTCATTAGTAGCAACTTTACATCGCAGATTCAGATATGAATCTTGTCATATCAGCTACAGTTCCCTTCATCTAAAGATGAACTGTTTATACTATTCTGCAAGCAGTGCTTCACAGAGTTCTTTTGGTTGAACAAATATGAAAGAAATCTGTCTCTTTAAAATTAAACAAATAAAACTATGTTTAGGTATGCTCTTAAATTAAAAAAAAAAAAAAAGAAAAAAAAAGATCTTCTTTTCTTTCCACCTTTAATAGATATTTCAACTAAGCATTTTATCTCAAAAACAGAAGGATGTTCCTCACATTCTGCTGGCTGCCATTTGCTTTGGTGTCCCTCATGGAAATGTCATGTAGGAGCACGGCCATTTATGAGATGCCACCATCCTTCAGAGACCTTTCTGTATCAATGGCGTGACACCTGGCAGAAGCACCAGGAGAACTTTGCAAAGACCTCACATACTGTACAAAATTTCTCTGAGTCCTTTGGACTCAGCAGGGCATGTACAGCAGTTCCAGCACTCCCTAAGCATATCTCAGAGCCTAGAGATATCCAAAACTCCAACCAAACTCCTGCTTGGCCTCAAACCCCAGAGATACCTATATCCATCTAAAAGATCTACTTTCATCTGGTTTACTCTGACACCTGAGAAGCTGAAGCATGTCTTCCTCTAGCAAAATACAAGGTTCTTGGTGACAAGGGTCCACAATAGAAAAATACGACAGCAAAATGAAGTTCTACATAGTGTTTAACAATGTTTAACATTCTTGTTTAACTTACTAAATATCCCAGTCATCTACAACTTCAATGGTTCACAAATTTGGCACCTGCTTTTTTTCCTTCTTCTCTTTCCATTTCCCTTCTGTTCTTTCCCTCCATAATTTACATAGAACTTCCCTTTGTTTGCCATGTTGTGACAGTTTTAGGCCGCTAAAACGTCTCACAAATCACACATCAAAAGAAGCATTTGCTGTTTGTACACCTGATACAAGTCACAGCCTCCAGGACATTTTTAGTTCTTAGGGAGGCCACGCATGACAGATGAACTGCACAGATGGAGAACCACCAAAGTGTCCTGCTAAAATCACCTCCCTTCCTTTTGACCCCATTGCATCACACGTTTTCCCATAAAATGTGGGGGTTTGACAGGAAAAATGTGGTGAACCACTAGCTGAAGTTTGTGGGGAAAAGGGGACAAGCTAGAGACCAGACCTGCTATAGCCAAACCATAAGGGAAATAATAATAAGATTCTTCTTTTTAGAAAATAGGATATTTTTAGTAACACTAAAGTGTGTATAAGTACCTCAAGGGTGGCAGTGAGGAGGATGGGGCCCACCTCTTTTCGGTAGTGGCCAGTGACAGAACAAGAGGAAATGGCCACAAACTTAAACATCAAAAGTTCCACAGGAACTTAAGGAAAAA
>JAWLRI010000576.1:3430613-3441312 GCA_034781795.1 Crypturellus tataupa
AGGGGGGTTGGACTAGATGACCTCTAGAGGTCCCTTCCAACCTTAGGCATTCTATGATTCTATGATTCTATGAATTCATCAAGAAAAACTGTCTAAGGAAGATGGGGAAGGCATCTACCTTAATGAGGCTGACAAAATGCAGAAGCAACAAAAAAAAGATAACTTCAAATCCTAGGAAATTATGTTCAGATTTTGTTGATTTTCAGAAACTTGTAGCTTACTAAATGTGTTTCTAAATATAAAATAACTGAAATAAAGGCTTTCTTAGCTTACAGTTCTGTTTACCTGCTAAATTGCCCCTAGAAGGGGTGACCTGAGAAGATTAGAGGTTTCATAGGGAAGAATGGAAACTTCTTTATAGCTGGAACACTTGCTCAGGGCCTGCATGTCTCAATAGTAGTATACTGTTTTCCAAGCCTGGGGATAGCTTAGGGCAATGTGCTTAAAAAATCCAGAACTTCTCAGATGAGGAAACATGACACAGGAGCTGTATGTATGTCAAGGCAGAGTGGACAAGAGTGTAATGGGAAGTAATCATATAGAAGGTAGACTGGGATGTTATCTAAATAAAGTGTGGATTTTATCCACCACCTCCTCACCTAATCAGTCCTAGTCTGACGTTTGACTACTCACTAACACCAAAGTCTACAAGCAAATGGGCTACACTTATGTAATTTGTGGCATTTGCATGTTGGAAATAGCTAAATCTGGAGCTCTAAAGGTCTTGTGGCTAAAGAATACAGTAGATTGCTGACCCCAAGGCCAGAAGAAATATGGATTGAAGTTGAGGAGATTTTCCACATGCTCCACACTCAAAGTAGTTCAAGGTTGGATTCTGATTTCAACAAATTTGGATAGGGGACTTTGTTTTGTCTATGAAAGTGTTTCACAACTTGAGGAAAAAAGCAGTCAGGGTATTGTTCCTCTGTGACACTGATTCCAATACTTTTTTTTTCATGAGATGACAAGAAAGTGTGCATCTTGCACTATACTTTGTTACTGGGCTTCAACTCCCTCTTTCCCCAGGGCTAATGTATCTCTAGGGTTTAAATTTAATTCAAGTTGGCTGAAACTGATTCTCCTGAGGAAAAAAAATTAAAAATTTCTTTCAAAATACAGCCTAAGCAATGTCTGGGGCCCATATTTCAATTATCTACTAATTCTCCCCAGCCCTGTGTACCCCTACAGCTGTGAATCTGATCTGTGCACCCTCGAGCTTAAGTGAAATAGCACAGACACCTTAACAAGTCTGCTTGTAACAAGACCCTTCAACTGTCACAACAAGGAATTCTGTCCTAATGATATTTCCAGATGTGTTAACAGCTAAAGAGCTCAGAGCAGAAAAGAATCAAATTTCATAATTATTTATTTTAAAATACGGTGATGTATAAAGGAATTAATGATATCTTTCTTATTCAGAGTCATGTTTGAATCTCTCCAAGTATTGTGTCTCACGCAATACAAGTATCAATAAATACTTGCTAAATTTTTAAGGATTCTTACTTTTGTTCAACTTTGTGCTAAGAGAATCAGACTTTGCCCTATTTATAAAGCAGTTTGAGATAAGGGTAACCTACTTACATCTTATTACTTTTCCAAAACAGCATATAAAAAAAGAAAAAATAAATAAAACAGACCATATAGGCAAAAGGAATCTCTTTACTGGAAAATTTTTTCAGATGCAGGCACATCAAGCAGCATAAAACACTAAGGAGGTTTACCTGGATTTTAGAATTTCTGGAGGTCCCCCATTTCTTCCCCCATTCAAATGATTTTATTTATCATGGATCTACGGAAAGAAAAAGGAAGAATTCTGGGAAAAAATGATGAAAACTGGAACTGTGGAAATAAGAAGTGCACATAAGAACTACATGAGGAAGATGAAGGTCTAAACTATCTCAAACTGCACCAAACACCTACTTGTAATAGGATTTATCTTCTTACGTTAGTTTTACTCCAAGAAATCCATAAGAATAAACAGAGTCATCTCTTTCAAAAGCGTGCCATGCTTACAAAAATAACACCTAGGAAACAATCATAGACTCACTACCAGGCTGTAAAGTCTCATTATCCTATTACAGTTATCATTTACAGAATGCTACATTTATTTCTTTCTCATATTTTTCATCATAGACTTAATTTTACTGCTAGATAACATGCCTAAAATAAAGACAGTGTAACAAAGACTTCAAACTGGTACCCAGGAAAGACTTTTTCCCTTATGCACCTGATATCCATAAGAAGAACACACATCTAATAGAAAATCCTTCTTCATTGCCTGGGAGTGTTGTTAGTCACTGGGGTAAGAATAACAGAAATTAAAGTCTGTACTAACACAGGTAAGCTCTATATCATCTCCAACAGTCACTAATAAGCATGTTCAGAAGACATACTACAGGTCCTTGAAGTGATCAGTAGTATTTTTAAAACAAACAAACAAAACACCTAAATCACTTTGAGTCTGGAAAGACCTAACCACACTTTGACAGCACCCGGGAAGTCTGGGCAGACACCTACTTGCCACCCCAATGGGAAGGAAGGTGAACCTTGGAATAAGGTCTAGTATGGTAAGCAAACCTACCTTCTCAGAAGCCACCTGAGCTATGCAAGATGGAGCTAAGGGAAGTGTGGCTTAACTCCCACCTCGCCCACGGATTTAGCCACTGATTCTGCATGGGGTTATCAAATAACTCAAGAGTTAAAGTGCCCAAGAGCAGCAGACCGGCCCTGTCCCAGCTGCGCCCTACCATGGCTCTGGGGCATGTCCGTGGTATTCATGGACATATTCATGGGACCTCGCCAAGGAAGTTCCTTCCCAGTAGCTCCTGCTTGGCACTAATTGTTTCCCAGTGTGTTCAATGCCACCTACACATTTTGCCTCTTTCTTGACCTATGTGTCTGAATGAGATGAGTCACACACTGTCCTTTTTTATAACAGGGTAAAGCAAAGGAACTCCAGAGAGGATGAGAAGTTATGTCCAGTAGTATCTGAGGGCTGATAGAGTAAAATTTGCTTCTGTGCCTGCAGCTACTGCCACTCAGCTGCTTGAGTAATAAAACCTTAAATGTTTAAGTGATGGATGTGAGTGCATGCCAGCTGCAAACCAACAGACCAGGCTGTAAACACATTTTACTTGTTTCTCTCTCTTTTTTTTTTTTTTTTTTTTTTTCAAATGTGCTCTTTTTCTCAGCTGAGATCCTCTTGGCTCTCCTGCACTGTATCACACTGACAAGCACAGGCCCAGCTAGCTGGGGCACAGAGATACAGCCTACTCTGACTCACGATGTACAGCAAGTTTTAGTCATCGCGCTTATCGTTCAGCTTGGTTAGTGCCCGGCCTGCAGCATTTCAACCATGGCACATTTCCTCCACTTCTCCCTCAGCTGGAACAAGCACTTCTTGGATGTTTGCTGGATCTTCTCGTTGAGACTGCTTGCATGCTAACACCTGTGTATTAATACATATTTTAGTAACAATGGTAACAGAAATGTACTTCTAAAACTGTTCTGCTTGAAGTCGAAGCTTTCACAATTGTCTAAGTGATTTCTTTTGGAGATCAGGTGCCTATTTTCTCACAGGACAGGTCTTTCAGATCCACCTAAGAATATCAGCTTTCAAAGCTATCTGGACAAAAATCTGTTTTGCAATCTGTATCAGATAGGCTTGTATTGCACACATCAGACTGATTTCTGTGCATGTAAAATGCTTCACTTGTATAAAGCACATTGAGCATGTTTAAACTAGGAGAAAGGGAAGCCTTCCCTGTTTGGCAGTTCACGTGTGCACTGTGATCCCCAGCACACAGCCACTCGGATCGGAACTTGAGCGCTCTTGTTCTCCTCCGCCTATTTGGGTTTGCTTTGTCAGGGACGTCACGGATAAAGAGCACTGGGGTCCTGAAGGCACCAAAGGGCCTTAGTTGTCCTGAACATCCTCACCTGGGATCTCCACCCACCCACGCACCCTCGGCCCATAGACCCAGGGCACTGTCTAAGCTCAGGCCTGATGCCTACCCTTTCTCCGGCTGTGCTGTGGGTGTCCTTGTCTCCAGGCCTCCCCAGCTGGCTCTCAGGCCTGGCTGTTGGTCCTTGCTGTGCCCATGAAGAAGCAGCTGCAGGACAGCATGGATGGGCTGTGAGCAAAGTAAGTTTGCTTTGCAGCTGTATCACTGCTAATGCTCGTGAGGCTCCCAGCTGAGCTGGGGGGTGCTGGTTGGCGGGCAGCCCCTTCTTTCTGATTAGCTGTATGGCCTATCAGGGTGTTCTAAAGTGTCCCAAGGCAGGTTTATGTCTCGCTGAAATAATACCAGCAAATGGCAAGTAAGACAACTCAGTTTTATTAAGCTGACCCCCAAAAATGCCTCTTCTTTTACAATAAATGTAAGTTTTACCTAATAGGGTTCTCTAGAGGCACCTCCTCCTGCTCTGCTTCCCCTGCCCTGTCTTTCAACAGCTGACCTCAAAACTTGAGAACACAAGTTAAGTTTCAAGACCAGCTTAACTGCCATATCACTACAACAGCTTTGCTTCCTATTATCTGTGTTTCTTCATCTCAGCTGCTTGCAGCAGCATGGGCTAGCTCAGTGCTGTGGTGGTTGCTGTTTAACCGTTCTCTTCCTAGGACCCTGAGTCACAGACTAAAATTCATTCTAATAGATCGTCTGAGGTATTTGATTCCCATTCTTGCACGCGCTCTTGAAGCTCTTTCAGATTTCTCTACCCTGGAAGCTTCCAACTCTCTGTAAATAAGGCTGGTAACTTAGCAACGTTGAGTGACTGCCTTTCCCTTGCTGAATAGCACTGGGCACAATCAGATCGGCTTGTCATGCTCCCTGCAGCATTAGCACTGGCTGCTGGAGACAATTACATATGGCTCGCATCCACAGGCATCCTTTTGCACTGGAAACTTTTTCAGATTCTTGCAAAAGCTCTTCACGATAGGAAACACAAATGCTTGGTGTCAAGCTTACACTTACTGCAGCTTACTTCAAGGCTGGGAGCAGAAGCAAGGCACTACCTTGTCTCTATGCTCTCGTGCTTGCATGCATGTGAGGAGGAATTGCAGCAGCTCCAAAGGGCGCGTCTCAAACTTGCTCTATAGGCTTTAGGTTATTCATTCTGGAATCAGTGAGGGTGAGAAGGCTGTCTTTGGCCTGCACAGCCAAATAAATTAGAGCACAATGGTGAGGTGTTTTTTTTAAAAACCTTTATAGCAAAATTTCAAAATGCCTCATTATTTTCTGATCATCAGTAGAGACTTGCCATCTTCTTGAAGGTGTATGCAAGTAGAACTACATTTTCTGGCTGCTGTGTCTCTCCACTTCAGAGCAAGGAACTTCTTGTTCTGTGTTTTTAATTGACCTTTTTAGTCTAAACGAGTTTGGGCAATGAATGAATGATTCCAGCATAATGTTATCATAAGACAGTCTGTGATTCCAAACACAAAAATAGCTCCATCTTTCTCTCCCTCTTTTCCATTTTCATTACTGATTAGCATAGACATTAAGAAATATCAAGAAATCTGATTTTGAGTACACTTACTTTTATTGGCTGGGAAAAAAAAAAATCTAATCCTGAACTTTTAGAAAATAAAAGCAATCAAGTGGGAGAACCAGAAACTAACCCCTTGTAGGATAAGGCTCAAAGAATTCATTCTTGTATTTTAAAAGCTTTTCTCATAAAACTTTTGTAGTTTTATAGAAAAAAAATTGTGTAGTTCTAACGCACCACATTTTATTTCACATTGTAAATATTACTGGATATAAGAAGCCAGTTTACTTTCTTTTTACATTCAGTTCTGCCTAGCTAGCTTATATTGATGAAACCTGGCAGAGAATCTGATTTACAGTCACAAGAAGAGCCTGACTTTGTCTTTGCCTCAAGCCTAAAATATATCTAACTCTGCTTTCTTAAGTTGGTACACAGCCCAGTGGATACATGTAAGACAAATGCATCTATTCTCTGGTACATAGTTCCAGGTTCTGGGATGTGATACTCTGCCATAAGTAATTTGTATTCGCCATCCTTTGATCTCACAAGCAAATGAGAAGAGGTGAAAAGCTCTCTGCTCAGTAAAGCCACTGCTTGCTACTCTGAGGCAGAGTATTATATAAGAACATTATATAATAATTAAGGATGTGCATGTCCTAGGTTCCTTCCTACCTGGAGAGTTAAGCCTGGTCTTGCTACTTAGGAAGCCCTTTCACTGAATCCAGGTGTTATCTCTTCCTGCTCCTCTTCCCTGCTCTTGCTCTCAGTCATCCCTTCACTAGTAACTGAGGTGACAGCAATTACTAGGAGCTAAAGGAAGGTTCTAGCCTCTAGTTAGGCGAGGAAAATGAAAAGATGAAGTCTAGATAGAAGTATCTTGATATGTACCTAGAGAGGGGTTGTGAATTGAAAGTGAGGTATACAACTGGATGCTACAGCAAGCAAAAATTAAAGGAAACAATCATCAGAAAAATGATGAATGAAGTGATAAGTTAATGGAGGAGGAATAAGGTATGACAAGAGTTAAAGAACAGTAGGATGGAAAGCAACAGAATAGTCACATTAAAATGCTCAAGTGGAAGATAATTGAGGACTGAATTGAAAGGTGTAAATGCTGTGAGTGGGAGGAAAAGCAAAAATAAGGAGCTGCTTTTGATACATGTTCTGACTGCAAAGGTGGGAATGCAATCACATCTGCTATGTTGTTTCTGACTTGAAATTTGCAGTAAGGATTTCCCTTAATCATCTGAACTCATTAACATCATCCCCAACCTTATATTCAGTTTCTTTTCTTGATTCTGTAACAGTCCTGACCTCTAATGAGGTATTCTTTCCTTAACTGCAGAGAGATGGAGAATTTCTTATTAAAAAAAAAAATGAACTACTTGGTGGGAGGAGGGAGAACTTGTGTTGTAGCGCCTGTGTTTTTCCTGTAAAATAAAACTGGAAGAATGACCTCAATTGGGGTTTTACTTGAACTGAGACTAAATAGCATGCTGCAAATAGAAAAGTGAGACCAATCCCCTGCTTACCTGTCTCCTGTCTTGAGTGGTCAGAATTAGTTGTGTTTTTTTCACTAAAATCTCAAACATGGCATAGCATTAAATGTATATTCAAGGAAAACAAAAACACTTGACAAGTCAAAATTGAGTGTGTATCTGTGACTACAGAGTCAGCCTGCATCTAGCTTTGCTGAGACTTTCTCAAAGCTATATAAAGCTCTTGTACTCCAACCGAAGGGGGGATGGAGCATCACAGAAATGAATTATTGCTGCTCTGCCATCTTCTGACTCCCATAGCCCTTCTCCTACCCGCAAACATGCATTTCTGGAACATCCTTCTGGAGCCTGCTGCTTTCTCAGTGCTGCAGTGCCCTCCAGTGCCAGAGAATATGCTTTGGCTTCCATTAGCAGAAGACAGGCACCATTTTGTGTCCTATAGTAAGATGGAACTCAGCAAGGTATTTTAGATGAAAGCCTTTCATTTGATTTCTGAAGCGTTAAAGAAGCCACTAGCTATTGCTTCCCAATACTTGCTGTGATCCCGGTCCAGCCGAAGGAACAGCCCCCTGGAAGTTTCCTAGCTAGAAACCTAGTCTGGAAGCTGCAGGATGCTGCTCAGGGTCTCTGAACCCACCTACATCACAGCTACAAAATAATTGAGGTGGCGGTTATGCCCTCCCTGAGCGGAACCATGAGGGCACTGCCCCATAATGATGTACTCTAGGAGCTGTGGGGCCGGGACCTTCTGTCCACTTCGGATTTTCTTCTCCAGGATGTCTCCTAATGCTTGAAATACTTTGCACCCTAAACAAGCTGACTGAGGTGAATGATTATCACCCATATCCCAAAAGTCATTTGGGGAGTCATATCCCAAAAGACAGTGGTTAAAATGCTTTTCTAATAGAAGTACTTACAGTGACATACACACTGTACTTCATGGTATGTATTCAGAATAGTAATGGTCCTTTTAAGAAAAACTAAGGTTTTAGGTAACTTTAATAAAAAAACAAGATTATGAAGCTCAGAGAGGAAATTTAAGTTTTCTTTCTGCATGTTACCTTCTTGTTGCTATGTATTTCCAATGCAGTGGATTAATAAACATTGCCTGAACAGCATACAAGGCTGCTAAATGTGAGGGAGGAAAAAGCTCAACCTTTAAAAGCCTGTTTAGGTTCAAAGAGCTCAAGATGGGATTTTTTTTAACAGACTAAAGGAATTCAATTTTGAATTCCCATCCAATTTTAATAAGAGCTACTCGCAAAAAGTGGGATATTCTGATAATTTGTTTAACATGGAAACACACTCTATTTTATGTGCTCTATTTTTTGTCTTTTCGGGAGTTGCCATGTAAGCTCAAGGTTATATGAATAATCCAGATAGAAAAATCCCTCTCATCTTTCATTCCTTCTCAGATGTGAGGTGCCCGACCTGGCTCCACACAATGATGAACTTCTGGTTAGGGTAATTGCTTGCAAATCAAGTACACAGTGTTTCTAGTAACTGAGGAAACCCTCTGAGGAAAGAGGAAAGTGGCAGGGGGAGGAAATAAGTATGTACAAGGAGGTGATTGTGTGGAAGAAAAATGTCAGAAATGGAAAATAATACCTGTATTCATAGAAGAGATGCAGAAGGACTAAGGGCTCATCAAATGCCTTATATTTTGAAATTATTTTTAATCTTCCTCTCACTTTTGTCCATGTAATAGTGTTTTGCATTTGTGTTACTGAGTAGAGCAATAACATAATCTTAAAGGGAAAGTTTTAAATGACTTTTTTCTCTGCACATGATGTGCCATGGGGATCAAAAGCAAAATTGTACAGCTGAATGTGGATAACTATGGGTAGTACATTTTGGAACTGGCAAAGGCTGTAATTTTTCCATCACTTTAAGTGTCTCTCCTCCTAGGAAGAAGCAGGTATGCTCACAAGGCCATTTGCTGCCAAGTTTCCAAATCCAACAGCAGAAATCCTAACATGAAGGAACATGTTGGTGTTCCTATCTGATTAGGAGCAGATGCTTGAGTGTTGTCCTGGGCTATATTTAGCTAGCAGCATGCTAGACAGGCTCTCAAGTCTTCTGCTTCGATTTTCTATATAAATGAAGAAAGTCTATAGAATCTGAGCTTGAACAGAAGCACTAGGGTTAGCCTGTAGTCTTGAAATGTTATCTGATCCTGTAAAGGTCCTCAGGGTTTGTGCTGGGCACTTATACCAAGGTAGGGTTTCATGATTCAGTCTATAGACTGACTGAACTGATGGGAAGTTGCAGGACAACTGTTACTTTGGACTTTGCAGTGCAGTGGACTTTACCCACTCTGCAAACAGGGCTTTTGGTCAATTAAAGTAAAACCTGTGTTGACCAAAAGCTCCAGTGGCAAATCCAAGTGTAGAGTCCTCCAAGTCCAGAGATGGAGCTGCATATGAGTCTTTGCGTAAAGCACAGCTAAAAGCAGGACAGAACTTGATAGGAAGCACTGCACTGAAAACAGAGTATTACTCCATATCTTTCAAATGATCTTGAGTAGAACTACAAAAGCCAGTAAAGAGGCTTGTTCTGTCAGTAACATTGCATAGATGAATTCCCCAGGCGACCAGAGGTGGCCTAATGTCAAGTTACTGTCACAGAATTGTTCTTGAGATTAAACTGGCAAGTGGAGGCATTTCCCAAGGCTATGGAGGGCAAAGCTTCAAAAGGACATGTGAAGTGTTTGCAAGCCGTAGAGCTGCTTGTTAAATGTAAATTAGACCATGACTATATCTGCAGATAAAACTTTTAGTAGTTAGCCGCACTTAAAACACCATGAAAGGTGGTATGTAAGTTGCTAGCCAAGTGTTTGAAGTAGCTAAAGTATGTAAACATTTTCTCCATTAAAAGGCAATTTATTGTTTTTAAATGAAAGTAAATGAATGATTTGTGATTTTTGCATCTTTTTACTCTAGAACAGGTTTGATTTAAGAAAAATAGAAATCCACCATATGAACAATTAATCCTTGATTTTAAACCTTTAATAACGTGCTCTGGGAAGACATTGGGTTGTACTAAGAGTAATAGTTGGCCACAGGGTTTATGGAAAAATTACTGCCCTAACTACATCACACTAAGCACCCTTGTTTTCATGGTTCTGGTCATGTTTCTTATACTGAGGATACAATTATTAATACATGACACTATTATATACCTCACATCATCAAGAAAGCTGTTTTAGAGCATCCTTCACTGGTGCTGGGTCTCTGGAGAGCTACCTGGACAGAAGTAGCATACTGTAGCAGCCATCTGGTGATTTTAGATTTTCTGCTATTTTGTGCTGAGAGAGTTTGGAACAATCATTTTCCTGTTGTAAATAGATTTTCAAGTACTTCATGTCCCCAGAAGCACTTTGAAGGATAAGTGTTGATTTCTTATGATTATGGTCATCACAGTCATAACTTGGGTACCCTAGAGAGCTTCAGATAGATTCTTATACTCATTTCTCAATCTAAATTGAGATTATTTCAGTGACTTTTCAGAAAACCTGTAATCCCAAATTATAAATCACTTTATTAGGTACCAAAAATCATAGAATCCCAGAATGCCTAAGGTTGGAAGGGACCTCTAGAGGTCATCTAGTCCAACCCACCTGCACACGCAGGCCCACCTAGGGCACGTGGCACAGGGCTGCATCCAAGCGGGTCTTGAAGATCTCCAGAGAAGGAGACTCCACAACCTCT
>JAWLRI010000576.1:3441412-3465390 GCA_034781795.1 Crypturellus tataupa
AGTTCCTGTGGAACTTTTGATGCTTCAGTTTGTGGCCATTTCCTCTTGTTCTGTCGGTGGCCACCACTGAAAAGAGGCGGGCCCCATCCTCCTCACTGCCTCCCTTGAGGTACTTGTACACACTGATTAGGTGTCCTCTCAGCCTTCTCTTCTCCAGGCTGAACAGGCCCATATTTACAGAAATATTTACAAAAATATTACAATATAATATTAACTAATATAATAAATAAAAATATTACAATATAAATACAGAAATATTTTAAAAATATATTTACAGAAAGACTTGTGGCCCAAATATTTTACTGTCACACTGATTTGGGTGGCATGTATGTTGTTTGCAGTACAGTCTTCAGAGTATACTGGTATACCAAGGGTGTTTATAGGAAACCCTTGATCCTGAAAGGATTTAGGAATTCTAAATTACAGTTCAAAAAGCTGAATTATAATTTTAGTCTTAGTTCCTCGTCTTGGGCTATAGCAGATAAACTGTTGCAGCTTTCCAGTAATGAAAATTAGTGTACTATATACACTAATTTTGTAACCATCTTTATTAATGTTTGATTGTTGTTCATAAAACAAGGCTAGATATTTATTTCAAGTTTCACTAAGCATCTCTATTCTGTTACTTTAAGTAAGGTCCTCAGATTAATATTTGTCCTGGGATTAAAAACTATTTTCTACTTTTGTGAGTCTTTTTACTCTCAAAATAGCAGTTGATACATGCTTGGAAAAGACAGGCCCAACAACTTCCCCCCTCCATGTGTAGCAAGTTCACTTTTTGACAAGTTCTTCCTCTCAAAGCCCTGCGGTGTGACAGGGGGACCTGTTCACTGAGCAGGCATGTGCCAGTGCCAGGATCAGCAGAACTGACAGCCATGTGCAACCCTTTTGAATTCAGTTGTTCAGTTCATTTTCCTCGGTCGACTTGAGTACTCCAGTACATCCCGTGACTCGTAGGTGTTAATGCTTGGACTCCCTTGGTTGACAGACTCCTGTGTCATGTTCCAGGTAGTGATGCAGCCCTGACTGAAGCTAGTTATGCTTTGACAGCAGCCTCTTAGTCTCAGCATAATGTGGCATGTAAATATTTCTCAAGGTTACAGAGTGTCTTGAAGGAGGTATTACAAGTGGGTTGGCTATCATCTTGCATATGTTTGGTCTTTTAGGACATGCGTAAAGATACTGCTGTTCCATAGTTTGCAGATTACTAATGTTCTTCAGATGATAAATTCTCTGTAGGCTGAAAGCCATCTGTACCTCAAGTGTTATGATCAAAATAACAAAGAGCATTGATGAGTTTAAGTATTTTGTGACATTAATTTCACTTCAGTTTAACTGGGAGGCAGCTTTTGGGGGTGTTTGCATGTTCCCAAATCTTGGAATGCATCCAAATGACATAGCTATGTTAAAAGTTGAGCCATGTGTGTCTAAAGCATCTTTCTGGTCTACACAGAATGCTATTTCTTGCTACTGCACTGAAATAAACCAAAACTCAGGAAGACTCTGTACTTACCACTTTCAGAGGGATCTACATCCTTCTACAGCCTCATGCAAGTGCCTAAATTTATGTCAAGTGTTTAATTTCTTTGTGGTGCCAGCTGCAGAGTATTGTGCCTGTATGTCCAAATAACCTGTTCATTAAGAGAGTGTTTTTAAATGTGGGAAACAAATGAAGGCACTAGATGGCAGCAAACATCTTAAAACTGAGATCTGACCCAAATCTGACAGCTGTAGATCATTTTCCAGCTGTGAAATGCCTCATGGGGCATCTTGCATGGTTCAGTAGATTGCCAAAAAGCTGTGTTTTCTCAAGCTGCTGAAATCCAGTTCACAATCAGATGCTGATATGGCTTCCTAGATCAAAAAAATAAATTACTGTTTCCCCTTACACATACATACACACACATTGAACTAACACAAAACACTTTGTTTTGTGTTAAATATATATGAGTAGGATGGACTTAACGCTATCTATTAGCAGTCTTATCTCTGAGCAGTTGTGGTAAGTTGTGCTATGTGCCTTGCCTAATTTTAATAGTGTAATTACATTCTCTATTAGCTCACACTGTTTGGTACTGCATGTTAGTCTTCTGTTTTCCTTGTAGTGGTAGCTAAGTAATCAAGTGCATCTGTTGTGTGAGAGGGTTCCATTCTTAACTGTAAATTTCCTGTTTGAGATGAAGTCTACTGCTATATTGAAATATACTCACTTTAAGTTAAAAATTTCTTCTCGGTATACTGAAGAGGGAGTTAACCATAGACTTCCTACAGATTCAGGGAAGCCAGATGTTTCCTAAAGATTTGTATTTCCTTTGCTAGGAAAAAATGTATAATATAGGGTTTGTATGCTCCTTTGTAAAGTATTTTTTCACTCAACTAATTCATTAGACAAATCTTTCAAGGGCTATTTTTGTATACGTGCAGCTGAAAATAAGGTCATACAAGAAAGGGGACTGAATGTTCCCTGACCTTGAAATGTTTGAGAACTCTTTATTTGCTTGCTTCATTAGGGTGGATTTGGTGCATTAGTGTACAAGCAGCACTGAAAGATAAGGCAAATTTCTCAGTCCTATTGTAAATTTTTAAGTCTGTGTATATGCACTTTAATCTTGGAATACAGACTTGCTGCAGCTGACTGTGCCACTGTTACTGATGAAGCTATGTGTAGGAAAGCAGCACTAATGGGTGACTCCTGGGAAATACCATTTTTTGTCAGGTTTGTGCATCTGGGTGGCTCACTTATTTACTGAATTTCTGTTCCCTGGGCAAATAGATTCTTCAGCTCAAGAATCTATCTTCTCAATCTCTTCATATTTCAAAATCTAAAGCAAGTGCAGGCATAAAAGAGGAAAGGCTGCAAGAGTAACAGGTAGGCCAGAGTTGGGTGTAAGCCCAGCAGCTCCACATCAACGTTATCCATGTTTATGACTATGGAGACTTCAGATGCTCGGTGTTCGGCTCAGTGGTCAGACATGTCAGGATTTATGAATTGTCAGGATTTACAAATCAGGATGGGCATGCTTGTTTCTGCTCTCCACAGAATTCAAGACTTGCAAAGTACTTGGTTACCTGTAAAATGACACTAATCATAAGGAAATATCTGAGATTTAAACTTTCCCTAGCAGAAGACTTCACAGCATTAATAGTAATTATTCTTATTTCTCTTGAAGCAAATATCTTCCACCTACTGTTCTGGATAACTAGTAATAATTTTTGGTAAAGCAACTTCTCAAAAGGCCAAGAACTTAGAAATAGTGTTTTACAAGATGTTACTTCTGCTTTTCCCATTCAGTTTTAATTGACAAAATTGCTTTTAACTTTCAGATGATGTTTTTTTCATGGACCTTTAATCTGTTCTTTTACACTGCTCCCTTTTGCCCTAAGGTCCAGTATTTAATAACTATTGCTCTAACATGAATCATTTCCTGTCATCTTTTGATATTCTTCACTGGATTCTCTCCATTTCCAAAGTCTTCTCATTGTCATGTAAAATGGAACAATGAATGCAAAAAGAGGCTTTTCAGAAATCTAGCTAAAGTATCTCAGTAAAATGACTGAAAAAGCATTAGTTTCCAAAGAAACAAGTCCATGCTTAATATTAAGGCTTTTTCCTACAAGGAACATAATGTCAAGGAGCATTTAACAAATGCTCAAACAGTTACTTCAGGTCTAAATTCAAAGTAAATATAAACATAATCTACATTTTTTCAGCCCTTTTTCTAAGATTGTTTCTGGAAATGCTCTGCTGGAAGAATTGCTAGTTAGCAGCAGCAAATATTTTAAAGGTTTGACAGATCATGCACTTCAGAATGTTTAGCACTATAGCATAAACATTTATAGAATAACACCTGCTAGTAGACTGTGGGCTTTCTTATTACTGCAGCTCTGTGCTATGCTGTTTGTACTAATGCAGCATAACTAAATATTTTATTAGGAAGTGTTGAGGTCATTGTCATGTTTAAATGTGTAGCTATTTACAAAAAAAATTAAGAAATATCTCTTGACAGTATTTGTTACTTTTGACCAATGAGAATTAATTTTTTGGGTCTGTGGCAGGAAGTGTCCTATGTGCATAGTGTTATCATCCACAGATGTTTACTTATACTTCCTAAATCCCTGCTCTGAAAAGTAAAACTTGGGTTTCATTTGGAAAGGTCCAATATTGTTTATGAACAGTAGTGAAAGGTTGGATGCTATCTGCCAAGATAAGCTTGTTCCCTTGCAAGGAAATAGTTATGGGAACAAATAGCATTCCACTCCTTGCCCCAGTGGGCATCGTGCCATTGTACCTGCAGACATTGTCTTCACAATGTGCTTCACAAAAGAGGGCCTGAAATGGCTATAATGCCTTGCTTTGTTATATATTAATTTCCACTAAAAATTATTCACTGCTCTTCAAAAATAGAAGGTAGACTGGGACTTGCAGCTAACATGTTCTTTCTATTTTATTGACTTAACATGCAAAGCCAAAACTTACTGTTTTGAAACAGTTGATACTTGTATAATTTCTTCTCAGTGAAGTATTTTAATACTGATAAAATAGGGCTTTAAACAAGGAATTTTGTAGATGATTCCCCTGGTGCTTGGAGCTTGACTTTTCCATATGAACAAGAAGAATGTTCAAAACTGAAAACAGATTTTTCAAGAATTCTCTTGTGTATTTATTCTTAGCAAGAATTTTAAAGAGATTTTTTCACTTCAACACTCTTACATCACTTTAAAATTAATTTAAGTTGAGAAAATGAACAGCAGTTGCTTGCCTTGCTTTTCTGACTCTTAAGATGAGTGTATTGGTTAGGTACATTGGTAGATGTGAGAAGTTTCACTTATATCATTTTTTGAATATTTGCTAGTCAATCACTTTTATAAAAGTGATTTCTGCTTAGAGTATCCTTATCTTCATTTCTACTATCCAGTAAAAACATGATTTAACTCCAAATGAGCCTTTTGACAATCTGTTTTTTTCCTGAACAAAGCAGTTCTTCAATTAAAAAGTGAAATCCAATGTCTTGTAGCTTTCAGCAAACAGTGGTGAATGTTAGCTTATCTGATCTTAATTCAGATCTAATTCAGACTGATGTCCAGCAGTGAATTAATTCTCCTATCCAGTCTGCTGTTCTCTACTTTTCTACTTGGAAAAATAATTCCAGTGCAAGACAGATGCTTCTAATTTTAGTTCCTTCACTTTGTAATCTAGAGCACAAGGAGATTTTTATTAAGGATGAAGTTCAGGGATGAATGAAAACATTTAAGGGCTTAGAGACAATTTCCATAGCACTGTTGCTTGTGCCTGCTTTGGTGTTGTCACCATCTAAGACAGCAAAAAGGTTATATCCTCAAGTCCTCAAGTGCCTATGAAATTTCAGGGTCACTGACTAGTACTGGTTGGGCTGAGCCTTGTTCTATTGCTCTAAAGAAGCAATAGGATGATTTGGGGTCTCTTAAATGACTTGTTTCCAGGGTAACTGTAAGAACTGATCCAAAGAAGGAGCTTGTAGCAGTCTGCTGCAGAATGGAGGCCAGCTACATCTTCTGCCTCAAGAAAGGATGATTTGTGAACTACTTTTACTCCTGATCATTACATTCCTGTGAGTCGCATCACATTTCGCTAAAGCTCAACTTTCTTACCTATGTATTCTGCATGGTAAATCTGCAAAGTTGGTGTGTGTGTGTGTGTATACATATGATGGTAGAAATGTGCATGCGCAAGTACAAAGCCTTAGTGAGTATTCAGCCTTTTCAAACTGGACTCCACACTGAAAACTGGAAAAGATTAAAGCACCAGCAGGATGTCCTGCTACCTTTTCCACTCTAAAATACACATAGAATATTACACTGATAAGATTAATCTTAATATATTTCTTAATTGCTATATCAGTGTCCCTGCACAATTTCCTTTGTATCCACATTTAAATGTGGGTGCAAGCAAGTGAATTCTTTAAAGCTCTGCCAAGAGCAAAACAAGAGCAGATGAAAGCGGTGCGAATCCCATTGGCAGAGATGAGTTATCCAGTGCCCTGCTCTGTGGCAGTCAGAGCTGCCGCCTGCCCGAGGGGAAGGGTGACGCTGGCGCTCGCTTCGGTGGTGGCTGCTGTTCTGGACTGCGCTCTGCTCTGACTCACGGTTACAGCAGCGCTTCCTCTGGAGGGATGTGGGTGACGAGTGCGATGTTTCCTCAGGCTTTATCGCTTCCTCAGTGCCACAGTGCAAACTCTTTCTGTACGTGTTAAGGATATTACCGTTGCTACTAGATGTTTCTATTAAAGGTGATTCTTTAACCCACATGTAATTCTATTTTTAAAATGGCTCGATAAGTATCATCGTAGCAGCTGAGCCTTCACTTTAAGATTACTGTTTGTTCGGTGAGCTTTTTGTCCCGTATTTCTTTTTATATAACGAGTTAATGTTCAGTCCTGCTTAGAAGCTGGGAAATCAAAATCATGTAACTTAATTCATGCTACCTTAATTTCACACAGCAGCTTTCAGCCTAAACCCTCAATGCTGGCAGGAAAAGCATTTCTTAAACCTTTGCAAGAAGCACAGTCTGGGTTTCCACAAGTAAACTGACACTTACAGACTTGTCTGCAGTTGTCTGCTCATGGCAAGTGAATGAGCTGCGGGACAACAACTGTCGTTCGGTGGCTGAGCAGAGCTGGTCTCATGACGGAGGACAACTGAACTATCCTCTCCCATAGGCAGGCCCCAAGGGGCTACCTCAGCCCCTGGCGTCAGGTCCCAGGGCGGTTATGGGTGTGCTGCACCCTGCCTGGGAACCAGCTGGCTTCAAGAAAAGAAAGGGAAAACAGGCTCGCCGCTAACTCTCTGCGTTTGTTTCTCCTGGCCGCAGAGTCACACATGCTGCTTTGCAAGGCTTGTGTGCTGAGCATATTAAACCAGTACTTTATTGATCCATTAATTTTTAGTATTTCAGCAAGCAGGAATACTCTTACTCTAGGTGAATGAGGACAATAAGACTGCTAATGTTGCAAGAAAAGGTGACCTTTAGGTGAAGGGAAGGACTGCTGGTATCAGATCTCACCTTAATGTAAAAGATTTTCATTTTTACCTCATTTCCCTTTACCTTCATTTCCACTCTTGTCAGAGTCCTTCCTAGAGCTGGATTCCCACTTACCTTTGTTCCATTTTTTCCAAAGCAATTAGTTGGATTCCATTGACAAGTAGTTTATCCAGCAAAATACAATCAGTCTGAAATCCAAGATTTACCATTTGTGGTTTTCCATAGCTTCAGAAAAGAAGCAGAGTAGATGGGAGGGCCACAGTAGCTGATTTTCCTGGGGAGATGCTCATTTTATCCCTATGGTTGCCATGGGCAGACCCAGGGCAGTGCTCAGGTTAACACTTAGTGCCCTCTCTGCAGGAGAAGCCTTAGCAGGTTTCTGAAGAGGCCTCTAAATGCAGTTTTTGGATAAAAAGCTTTGTAAAGACAATAAGTCGATGAAACATTCAGAGACAGGTGATCTTTTAAGATAAAATCCATAAGGAAGGATTATTTTTCCCTAATGATTTTTCATTACTTATCTGCCAAGATTAGTTAATATTATAGATTCCTAATTCACTGTTCAATAGTTCCCGGTCTTGGGCGCTTTTTTCTCTGGTTGATTCATCAATATTACTTTCTATGAGTTAAAATGTGTTTTACAGCCAATAAGGAAGGTGGTTGCTCAGCAACTTGGGCCCCTGCGGAGGCTGACAACAGCGCATGAAGGAAACTTCTTGAAGCTCGTGTGTGCTGGCTGCAAAAGGGAAAAAGCTTGGGAATTGTCCTGTCACGAGCATCTAAACTGACTTGTGAATAAGACTCCTCTCCCATTTTCCCCAAGCAATTGTATTTTGGGAATGACAATGGAGGGATGTGGAAGTAAAACTAGTTCAATATTTGCTTAAATTTCTACTTTTTCTTTCACAGATGGCTGTTTTTGGAGTCTGACTTGTTCTCTGAATGGTTCCCCAGGGTCGGACAAGTAAGCAGTAATCATGGAATAGAGAAGCCAAGTGCTCCTGATCTTAGTGTCAATATTGACATCAGAGTATGCTTCCTGTCTCCCCAAAATCCTCCAAGTTGTGCAAGAGTGGGGAAGAGGAGGCATTAACAATGTTCAGAATTTAGATAATAGTTTGTGTACCATAGGAGGTCCCAATTTGGTTACTGACAGGTTATGTCTCAAATTCTTGAAAGATGTAGTTAATTACAGATTTCATAACATTATTTTACTGATAACTTTAACAGATAAATTTAATGCTCTAAAACTGTTATTTGACCCTATAGATTGTTTTGCAAGTAACATCACTTTCATCCTGACTAAACACAGACCAGAAGTTGGACCCTTGCCTGTTTTCTGCCAAGTTCCATGATAGCCTACTGAGAAATCTAACTCACTAGTTTCTTATGGAGATATATGATAAAATTGCATTCTATTCTATTTTACAAATATTTCAGAACATAAATATGATTAATTGCTCTGACTCATTAACAGGAACTACATTGCTTCTTTTATTAATGTTAAGTCCTCTGTGTATTCTTACATTCAAGGTCCAGAAACCATTATGTTTATCATCAAAACATTAAAAATCCATTGAACTATTTCTAAATTTTAATTCTTTGTAAAGTTAAAAAGCCTTAACTACTGTAAGGTCTAAGTCTACAAATACTCGGTGTCTGTATTAAAAATCAGTTTAATCAAATAGACCCTTCATTCCAATACTCGTGGAAAAAGCTGAAAATCTTCTTTCATGACCTATGCTAACTATTCAGAAGTCATCTTGTTATATTACTCAAAGACAATTCAAAATGGAATACATTATCAATATGGACTCATTTTCATTTTCTGTAGATCTGTAGATAAAGCCAAGTACAAGCAATAGCATCTGAGAGTTGAAGCAGTGTGACTGTACTATTCTTCCTCCCCCACCTATTCCTACTGTGACTTCACTAATGCCTTCAGAATAATAGATTATTCCTCTGCAACCAAAACAAGAACACCTTGAAAAATCTGATTTAACATAAGTGTTCACCAAGCAAAATGTCTTTATCGACCAATCTTGCTTTCTTCAGCTGAAAGATAAGCTAATATGTTATTGGCAATACATAAATCTCAATCTTCCAACATGTATCAAGTTAATTATGGAATCCTGGGAAGCAAAAGCATATAATTTGTTGTCACATCAAGATGAATTGCCTGTAGATAACACTGGTATCCTTTGCTTCAGAAACTGCCTTGTCATCTTCTGTATTTTCCTCTTTCCTTAAGAATAATGCTTTAAATAGTTTTATGCTGTGAAAAAGCAATAGATATTGGACATTATTTTAGAATGGTATTCCGTGCTGACAGCTTACAGTTAGCAGCTACGTTTCTATATAAATCACAGTAATATTAGTAACAATTACTGTATTAGTAGCAATCTATGTAAAGTGAGTTCATTCTTCATCTAGCTTCCTGTCAAAGGTTGTATTTGGTCTGGTTCATATATTCATTGTACGTGTAGGGCTGAATGCCGCCACCAAAAATACATAAATATTTATTTTCACCATCAAGTTCAGTCCCTGCATCATTTGCATTTTAGGTCAATTTCCCAGATGCTATCCTGTAATATTCAATTCATAATAGGTATGATATAAAAATCACCTTTAGATAACAAAAGATATCAAATATTGAGAAAGTAAATTCACTGCATATTTCCTGGGTAGTTCTAAGATACTTGAGAAGTGTGTTACAGTGCTCTTTGATGATGTTTTGAATCATAGCTGAAGCAGAACAATGTTATTTGATTTAAGACTTAAACATCCCAGCAAAGTACTAAGGTGAAGCAAGCAACACTTGTGCAGGAACAACAAGGACATTTAGGGGATGAAGTAGTCTGCAGTAATAACTTGGACTTGCTCACTAATGGGGTCTTGCTCAGTCCTTCCCAATCCCAGTTCCTTTTACTCTGTACTGAGCATCTCCAGCCCTTAGAGATGGTGCTAACACTGCATACAGGCTGCATCTATAGCCCCTACATTGGCTAATTTGTTTTGGTGGCAGGATGGGGAAGATGTAAATGTGTTAAATTGCTCCTAAGTCCTTTATTGCTATTCTTATCACATCCTGTCCTAAGTTGATAGTTTCTCTTCCTATTTTTTGTCAAAGGCTCAGGGCTTTCCTTTCTCAGCAACATAGGTCATATCAAGCGTACATTGAGTTAAGGTCTGTACAGCCTACGGACTGCTGAGCTGGGTAAATGCTACCACTTAGTGCTTCTTCCTGGAAGCTTTCACTGCACGCCCCAAAAAGTTGGGATTGTTACCATGTCTCAAAGCCTTCCCTGTATACTGTGTTTCCAGAGTTATTAAAATAAAGCACGCCAATTTCTCTATTGGGCAAGAGCCTGTAGTTTAGCCAGCAATACTGAACTTTCCCAGAAATTTTAATCTTGGTACGTCACTTCCTTAACAGAGTTGCAGACCAGGGAACAAAGGTCAACGTCTTGGCAGAGGCCAGCTTCAAGCAAAAGTTCGTCTCCAGAATTCTTATTTCGTATAGGTGAGTCAGTGCTATCTTAGGATAAATGTAACATATTGTTACACCGTGCAGTTAGTACCAGCAAACTCTACATCAGGTTGTGATTTAAGCACAAGTTGTGCTGCTCAAACTTTTTGATGGGCTTACACTTTTGAAAGATTGCATCTTGCACTGGATGAGAAGAGATTAAAAACATCTTTTCAGACGTAAGAATGCTTGCTTTTCCTTTGGATTTATGAACCTTGCCACTCATAAACATACCTATCCACAGATAGGAAAATGGTTTGACTTGTGAAATGCATCCCTATGTTGAATGCTTTTTAATGTGCCATACTTTTGCATGAGGAATGTGACCTCCATATGAAAAGTTTCTCTATTTTATAACTACAGTGGCTTGACTGGAGTTGTCAGCACCACAGACCATTACATGTTTTGGTAGAATGCAAGAACAGCAAAGGAATTAGTGAATTTGATGTTTCGGGAAGAAAGGATCCCTTATTTGGGAGAAGTCTGGGGGGTGATATCACAAGTCTCGCATTGTTTTCTGTTCTGCCATGTCAGCGCTGCTGCTGACCTGTTTGTGCCTTTTGCCCTCCGACATTTACCAAACGGTTGCTAAGCTAGACAAATGTCAGGACTGCTTCCAACTGGACAACTTCAGCGCTGATGAAGATACACTTGGGGAACACTTCTTCCAAGTGGAAGAAATTTGCTAATCAGATCTGTAAAAATCTCATATTGGAGAGCTAATACACTAGTTTGCGTGCTCTGTATTCTCAGATGAAGAACCTTGCATTTCATGTACTTCAGTTTACCCCTAAATTAAGGAATTAGCTGTCTTAAATGGGTCTATATATGCTGAAATTTCCCGAATACTTCATGACAATGTAAAAAATATAGATTCTCTGTACTTACCTTTCAGAAAGGATTAAGATGGGGCTGCTGGCCTAAGACAGCCCTCCACCTTCAGTTGTGAAAAGCATTGGGAAAATCATTCAGCATGACTACTGGCTCCTCAGGCCCCCAGACCTGCCTGCAGCCTGGGCTGCAGAAATGCAGAGAAATACTTGTATCTAACATGAAGCCTTTGCATGATTACAGAAATGCAAAATGGAAGGGGTATATGTCCTGGATGTCACAGGTTTCTAGGTTCTCTTTGCCTAGGTAGAAATGGGTTTCAAAAATGTTGTGCTTCGGTAAGCTGAGCAACAAGGTTGCGCAAACAGCACAAGCAAGGACGTGAGAAAGAAAAGGTACGACTTAAGGTAGTATCTGTGGTTAGGTACTGTATTTTGTGAGGTGGAGAAAGTGTGAGCTACTACTAGCTTCTGGCCTCAGCTGAAGAGATTTAAGCTTAAAACTGCCATGCTTAATTCAGTGCAGATTTCACAGATATTAGACAGATTTCCACATATATACACCCCATCTTCATTTTCTGCTTTTGCTAGAAGTGATAGAAAGCATACTCCAAATGTTTTGGGCACAAATCATTCCTTCCCTGTGCAATGTTGTTATAAATATTATTCGTGTGACTTTTAGCTCGATAAATGGCAGTGCAGAGTGACATCCAGTCTCCTGCTGAAAAGCATAATCAATTTTTATCTCCTACTTTCAGTTCTGTGTCCTCATATCTAGAAGACAGCCTTTTCTCACAACCAGTTTCTCACCTCGTAATTGGCACTCCCTAGTCATTTCTCAAAAATGTCATTGTTTTGCTTTTCTTCCTGCAGATTAACTAAAGGTTACCTGCAGGTGATAATAGAAATGACTAAGCAGACTTTATAAAGTATATAAGAAAAAATAGGAAGCATATGGCAAGAGGAGATGTAGATAAGAAACCACTAATAAGTGCCTCTAAAATCATGGTCTGCTCACTTGACCTGCTCTAAAAATATTTCCTAACATTAGAAGATATTTCCACTCTTGTAAAAAAAAAAAAAAAAAAAAAAAAAAAAAAAATCAGGTTAAAAAAAAAAACTTCCTTTTAATAGGATCACACTCACGGAAGTAGCTACTTTTAGTTGCTTGCAGAAATCAGTGAGGTAGAAATCTTGCAAAACAAGCAGGAGGCACAAAGTCCTCCAGTATTTTGGATAATCTACTAGCTCCATTTTCCCATGTGCCTCTAGACTTTCTTTACAGGCAGCTGCAGATGGTCTGTAAAAGAAAATGGGTGGTGATTCTTACTTTCTGCCAAGACTTCTCTCCTCAGGAGTATTTTGACAGGAGCCTGAGGCTGGTGCCCATCTGCAGCTAAGATGCTTTCTATCTTTTCTCAGTCAATTGGGAAACTTCAGAAATCAGTGCAGTCAGATTGTAAAATGCCTTTTTTATCTTAAGAAATCATTTGATTCAGTTGAAAAGATTGCTCTGTGCAATGTTTATAACAGTGCATTTTTTAAAAGGATTGAGAAAATGGAATGTTAATTTGAAGTCAGCTGTGACTTCACCAAGCTACTATTTTCCATGAAAGAATCCTTAATTAGGAAGGAAGTGGGCATCCTGACCTACTAGGGTCTCATTTCTGTGTTTCCAAGATGACTGCCGGAAGCTCTTATTTAATATTCTCAAAAAAGGTTGCTAGACACAAATACTTCTGTTGCCATGTCAGTTATGGCAACTGACAAAACTTTTGTAACAACACAAAAATTTGTATTTTGAGCAGAGGATGTATTAGTTCTGGTAAAGATTGCTTGATGATATCAGGGTTTTCAAGAATGTTCTGAAGTTTTGAATATTCCTTGTGACTTCTGTATAGTTCACAGTGTTGATGAGTAATATTTATTGCTTTTGTGAAGCTAGTTGTTTTTGATTCAAACAATATTTTGTGATAGATTTTCTCCAGACATTGCACATCTAAGGCTGGATGAATTTGAAACTGCTTAAGGAAACTTCTCAGGGTGGCATGAAACCAACCCAGAAGGCTGAACTAGACTGAGGTATTTGTGCAGACAGTATAGTAAATCCTAAGCTAATGGATGGCATATGTTATTCAGAACCTAGGGTTTTATAAATCCAAATATCTTAACAGTGATAAAATACAGTGAATTTTTTTTCCTCTATAAAGAATAAACAATACACATGTTTTTAAGTATTCAGCTTCTTAGTACCCCAAGAGAGATTGTTTTCTTCAGTACAGACATTTATTTTCCAGGAACTGTGAAAGAATAGGTAAAAATGCATGTTTGTCTTTATAGTTTCATTGTTGTAGTTCTAGTAAAGCATCCCCTCATGGCCACTTGTGAATGCCAAGCTATGATACTAGTATTTTAACAAGACGCAAATTATAACAATGGTGCTGCTTACCTCGTGTATGTCACTCCTCCTTTCACCTCTCCCCTGCTACTAGTATCCCTGTAGTTTGACTTGGCATGCCTAACAGGCACTTCATTATTTTCTGATCTCCAGGCTGCTATAGACTTTGGAAAAAGCTCTCAGCTGCATTGCATGGGTGTAAAAAAGATTTGTTGGCAGGCAGGTATCACCAGCAACCAGTTACACTTACAGGCTGAAATTTATACTTATGAGCTGCGCAGTGCTTTGAGACCAAAAGTGTAGACTTATGACCATGCCTACAGCCAAGGAAGAGTTGCTCTGGTTTCTCACAGCATTCTTTACTAGATCATAGGAAAATTCTTCCATTACACAAATGTGAAGTTTCTACAATGATTCTTTTCATTTCAACAGATTTATGAAATAAGTGAATTGCATGTTTCTTTTAAGCCTGGTCAATCAATAGCAGGTAGGTAGTTCCCATGAAAGATCATAGATGACTGTGCAAAATCTAAAATACACAGAGCTAGTATAAAGCAGCGTAGGATGGTGTTTTAATGTCTAATGATAGTCTTCTGCCGGCTCCTTCAGCTGTGCGCATTTGCCAGCTGGGCACAGGAGAGGAGGTGATTCCTTCCTTATGACTAAGGAAAGGTGAGTGCCCTGAAGGATTGCTTCACCTGGAGACAAACCTAAAGCTGGGAGGGATACCAACAAGACACAGGAATGCTTAAAGCTTCATTTATATGAGAACTGGGAGCTCCTCAATGATATCTCCTTAGCTTTGCATCTGCAGTGGTAGTTCTTTGCTCTTTACAGATTGATTTTTGCTGTCTCCTGCATATGCAGAGAGGAGGTATCCCAGATCCCTTAGGGAAGGACCATAAATGCTCACAGCAGCATCTCACGCACCCTTCTGAGGTGCAGCCAGCCAGATGGAAGCATGTGGGAAGGATGCTGGCATGGAGCAAAATACTGAAGGAACAGGACACTAGTGCTAGCTGATCACGAACTGTTACATTCTATTAGCAAATCCTAATCCATCGCTTGCTGCATCTGGCGGCTGTAGTATATTGTGCAGCAAACTCATTTTTGGCTGCATAAACCTTTAAAAATCTGTATTTTTCTACAGTTAAATGCAAGTTTGGTCAGTGAATAATAGTGCTATCGTATCTGAGTCAATCTATTTCTTATGGCTTAGCAAATATTTCAAACATCCACAGTGCCTAACACAAAATATCACCTTTTCAGTATGAGGAAAACACGGTGCTAAAATTTCATGTGCTTGTTTCAACTTGGGCTGAAATGTTACTTCAAGACCAGTCATTTATTTTTTATCCTCCTGACTCTTGTGCTTGCTGTTCTAACCTGTGTTGCTCTTTTCCCTAAAATTCAAAAGGCACCCAAGAAAACACTGTTGGCAGCACACCTATGAAGGGTCTCTGGCAATGAGGCCTTTCTTCTAGATATTTCTATACCCTGAAGTAATCCTGAAACACAAAATAATATTGAATGTTTATGTGTAAAATCCTGTCTTCATTATAGACTTGTGGTAGTAGTGGACAAAATACATGCACAGCTGGTCTGTTGTCTCTGTCAGATTTAGAGCTGCTCTGTGGGGAACGCTGGTTTCCCACCGTGGTTTGCTCACCTTTCCTCGGGAGTTGCAGGTGGGTGACACAGTTTCAGCAGCATCCAGAGCCCCTCGTGGCTCTGTGCCTAGCCATGCTGCTCTTGTGCAAGAGCAAAATGTGGTGCTTACTCATGCCCTATGTGGGGATAATGTCTAATGCTTTAATATAATGGTATATGCTCACAAATGAGGCTTGCTGCCGTATATACACCATAACCACCTTTTGGTGTCATCCTGTTCTTCCTCGCTTCACTACTACAGGCTTGGAAGTTCGCTGTCCTCCAGAGATTATATATTATGGCTGCTGGTATGTTCATCCTTAAACAAGGGAAGCTATTTTCTGCTTTTCTTTACCTTACCTGCTGTTGCTCCACTCATTTCTGCTGCTTTTTCCTGAATGTTTCTGGTTTATCAGTGTCTTCTAAAACTGTGAGCAGGACTCAGCATGACTGGTCCAGTTTAGTGAGGCTGGACTGAGCGCTGAGAGGTCCTCCCTGGTTTAGCTTTCAGTTTCCTTGTGTGGTAGCTGTTGTGTGCTGCAAACTCAGGGTTGTTTTGGTGCTCTGCCTCAGGTTTAGGTCTTTTTCTTTACTTTTCACTTTTCTCTTCCTATCCATGTAGGATAAAAATCCTATTTTATCCTGGGATTTGACTTTAAAAATTTCTAATTTTTATAGCTACACTGGCTACTTGCTTTCCATGCAGTAGCATTATTTTCTGATGATATTTTGTCAGTCCTTAGGTTCTTTGTGCATTTTCGGTCTTTCCATTACTCCTTGCCTTGCTCCCAACAGACATTTACATTTTTAACTAGCTTTATTTTATATTTCAATTTAGACCACCCAATACAAAAAATTACACTTGAGAATTAACATTAAATCGTTGAATAGAACCATCTGAAAAGAATCTAAAGCACATATAAATTATCTTCTCATTTGTCTTTATATCTTCAAGAGAGGAAAACAAGGTATTCTGTGAACATAATTATACTCCACTTAAAAAGCATTAATTCTGGATTTGTTAAAATCCATAGGATCGATGCAGAAAAAAATCTAGAAGATTAAAGTGTAGAATTAACCATCTATTCCTCTTCCCTAATTGCCACTAATGAGCTGTTTTCTGTGGGTAATAACCCTTATTCTAAAAACACAAGAAAAAAAAAAGAATCATCCAGAAGGTGAGCAGCTGGAGAGGAACTGAGATTCAGGGAAAAAAGATACTTTTTGTCCTGGGAAAATCATTGGTTTCTGTAAGTATTTGTAATAGAAATTAAGGACTGGGGTAGAATGAGAATGGCAGCGGCTCATATTTATTATTTATTTCTCCATGGCTCAAAAGGACACACAGATCGGGGATAGATGCTGATATGCAGACAAATTGACAACACTATGAAGCTGTAATTTTTCACTATCTCAGCATCCAATATGACAAAAATGAATCTATGCTGAAGCTAACAAATATAAGTCATCAAAAAAGAAAACTTTTCTTAAGTGTTGACACCTTTCTCTGAATTATAAAATAGCAGATAAACCTGATTATCCCAACAGATTTTTCCATGTCTTAAATCTATCATGTAAGTGGAAGAAAAGTTGAAACTTAAATTTATCACACAGGTAAAATCAAATCTTTTCTTTTACATTATGACATGACTTTATATTAATAATTAAGGCAGGAAAGCTGTCTGGCTTGTGGCTTTAACTGCCATGTTTTGGCATACCCTGTGTCATTTTAAGAGGTGTTTCAGTGTGCACAGCTGTGCGACTTGGCACCAGTGGTAATTAGGCTTGTATAAGTGGCAGGCTCTCTCCTGCAGGCTAAACCTTGAATTTCCTAGGCTGGTTGCATGGGGAATAACAATGGCTTCAGGACCATATGACATAGTCATTTCAACAAATCTTGCCTAAATAGCATTAAATTATCTGTTGGGACATGTCTGTGGTGTTAAATTATCACTTTGTAATTATTCCAATCAAACAAAAAACTAATTAATTAAACAGTGGTGTGATGCAGTTTTGTCTTTCCTGCGGGCACCAAAGGCCCTTTGTCTGCGTGGGTGATGAGCAGGAGCCTTCTGCTTAGGTAGGTGACATCTGAATACTTATAAGTCCCTGTGAATCAGGAAGAGAAAATCTTTTTTTTTTTTTTTTTTTTTTTTTTGTCTAGCAAATATATGTCTTGCTATAGATTTATTGTATATCTTTCAGCTTATTCAGGCTTTCCAGTATCTTATATGCATTTTGCTAGAGCAGCTACTGCTGTACTGCTTTTAGCAATTCACTATAAATAAAATGTCAATCATCAGTGTTAATGTTCCCATATTTTTCCCTGTGAGCAAGTCCTTACAGTGTGGCTGATTATTAGGAACAAGGAACAAACATTTCCCCTTTGTGAAGTACAGGAAACAATGTTTGGAGAACAATCAAGTCGATTCTCTGTGGAAAAAAATGTAGCAATGGGGGAGAGGCTTGACTTTTTTTCCAATTAAAAAAAAAAAAACTTAAAGAAAAGGAAAAACTTGTGTATACTAAAAAACATATATTCATCTACCCTGACCTCTTTTCTAGAGATATATTTAAATCTTTAGATTTTAGATAAACAAGAGACAATCAACGCATTAGTTTTTGACCAAGTACTTTGTTTTCCTTTTGTGAGATTCTGGTTTACATCGGCCTGCTGTGGTAAATTAGGTTTCCAGCCAGTCGGGGGGAAACGCAGGAGGAGCAGCGCGGGGAGGCAGGTCCCCGGCGCTGCCGCGCTGTGCAGGGCCCGTGGCACCTGCGCGCAGCTGCGGCTGGCATGGCGCGCCGGCCTGGGAACCGGCCTCGCTGCTGGCCCCGGCCGCAGCGCAGCTGCAGCCCTGTGAACATCAGCCCTTGTCTCTTCTCGTTCAGCCTTTTCGTTTCCTTCTATATTTTTTGTCCAATATCACCAAAAAAATCCAGGGGGAAAAAAAAGGGGAGAAATTGTTGCCCTACACAGTCTGAAATCCTACTCGCACCTGTGGTTCCTGTCCTGTGCTTTTGCCTTTGGTACTCCTGATTTTTGTTGTATTCTATAATTCTTGGATTAATAACTAATTCTTCAGTGTGGGCCAGTGTGTCGTTTTGCTGTCCCAGCACTAAGCAGTCACAATATGGTTCCCAATTTGGCCCAAAGGGAGGAAGTAATTGATGCCAATTTTTAACTAACTGCTGAACAATACTTCCCTGTGTGTCAGCTAGGACATGTGGTTTGTGCATCTGGGAGATAAACACAAGGTTTAAATGTTCCCACTTACACTCCACACAGCAGAAACTTGATGGGTTTTTTTCTCCTCTCTGGGCTGTGCGACAGCTGCACTAATGGCTTCAAAGTTGCTATTAAGATCAGGGGGTTGCTGGCCCTAAAACGAGTGCCTGGAGAACAACTGACATCTCATAAGGTTGTATTTCAGAGGTAAACAAGAGTTTGTCAGTAATACACAGCAAATATGTTGCTGGAGCTAATAATTGATTTTTACTTTTTTTCTGTATTTCCTAACTTGTTGACCTTCAAGAGAGTCCTAGGGAAGGGGCTTGTTTTATTCTTTTCTATATTTCTAGCTCTTTCTACTAAGATGGAAGAGAAGGGTGCAGGGAAGCTTGAAAACTTGAAGTAAGCTTGTTTTTTGGGACATCAGAAACAGATGGCCAAGGCAAAGAATCTCGTGTTTGTTCATTGTGTTTTTGGAATTGTCATTTTTCAGCTGAACTCATGAATTCCTTGGCTAAAGTCATGATTTTTAGATCTCTCAGTCCAGCATCACTGAAACAGTGAGCCCCTCTACACTTGGATCTAACACATGACTCCATCTCCATGACTGAGTTCCCCCTCTCTGGAATGACCTTACCACCCTCAGATCCTCTAAGGAAGGGCAGCAACAATGATTAGAAGCAGAGAATCACTTTGAGAGGAGAAAGGCGGGTTGCTAAAGCAAATATAATGGGTAGTGCACATGAGGCAAAAATCTCTACTTTGAACACACAGAAGATTGAACACACAGAAGATTGAGCAAGCAATTTTCTTTAAAAGATGGCACATTCAAAAATTATATTGAACTGATAAACCATGAAGCTCACTGTCATTAGATGCTAGAGTGCTTAAAACAAATCAAGGAAAAGATTAGCCGCGTGTGGCTGAATTTGAACACTGACATGCACAAGGACACTACGAAGCTGGGTAGAATTTGAGCAGCTCTGAATTTTATCCTGTTCAGATATAAGGATCAGACCACTATCTGCAGTGTGTGAAGATTACAGTTTTTCCCACAGAAAATAATGCTTCACTGGCACTTGCCAAGCACTGTCTTGCATCAAGCTGAAAGCTCCTTGATTGCTGTGTGTGGAATAACCTCTCTGGCATGCTGCTTTAACATTACTTGCTGCACTATAGTTGCATTTCAGATTTTACTTCCTCTAGAACCAGATAATCTGTCACATACCTTCAGCAAATAGTATGTTCACTGAATTTCACGATGCATTATAAAGATATTTTTCAAAGGAATGTTCTCAGTGGTTCATTCAGCTCTCGTCAAGGCTCTGCCGTAGAGGCTGCTGTGGACTGAATTTGCAAATCCTCCTACACATACAACAAAATACCAAAGCTTCACAAGAACAAGCTAACTTAATAAATCTTGTCACCTTTTCCCTTTGCTTGGAACAATGCTGCTTTTGTCTTGTTTGCGCATTCTTCTTGGGACATAATGGTGTTTAGCCCTGATATATTGCTGTGCTACCACGCAGTTCTTAACTTTACAGCTTGTCTGCAAATCTGTAATATATGCAGCAGTTAAGCTTGCAAGTTAATTCTCAAAGTGTTTTATATCTCTGGAGTCTGGAAGGCTAATTTATAAAACTCAAGGGCCAAAATTTGTCAGTAGGTGTCTCATCTTAAATCTGGAGTGAAGTATTGAGAACCTCATTTAGCAGATTTAGCTACATATTTATCAAGAACTGTAAGAACACTCTAGCAAGCTATAATTATCATTCCTTAATTATTTAAAATGTTTACTTTCTATTTTCTTACTTCCCCTAGATTTTAATGTATATTATAAGAACGCACTCCATTTACCCAGTGGGTGTTTTCCCTCTCAAATTACTGTGTTTGTCCAGTGTGAGTTTAAAAACAAAGCACAAATTGGCAACTGGATTCTCCTTTGTGATTCTGTGGTCACACTGAAGAAATTACCAAAAAAGTTAGCTTTCTTTTCCACTGGCACTAGAGAAGCATTTGTAAGTTAACGTTACAGTAAAAATAGCATGTTCCTTCTATTTTATACTATGCAGATGTACCTGCTGCATGTGCAACTCCTTTGTACCCACAGAATACTGAATCCACTAATTAAATCCTTTTTTACTGCACCTTGTTAATTCGGTATATCCTGCTCTGTCAAATATACTTTACCTTTTTGTACAGTACAAAATCAGGGCTATTTTTGACCTGTATAACAGGCTACACCTAAGTAAAAAATAATAGTAGAAAATGCCAGTGCTATGAATGCCCTGAGGACACGGATGCTCTGGGATTCGGGATGTGGTGGGAGAGCCTGCGTGGAGGGTGAGCTGTGGGTGCCGGAGAAGAGGCCGCATCCTAAGGAAGCTGCAGGGACCGGCAAGTGGCCTCGGGGAGCAAAGCTGCCAGCCTGAGTGACAAACAGGCTATTGATGTTGTCCAGGGTGGCAGAGAAGCTGTCTGGGAGGATCTGAGGCCAAAGAGAAAAATCTCCATTGAACTTGAGCTGCTGGCAAGAATTCCCTGAGATGGTATCGACAGAAGCCAGTCAAAACAAGCCGGAGCCCTGGTGCTCCGAGGCAGCTGTTTAAAAGCTGCGAACAAAGAGGAGCTGTTTGACACACTGCTGAACTTCCAGATTCTTTTCTATAGTTTGTCTTGAATTTTTCCCAGAAAGATGTTATCTTGGTATGGAAAATGGTGTGCAGAACTGAAAAATAAAATGCATTTATACATTTTTGAAGAATATAAAAAGAAATAAATTCAAACATATTTGGTGTGAATACATAATCAAGGACAATCTGTATCTATTAAGAGTCATATTATGCAGATACTATGCTTGCCCTTAATCTGCTGTTGGAGTCCAGTGATTATAAAACCATTTTCCTTCAGATATCAAGCACATCTAAACATTATGCTCATTACTAAATCCTGTTGTGACTGAAGATACTTCCATAGAAACAGAATCTCTTCACCTCAGAAGCCTTTTGATTAGAGCTGTTTCCAATATTTTTCTGGCTGTACCTGTCTCTGATCTCAGTCCCACAGCCCAAACCTCCAGTGCCAGAGTGTGAGAGGAAAATGTTTTGTGCAGAAAATCTGTAGAGGAAAAGGAGATCAAAACAATATGGCTCAAGCAAAAGGCTAGAAAAGAGAAAATGCTTTCTCCTAAATTCTTTCATCTTGCACCTCCAAGCCCATAGGCAACCATGACTCCCAGACACGAGCTGCTGCACCCCTTACCCTGATACCTTGAGCCCCTGCTCCATCCTTCACAGAGACCCCCAGAGTCCTCCCATTGCACCGTCATCACCCAGCAGAAACTCACAAACTTCCATGTTCTCTGAACAATCTTCCACTGGACAAAATGTGGTCTCGCCAGATCTGTATTCTGTATACACTATATTGCATGTGCGCTGTGCCTGACTCGGGACCATCTCGTCTCTGCAGGGACTTCCCTGGGGGTCCGTGGACCAAACCTGGTTTCTGCGGACCTGCTCTGTTGACCTGGCTAGGGCAAGGAGGGCTTTCCCCCCTGTCCCAGGGTCCCTCAGCTGCTGCCCTCAGCTCCTGGCTGGACTTGCTTGCAGAGCAGCAAGCTCCTGCTGCTCCCGGACAAATGACTTGGACTGTCAAATCTTCCAGCGTTCCTCGAGGCCGGTTTCCTCATTCTTAGCAAAGCTATTCTTTCTCCAGGACTGGTATTGAGAACCTGCCCTTCAAAGCTACAGCTCAGTAGAACTGCTCTGAGATACTATTAATCTTGTCTTTTTTTTATCTTTTTCTTCATGGTTCCGTTTCTGAGCTAACTCCATAATAACTAACTCAGCCTAAGCAAACACAATCCCATGCATCATCCTCGTCCTGAAAAAGACAATTATTTTTCGTGACAAACTCCTGTGTGGCTGGATGATTCCAGAGATTGCGTGAACATCCATCTGTAGAAAGCTTTTGTCTGTCGCATTGTTTGCCACATAATAGACCACCCACTGTCCTGCTACGTATGTCCTGCTATAAGGGAGCTTATTTACATGAAATTGCTGAGCCAAATTACAGTCTTGCATTCAGTGTCTCCTCCACTTCCCAGAGGAGCAAGAGACTTGGGAGAAACTTTACTAATCAGTCTTGCCAACGTGAGTGAAAGTTTTCAAGGAGATGCTTTACAGGATGCATTTTCCGGTTGCTGACTTCACTCGCCATGCTCCGTTAAGACAGTCTTGTGTAGTGAGCAAACCTCAGGAATGGAAAATTGTGTCTTATGGTAATTTGGACAAAAAAAAAAGAAAAGATGTTAATTCCTATAGGATATGTGCTGGCATAGCTCCAAGCAGCTGGGCTTGCACAAAGCAGCCTTTTTTTCTTCTTCTTCTTCTTTTTCCCCTTTTTTTTTCTGTAGTAGATTCTAGTGAAGTTCTGTCCCTGTTCACAAAAAAAAACCTGTCTCTGTTGTCCTGAAAATACAGCTTCCTCGTTGAGCTTTCCCTGAGCTGGTCTGGAGGGAACACAAAGAAGTTCATTTTTTAAAGAAACCTAATTAATTTAAGTACTCAAAGTTCATCAGAAAGAAAAAGCAAGTTTGCTGAAAAGTATTTGGGCAAGCAAAGGAAGCCACTGTGTCTCCAGTTTGTTGTTACTTACGATTCATTGTGTGGCTATCACCATCCTGATTCCTTGGGAATATTCTGAGAGCTTTGGATTTGCAACAGTTGCAGAATGGTGCTCAAAACAGGCAGAAGCTTTCCTGATTTTGTCCCGTTTCGTGCAGGAGGACTTCTAAACGGGAGGATTCACATGGGTTTCTGCAATGCATGGCTAGGTCCACATCACATTGCTTTTGCAAAGGGTAGGATGCTAGAGTGCCCTCCACCATTAACAGGAATATTCATTAGGAATTCATTTTACACCAAGGTTTATCTTTAAAAATAATCGCCCTCTGTTAAGCAGTCAGAAGACATTAAGGATTTATTTAATTTTCAGCTAATGCTTTTGTCCTGGTTTTTATTTTCACTGAGGCCAAAGTGCTTACAAAACTAGCGGGGGAAGCAAAACCAGCAATTTTTGTATGGCTGAAATACAGCAAAAGCAAAACCAAAAACAAACAAAACCAAAACAGTTACCTATCTGACCTTTAAAAAAATCCTTTTTAAAGCTAACTTCAAAGTATTGCTTTAATTTTGATTTTACCTATCTCTTTTTGCTGTTGATTTTGAAGTATGTCTATTAAATGGGGAGGTACCAGAGGACTGGAAGAAGGCCAGTGTCACGCCAGTCTTCAAAAAAGGCAAGAAGGAGGATCCGGGCAA
>JAWLRI010000576.1:3465490-3496285 GCA_034781795.1 Crypturellus tataupa
GTGCAGGGGGGTTGGACTAGATGACCTCTGGAGGTCCCTTCCAACCTTAGGCATTCTGGGATTCTATGATTCTATGATTCTATGATCTATAAGGACATTACTTATTTTATCCTCATACTGATTCTATCCTCAAAATCATACCTAGTTCAAGACCCCATCAGCTGTATTTGCCGAAAACATAATCAAATCAGGATGAAGGATTAAGGAGAAGGGGCTAAGGAAGCAATCAGTGCAGAAAGAAGTCTATGTATTTGATGTATGTCTCCCTACCATAATAAGTGCCTTGATTTATGAGCAAAGCAATTTACAGAAAGGGTTGATAGCCTTTACAAAATGGCTTGACACAATTGGAAAAAATATACAAGTTTTCAGGCACAGAGCTCTGGCCTACAGTGGTCCTCTATTAAAATTTTTAATATGACAGATAAGTACAGCAGACAAAAGTCACCATTTTACCAATTGTGAGCCCAAGTATATAGAGAATTCCCTATGTTCATAGGAATTAGACACCTAAATACACACACAAATCTGTGCCTTGGCTATTTGCATATATACATGCTGAACAGTCCTTCCCACTGTCTCGCAATCAGGCATTTCTGCCAAGATTTTGGGTGAATATACATTTGGTTTTTTAACTACTGGTATCCCACTTTGGAGCAGAAACAAAGTGCAGTGGAATGATAATTGAGCATAAGCAGGAGCTGAGACTCAGATAAACTCTACATGTAAACTAAATCCTAGTCCAAGTTTGGGAAATCCATCCAAGTTTGGGAAAGTTTGAAGCTAAGGATTGTTTCAAGAGCTCAGATAAATAGTCTGATTAAAGGTCATTTCCAGAGTGCTCTTGTTTTTTCAGTCCACACAATTTCATAGATATTCTTTTATGTAGTGAGATATTTTGGGTGTGTGAGAAGTTTCATGCATTTGAAGCTCTAAACTATGGCAAAGCCACAGGAAACAGGCTGATTTAAAAGGAGAAGCTCTTGTGTAGCTGTAGAGAAACTATCCAAATGGACAAAATCTGTACAGCTCTGATCTTGGGCCTAAACACTGGTTCTGCCAACCCCTGGAATACGCTTTTGTGCGCCAATGAAAACATCACTGCAAGAAAGCAGCTGCCCACAGAGATATGGCAGAGGAAACCCATAAAAAGTAGGAGATGAAAGGGAAATGGATCCCTTTCCACAAGAGCCAGTGGGCATAGGGCTTCCTTTACAGCATTCCTGGTCCTTTACGGGCTCTGCTTTGCCGTCCAGCCCCCTGCCCCAGGCTCTCCGCTGGCAAGTGTCACTAGGTCTGGGATTTGGCTCAGAACCAGAATGGCCTAATTAAAGGTTAATGTGCTTTGCTGAAACTAATAAAGGCCTCTCATCTCCCAGAGAATGATTTGAAACCCTCTCATTTTTTACAAATAAATTAAAGCTGTCTAAGTGGACTGCAGCTTCAGGAACTGCAGGTATTTCTGCACGTCCTTTGACGGGTGTTTTAAAATTGATTTGAGGCTTACAGTGATCAGCTGGGCTACTGTCATCTCCCAATGCATTGGCTTTCAGAGCTGTTGCCTGGTGCTAACTGCCCTCGGCTGTCACTCACAGTTAACACAGAGTTGCAGGAAAACTTCACAACAGTAGCACCAGGCTTCTGCAGATTTTATAATTAAAGTTTTAAAAAATATGTCATCTCCCTCATAAAGTTAAGAAGCGAAAGGGAATCCAGTGGTTTCAGTATGTCATACTTCTATTAAAATAAACCTAAAATGTAAGGTCACTAATGCACATTTTAAGGACACGGCCTTTGATTGTGTAGTTTTCTAACTCAGGTTATTTGATGTGACATCTAAGACTACATTTTCAATAAAGCAAGAACTACATGGAATGAACCCAGGCTATATGGAATGGCCCAGAAAATGGTTTTATAAGAAGACAGCATTAGGGTCAATGCTTACTTCTGGCCTTTGCTACAGTTTTCCTTTATTGTTTCAGGCAGAAACAACTCACATTTTATGATTAAAAGAAGATCTGCTCTCCAGATTCACTGCAATGCTCACATACACATTGTCTGCGTCAATTTTGTAATAAACAGGAAGATGCTACCCTTCAAATCCATTTTGGCTGCTCTGTGTGAAAAAAAACAGTTAAGTGCTCAACATCTGTGTGTTGTAACAAAACTCAGCTGCAGAGAATTTAACTGCCTTCCAGGATCATTTCCAGATGTTTCATTCATTCATATTTGTTATAATTATGCCGAGATTTGATTTGCTGTATTATTCTAAATGCTTATTTGCTTCTTTTTTCCTTCTTTTTTTTTCTGTTTTTTTTTTCTTTGATTACCTACTTGGAGCAAATATTTTACTAATTCTAACTTAACTGAGAAACAAGTTTTTGTGTAGAACAGCATGATACGGTATTACTTTATTTGGGAATTAATTGATACCTATCTGTGACAGCTTGAAAATCAGAGATCCCATGTGCCTTGCTGGGAAGCACAGAGTATCGTGTTTCTCAGGTAAGCTTATGTCAGCATCACTGCATGCTGGAGGACACAGCTACCATATGCACTGGGAGGGTTGCCATTAGATTTCCAGAGAGGGCTCTAGGAGATTTTAAATGAAGAATAGATAATAGATTTTTAGATAAAATGGCAGCATCCAAACAATTCAGACATCTTGTTTTAGCCAGAAATGTATTAATTCTGAACAGAAATTGTTTTACGGTCATGCTTTTTTGACATAAATATTCTGCTATACTCCATATTTGCACCTCAAGTCTGGAGTATTTTTAACATACACAGTTTGACTACATTCTGAATTAATTATGAAACCTGAAAGACTAGAGAACTTTTCTTGGACAAAATGTCATGTTATCGCATATTTTTGTTAATTCAGAGGTCAATCATTTGCCAGAAAATACTAATGTTCTTTCTCATTAGCAGGTTCTAATCCACTGCACCTTTCAACACAGGATGTTGTGAAACAGTCTGAATGAAAAACAACTCTGAATTGTATTTTCAGAATGTGTGGAACAACTCTTGGATTGCTTATTAAATGTGAAATATTATTAACGTAACACGAACCACTGGCAGAAAACTTCATGTGTGGGTAAGAGTATAATGTGCTCATTTACTTGTGCTCTTGCAATACCCTCAGGGAGCAGTCTCAGGATGTCTCTGAGGGTTAGATTTTGCATCAAGAATTAACAGAAGGATGTGTCACATCATGTCCAATATAGCAAAGCGCTATCTGCTGTGCTTCTTAAAAGATATTGCTTATTTTAGCAAATGTGGTTATACATATTAAAAGGCCTTATGCTAAAGATACTGTAAAGAATTCACCATTAAAAAAACACCAGAAGAAATGAGAATTAGAGCCCTAATAGGAACACATACAGAACTAGGGCAGGGGAGTCAGAGTTTCCATTTTTAGTGAACCCATGCCCAGGGGTGTGCTATTAATACATTGTTGGTATTTAGCAAGGAGCTGAGTAAGCCAAGAGAGAACCTGCACAGAGCCTCACTTACCTAGTGAGGTAACGACCTCCTTCCAGACTATACTGCTAGCAACTTCTTCCCCCATGATTCATGATGTGAGAGATGCGCCACGATATATAGCACTCTGTCTGGGCAATCTCCAAACCTGGCCAGAAGGAAATGCTGAAGACGCGGTCTCTGCACACAGGCTGGAGGAAATCACCTGTTTCCACAGGGACCTTCCAGCTGTGATCCTAGCCGTATTGGGCTTTCCACAAGGAATCCGAGTGGTTACAGCACACTTGGAGGCTGAAAAGGACCTGGACTGAAATCCTTCTCTGTTACCTAATATTTGAACCTAGGTCTCCCATGTCTTCAAAGGAAGAGGGTATTACAGTTGTGGGTGCTTACCTTTTGGAAATGGGTATTTTGGAATTACTTGTGTTGAAACTGTTCCAGTTGGAACTCAGAAAATAAACATTCACTGGAAAACTTTGTAGATCAAAGCAGATCACTGAAATGTGGAAGAATGTAGTTCTGGTTCATCATTCCTAGTGAAAACACATATCTGTACAATTGGATTTTCACCACAACTGAAAATGTAGATCAAAAATCAGGTTTACAGCAATTTCACTTGATTTTTTCTCCACTGGAAAATTTCAAAGTAGCATAATATGGGCTTCATTTCAGAACAAAATGTTGGAATAGATGTTGATGTCTCCATACCAACAGAACAAGGCGAACCAAAAGCTGGGGAAAACAATACTTAACAGCAACATTTTCCCTGGAACTGGAGATTTAGATCTGTTCTTAGGAGAGTTCAGTCTTTATTCCTGTTAATGACAGTAGGAATTTTGTTATTGACTTGTAATACATACAAAAATAGGACAAAACTTAGCAGAACAGACCATAAATTGTGCTGCAACATAATGATGTTGTGGCTCAAGGACTTGCCAAACATAATTGCACTGCAAGGCTATTAGTGACCCCACGGGAAGGAGTGCAAGGGAGAAGAGATTAGGACTAGTTATGTGAGAAAGGGTGGCCTCCCTGTATCTGAGTCCCCTAGCAAAAGTCATCCAAAGTGCAGGACTTTTCCAGGATTTTGTCACTATACAGTGGCAGGGAGGTTGGTAGGTTAAAATAACTTTTTTTTTTTCAAGGAAATCCTCTCGATTTTCTTAAAAATGTATCCAGTCTTGCTAAAAAGATGAATAGCCAGGGCTTTGAGCTCCACAGTTTGTATTTACAAAACTGAATGATACCAGATCACCCTTTCAGATCTACACCAGGGAAGTGTGCTTTTCTTTGATGATTTGCAGACCCTACTCACTAGGATGGCTTAGATACATTCAGGAAAGGCTTCACCCCTTCAGAAAAGGAAAAAAAAATGACTCATTTTTCTGTGTTAATTACACTGTTAAGTCTTCTAAAAATCAAGGAAACTGAATAGGCTGAATATTTGACCCCAAAACATATGTGGGAGGCAGGATGCCAAGAAGTACTGAAACAGATAAAAGTTCTGTTTTCTTAGCAGGAAAGGCAGCAATTGTGAAAGCTCAAGGATATCTGCTCTGGGTGGTAAAGCTGACAGCAGAAAATCAAAGAAATCTTAGCACTGAGGCAACAGTGTAACAGAAAATATGCGTCAGCTCTCTGTGGCCATGCAGATTATCACTCAGATAAGACTGTGATAGAGGTTAAGAATTCTTTCCCAGTATGGTGTTGATACTGCTTAAGCTTTAATCTGTTGTTCTTTGCCTTCCAGGTCTTTTGCTTCAGAAGCTGAACACTAATAAGTTGACAAAAGCCATATTTGCATATTATAGCTACTTGCAAACTCGCATTTCAAGCTCAAGTTTAGACATATAAGCACACAAAGCAAAATGAAGTGGAAAGCTGTGATTTTAATGGGGATTTAATCTCCTTTGTTCCCTGACCTTTTGTGGCTCTCAGAATACATCAACACTTCTGTCGCATGAGTTCCCTTATTGGCTTAGTTAATGCTGATACAGCCAAGTAGGCATCCAAGAGCAGGTAGAAGCTTACGTTTTGATAATATTTTGCACTCTTTCTAGCAGCAAGTGCTACCCAGTGAGTCTAAATCCCTAGCACAGTGACTCTTGCCTGCAGCTGGACGGGAACAGGCTCATCCAAGGGGCAGAGCAAGGGCTCAAGCAAGCGCCGAGGCCGCAGGCAGCTCCCCATCTGCTATGCCACTTCTGTGAGAAGGGCCAGAAAGAGGCGGAGGAGAGCTATGGCATCGCATAATAAAGCTTTTTTTGAGTCTCAGGGCTAAGGAAATAACATGCTGCACTTCCAGCTTTGTTTCCCCTTCTCTCTTATGAATGACAAAAAAGGGAATCTCTAGCAGAAGGAAGGAACTCACTGAAGCTCTCCCTAAATGCCGTCAGTCAAGATCAAGCCAGCAATAATTTGTGGATTAGCTATGTGATAACAAGTTTGTTGGGACTAGAGTCTTCAACAAAACCAAGCTATGAGAACAGCTCTGGGATTTCTTATCATAACCCACCTCCCACATGTTCCTTCCCCTAAAAAATTCAGCTGTGTCTTAATGGCACTTGCTAAATAAATTAGTTCATTTCTCCTTGTGTACTTGTGTGTCCAAGCTGCAATCACAATTCTGGGTAGTAGGCTATAACAAGAATATTGTAAAGAAGAAAAAGATGCATCAGGAAAAGATTTTACATTCAGACTTCAAAATGAGAAAGATCATTGACATCAATGCTTCACATCCCTTGAGATTACAAAGAGAAAACACACAAATGGGTCTTTGTCAGCTTTATCAGTAAAGAAAGGCTTTTGGCTTGTATGAATGAGCAGCAAAATCAAAGCTGCAGGTGTAGTATTGGAGCTTTTCATATGATTGGCTCAATTTCGGAGGATAGAAAGGTTAAAACTAAGCCTAAATTACAGGGAATGAATCAGCAAGATTAAGGAGCATCCTGGGTATAAAAACTTAGAGAAATGACCGAGTTCAGTAATAACATGACTTATAGGGCAGTGGCAGCTGTGCTTGCAGAACTGTCCATGAGATCAAGAAGTGGGAGAAGGAGTAAATGGGAGGGCTCTGCTGCAGCCAGGTGGGCTGAAGCATCCCAGCTGTGACCAAATGCCTGAGATGTGCTTTCCTCCCACAGTGAAATTTTAAAAACTTGATCTTGTCATATTTGAAAGGAGAAATCCTTATGTCTTCCTTCAGCATAAGGCTCTTTATAAGAGCTTCTGTTTGGATGTCACCAGTTCTCCGTATTCACTGCAACTATGCCACAGCTTCCTTGAGAATGTACTTCATTCCGTTCTCATTTTAATTTTTGATTATTTCTTTTTCAGAAGACCTGAGGCAGGCAAAAAAAATAGGAGACCAGGGAAAAAAGAGTGTGTAAAGCATGTCATATATGCACACACATCTGAAAATCAAGACATATGACCCGCTGTTGTTTCAGAATTTGCAAAGCAGAGCAGCTTTCTCGGCTGCCAGCTTTTACCATCTGTCAGACATAGTTCTCACACTTCATAAGGCTGACTTTCATACTGGTGCTATTTTCTTTAGCAGTTAATAAATTCCATCCAAATCTCAAAGTGTTTCACATAGCTAGCTGAAGAATACCTCTGATAAGGCGTGCTTGTGCTGCTAAACAGGAATGCCATGCCAGCTCTTCCAGGGAACGAGCTGCAGATAGCGCTCATTAACTGTGGGTGCCAAAACCACACGATTAAATAAGAAGTAAAAGTAGTGCAGAAGGAGAAAAAGGAAGTAGGTACTGGAATTGAGCTAATTTTTTGAAAAGTCAGACACCTACTTCAAGTTCTGATTTGGTTAAATAATGGCATTGGTATGCCTAGTACCAAATATAGATAAGACAGTGTATCACATCGGGAGAAAAATATTTCTACATTTTTGGTGCATTTTATCGCTTCCAGAAAAACAAAAATAAGGGAAATCTTTGGAAAATTTTCGCTTTGGAAAATCACAATTAGGCTTGCTGAACTGTATACATGACATGTTAGAAGCTTATCATCTGTTTTCTTTCCAGTTACAGTGGAATCAAAGCAAACTCACAATATTTAAACATCGCTATCCTTGGAAGTAAGTATAATTTCTCTAATTCTGATAAATGTAGAAAAGGCTAGAACAGCCTACAAGACTGCAACTTCTTAGCTACTTCAATCACCTTCAAATTTAGGAATATACGGAATTCTATCCACCTAGTCCAGTATTATGTCATAGACTGTGACAATGTGAGATATTATTTGGTAAACATAAGCTTAAGTAAAGCCTATGAACGTGGGGCAGTATCTGTGGTCCCACTATCCCTGGTACTGCCCAGCATCAAGAAGAGTTACACCAGGACTGTGGGTCCTGGTATAACTCTTGCACCTGAGGGTGCAAGCCTGCCTGGTTCTTATCAAGTCAATACACACACTTGTTGTCCTTGAATTTCCCTAATCCCCTTGAATTTCCTGATCATCTCAGCTTCCACAGTGCGTCCTGGAAGCAGCGAGTTCCAAAAGTCCAACATCTGCTCTGTAAAATGGAGCTTTCTATCTATTTAAAAGAGAAACTAGTTTGGCTGGGTGCTTCCATACCTCTCATATTGCAGGATTTGCTGATTAACACTTCTGCATTTACTACAACCATCATCCTCATGATTTGTAAATCTGAATTATATCTCCCCTTCCAGCTCTTTTTCCAAATGGAGGGAGTCCATATTCTTGCTTGAGACTGCTCTTTCAGGCCCTTGATCATTTCAGTTGCTCTTCTCTCTGCTGACTCTAGTTTCAATCCTGCCTTCTTGAGAGATGTGGACACCATTCTGCATGGCACAACTCAAGAGGTGCTCTCTCCAAGGTCTTAGCTAATGACAACATGAAATCCTTATGCTAATTTATGCTAAAGATCTTCTGCCAAGTCTGACCCATTCAGTTTCATGAAGTCATTTTAGAATTGTTAACTAGTCTGGCATACCCAAAGGAGCTGAGTATCGTTTGTATCCTTGGCACTGTTCACTGCCCTCTCTCTGTCACTGATGAAGATGATAAAAACCTGTCTCTGTGCCCATCACTAGAGGACCCCATTGCACAATCTCTTTTTTTCTTTATATTCCTTATGCAAATTTAACCCCCCAAATAAAAAAAAAAATTAATATCCCATGGAAAATTAATTTCTTTAAGCATGTCATTTTGAAATGCAGTTTGTGTCTTTCATGACACAATAGGAAGACATTGCTGGACTACTTATTTTAACTATCGATCTGCAATGTTTGTATTTGGCCTGTCTAGAGCCTCCCACAGAAATACAGGTGGAACAGACTGATAGTCTTCAGGGAAAACATGCAGATTTTCTCTGCACGTGTATTTGTTTAGAGAACCTACATACCAGGGTCTGTACCTCCGGAAGATGTAGCTCTCCCTCTTATTTGTCACTCAAAATCTGCTTTTGACCTTAGAATTCAGATGTCCAATTGAATCTGGTCAGCTGCTTTACCTGGCAATGGAAATAATTCATTTCAGAAATATGTTGAGAGAATTTGGCCTGAGGCATGCAATAATGTGCAAAAATAAATAATATTTTTATAAACAAATCAAATTATGTGAGAGAGTTTTTAAAGATACTTGAAAATCTTTGTGTTTGCTATTAGTCACTTTTGAATCATGAAAAAACTATAAACTTCAGAGACCAAAAATTCTTGGATTCCTTTAACTCTGCTTGTGTCTCTGTTTCATGTAGATTTTAGAGTCTTTCTCCCATTCCTGTACTTGCTTACTGCCTGTTGCCAGTTTACCAGTCATTTACTAATAATCCTATTCTGGCATCATAAAGGGCCTTTTCTGCCCAGTGTTTTTGTACGGAGATGTTCTCAGATGACTAAAGAAGACAGTAAATACTAATGTTAGTGCTGCTGAAACCAGAAGCTCCACTGCTACAGTAAAACCACTTTAAAAGATAGAGTCTTGTGAGTCTTGTGAGTAAACAACCAGAAAATGTTTCCACAGGAAGAGCTTCATAATCCGACTTGGCTTGTTTCTCCAAAGAAGCAGTTTCAAGGCCATAGTTCTTTTTAGAAAGATCATATTGTAATATGATCCACATATTACAATATTACAATATATTACAATAAAATGTATTATCATTTCATTATTACATATCAAAGATTTGAGCTTAAAAAATCTGATGAATATAATCATTTTATTTTGTGTATACCTGGACATTATAGGACCATAGCAGCAGAGAGAGTTGTCTAAACAATTCATTATTTCAAATAATGTTTCCAACATTGCTAACAGAAAGGCAAACATGCTGACTTTCAAAATGCAGAAAATCCAATATCTGATGCAAAAGTCCATAAAAACATCTCAGAGTTACTATCACTCTGTCTTCTGGCAGTTTAGCACAGATTACAAACATATTGGCATTTTTGAAATATGTTGGCATTTTTCTTTACAATTTTAAGTAGAAGACTTTTTATGTCATATAAAAGTGTTAGCAAAAGGAGAGTTAATGCTTGAGAACAAAAGTTCTCAATGCATCCATGATATTTTTTTACGGATTTGCATCCAATAAACCTTCAACTTGCGTATACCCAAACTTGGACTTAGGCTTGCAAATAATACAATTCAAATTGTGTTAAAAGCAAATTGTATAAACTACTCACTCTTTTCTAGACACTCTGACTGCTTTACAGGAACAATCTAAGGTTTATATACATACGCAGGTATGTTGCATCACATACACACAAATGCATGAAAGCATTCCCAGAATTCCTACTGAAAGCTTGACACTTAATGTACCCTAAATATATATTTGCTGTTTTGAAACCTTGGAGTTTATCTTTCTTTAATATACTGCATTTTAGAATACATATTAAAAAAAAAAAAAAAAAGAAAGAAAGAAAAAAGAAAATTGTTCTCACAGTGCAACACAAAAAATTTCACGTTCTCAGCTTCTGAAACATTTAAGAATATTGACTTGCTGGCAAGTCCCTGAGGAATTTTAAGGCATCTGTATCTGAACTACTTATTTTAAGCTCTGTCTTCCCATGTTATGAAATCAGCAACCCCTCTTGACTTGCTTAGTAATTCCATTTTATGTGGTTCTGGCTTTTAGGCAGATTCAAGAATGACATAATCTTCTCTTCCCACCCTCAGATTCTGGACAGCCGCCCTCGGTTACACCCTTCCGAGTAATGTGCAACAGGAATCTCTGTCTGATCCCATATGCCCATAAAGGGAAGGCAGCCCAGCACAGACGACTGAAACACTGTTTCTTGGCTGCCTGTCGGTCCCCACCACAGGTAGAGTAAGACTTGTTTTTTTCCTATCAATTAGTATTACTTAGGCTTCAAGGCAGGCATGTCAGTCCAGTGTCATACTCCTTTTTAAAAAAAAAAGGAAATGAGCCGATTTCTCCATAAACTTTAGTCTTTTTTGTCAAGAGAACGGGGAACATCTTGAGCATTTTTGCAGCTAATGAGCAAGCTATGCAAAGTGCTTCTTGTGTACTTTTTGTTGAATTATTTACATAAAGGCACTTAAAAATGCTTATAATTTTGTCATTCTTCATTTTTGCTATATATATTTAATATATATACTTTGGTCTTATGTATTCATAAGCACTGTAGCAGACATTCTATTATTAACAACTCTGTATTCAAGTACCAAGTGATACAACAAGAGGGTAAACACTGAGGAAAAGGGCACTTTCCAGAGTTGGCCATCAACATTACAGAACTAGAAGTACTTTACAGTCCAGTCTCAGTGCCCAGTCTCACACAACGTCTCCTCACTGCCTGAAGACGGGTTGCATGAACACAATATACGGCATGAAAATGCAGCACAGCAGGTAAGGCCTCTAGCTGATATTAAGGCACTATAGGAAGGTGAAGGCAGGTTGTACTGCTCTCATCTGTATGCCTCTACCACTAAAATTGTCCACCAAAAAACACCATTAAGGGAATTCATTTCCAAGATTCCTCTCCAGAATATCCACTCTTTACACATAGCGTTTTCGTTCTTGGTCAAATTCTAAAGATTTGTGCCATTATCATGGTGACTTGGACTTTCTAAGATCTGGACTCTTGAAAAACTGTGCTCCTGTCGAGCTTCAGGGATGTTAGAGAAACTCATCCTTACTATGTGGCAATTAGATTGAGGCTTGGAGGACTGGCACTGAAGCTTCCAGCCAAATAAAAAAGCATGTATCACACTCTGGAAGCACTAGCCCAGTCCCAAAAGAAATGGAGACAAATGCATCAAGTTATCACCACAGAAATGGAGGACTTAATCTGAAAATAAAAATATCTTGGTTTCTAATTTCTTCTGTTCTTGGGCTGTTATGGTGTCTATGGGTCAAGGCTGTTAATATTTGGGCAATATGAGAGGATGACTGGACACCAGGATGTGATGTCTAGAAACAGCAGAGGAGAACCTAGAAGACAGAGTTCTCATAAGGCGTTTTCATGATCAGATAGATTGTTGCAGCTTCACTTCTGTCTTTCATCAGGGCAGCTGAAAATTGTGCCTTTATCTCCTGGCACATGTAATAATCCACTCAAACGGCTACTTACTAAGAAGAAAATTGAAATATTCTAGAAAATGGGAGAAATTTGTGATTACAGTCACCAAAGAGTGGAATTTATGTTAAATATAACAGGAAATTTCTATGTGAAGTGGATCCAGAGCACACTTCTTTGCTAGGTTCTGGTCCCAGTGTGAACTACAGTACCATTTTTTTTTTCCATGATACAAATTACCTGGCTAATAGCATACAATATTTAAATAAAGGGATGATATCTAAATCCTATAAAATTTTACTTCAGTCTTATCAAAAAGTCCAACACATTCCCAAGGCAATAGTTAAGGTCCAGGAAGCTTTTAAAAAAACAGTGAATCTGGCCTTTACTGACAGAGTAAAATAAAAGATGATCTAGATGGGAAAGTCCTTGTAACTTCATTAAGTATCCTTAAATCTCCATATTCTATCTACTGCTTCTAGTAACACAATTATTACTATTAGGTGTTCATATACAAGGAATGAGAATCTATTTTATCTGCAAAGGAATTGTAGTTATTTAAGACATTAAATTCACCAGTCCCCATTAACATAGACACAAAACATTTCAGTTTCTTTTAACAAGAAGCAATCCTGTTACTCTACATAAGGACGGGAGTAGCTATGAAAGTGTATAACTTTTACCATTATCTGAAAAAAATTACAGATAATAACAGTGTTGTTAAACAGGTAGGTAGAAGGCATATGCTATAATACGCTGTATCACTTGATACAGTATAATACTCTTAGTCAGACTGTCTCAGATCAAGGCTGAGAATCCAAAGTGCTTATGCAAAGGTTCTCTAACAATCTTACTTATGGGAATACTTGGAGCAAGTCATCAGCAAGAATCATCACACAGTGGTTAATCTTCATGGAGAAGGAAAATCTAAATTGCTGGCTAGAGTTGAGCAAACAGCTCAAACATTTTCTGTCCTTTTTTTTATGACACATCCCTATTATATGTGTTTTTCAATAATGTTCTAGCAAATGAGTGTCAAGAATTTCGCAAATCCAAAATATGTGTACACTTAGCAGCATATTCACACAAAGCTAAAGCTGAATTCCTACACAAAGCTGATTGTACTAAAGGGATGATTCTGTGAACAAAATCCAGGCAATCAATAGATGGAAAATTTCAAATGATCCATCTACTCATCAAAACAATTTGTACTCAAAACATTACATTGTAACATGTGACTCATGACTAATTGCAAAATGTATTGGACAAGTAGAGACTGTATTGGTCAAATGAGTTATTTTTTACAGAGTATTCTCCTCAATCTGTTTCTAACTTCCTGTCATGACCAATGTAAATATATCTACTTTGAAAACAGCTAAATTTAGCCCTCAGGTTTCAAAAGATCACATTAAAATAAAATAAACTTTAGGAAGACTATCTTTCACACAGGAAAAAAAATAGTTGAAAACAAGGGTGCTTCATTCATTCATGGGTAATACTTTAGCTCCGTGTGCATTTATATAAGTTAGAAGAATCCTCGACCTCCTTTCTATTACGTCAATAAGCTTTTCAATTCCCTTTCTGCCTCCTTGGCTCTCCCAGTACACTCTGTCAAGGAACAAAGACTGAAGCAACTTCTCTCGTAAACGCTGGCTCCTCAGCACTGAAACTGCAGATTCAGGGAATCTGGAAAAGCACAAAGAAATTCATCAGCTTTGTCATCACTTTGAATTGCAATATTTATGTTGTGGTCTTGCAATCAATTTCATGAATATAGAGGGTGACTCAGCAAAGGAACTGGATGCAGGCCTGACCATATGCAGGCCAACTGTCTCTCTTACATCAGTGAGATTAATCATATATTTTTAGACACATCCTTTAGATGTATTTCACAAAATGAGGCTTTGTCTGTTGTTATGTATTTCAGTAACTTCATGTCCCATTCTGTTAGATTATAGTTTGATAATTTACAACAGTGCAAAGTGCTTTCAGAAGAGCTTTCTGTAATTTCAGAAGAACTCCAGAGTTTCTGGAGTTCTGTAATGCTTTGACAACTCGTGGATGCTACTAGTAATATAGTAAAAGTGTGTTTAGAGTAAAAGCAGCTAAGGTTTACTTACTAATTAAAGCCACCATACAAAAATGGTAGAAAAAAAATGGAGCTAATGCAATACTAACAATATAATAATCCCTATAAGCAGTTTAGGGAGAAGGACCATCTTCTTCCCCTTCTGCTCCTAGAACCTATGCACTCTCTGTGAGCAGTGCTTTATTCTTTTTAAATGTTAAGAAAAGGATTTGCTTCTAGGTGAAAAAAAAATGAGAAAAAAAATCATTTCTTAACAAAGTTAATATCTTAAAACTTACTCATTGATTCCTTGTAGTATTTTGAAGTCTAGATTGTCCTCATTCCTATCAAAGAAACCCTTATTGCCTATAAAAGCCAAGTGCTTTTGGTCATGCCTTCTCTGAACTATGTGCGTCAGCTCAATAGCATCTTGATCATTACATTTCAGTTTCAGTCCTTGCTGCATGCAGGAATCTTCCTTGAGAGGTCTGAATCCACAGCAATTTCTGTCCAGTCGATTATAGATCTGAAACCAAGTACCGCAGAATGCCAAATTAAAACAGTATTAAAACAGTAAAACTGGTGGCAAAGTGTCACAAAAGGCATCTCTAACTAATACAGCTGCCAGGAAAACAAGCTCAGAACAATTAAAACTAAGTCAGCAGAGACATGGAGATAAAGACATGGTCCCTATGCCTCACGTACCATGAGAAGCAATTTCCCAGGCCATGTATTGTATCTGTTTTAGAGCCATGACTGGACTAACAAGGTGGTGGATACAGTTCAAGATTTTTCAAAAGGCTGTAGTTTTTATAGGTTCTCTCTGCTCTGGTACAACAGAAACAGCACAGTCTAATGCGCATGAAGGATGCCCATTTTGTGGACTCTATTAGGTGAGTAATACCCAGAAAGAACTAACTGAAAAGATTAGTAAGGGACACAGTAAAGCACCAGAAGCTACAAAAAGTTGCCCTGGGCTGTATACTTTATATATTTTATCCAGTCTAGACATCATAGTCTAGTCTATTGTTTCCCATGTGAACCCTTGCTTATTCACACACACACTACTCAGTTAGGAAGGAGAACATCGGATCTAAATTAGTAGTTTTAAGTATCTCTTCCAACATAGTTATTTATATTCTGTTCATCAACAATGGCAAGAAACAGGCACTTCCAGAGCAAGGGACTAATCTAAATAAGGAAGGAGAAATGCCTCACTCTGAAATGCCTGCTATTGACTACTTGAGGGTAGATGCCTGAGGAGGTCAGGGCCCTGAGGCCTAATGGCTCTGAACAGCCTCACCTGGTGCCTTGCTCGCACACCCTCTGCCCACAGGGCACCATTTAAGCTCAAGCCTGGCCCTTCAGCCCCAGCCTGAGTTGTGCTGGAGGGGTAGTGGGCCTTGCTTCTTGTCTTAGCACTTGTGAATGCTGAATTGCACCTTGGGTTTCTTGGCTTGGCATTGGGCCTGATCTATTGATCTGTCCTTGTGTACTGGGCTACTGGTGATGTTCCCTGGACCATGAGGGGAACCTGTTCCTGTCACCACCTTGCTATGCTTGCCCAAGTGCTGTGGCCAGTCCGTGTGGGCACCCTTAGCTCCTGGCTTACCTCCCCTCTGGGAGCAGCCTGCTCTTGCTGCTTTCTGGCAGTGTTTGTAAAGGTAAGGTGGGTCTAAAACCTAATGGGCAACTAATTGATGGCTTTTATTTTTATTTTTTAATCCTTCTTGACCCTCCAAATATGTGACTTCAATTTATAGTCTTAATTCACCCTCACTACACTTTACTGCATGTGCTAAGTAGATGAGATCATGTTCTTCAAGATAGCATTTTATAATATCTTGCATTATTACAATATTAATTCCAGCCTATTCTAATAATTAATCTTTATGCTGCAATCTTAATGTCATTGATTTTCATGTCATTACCATTGTTTTTCATGTCATATATTTATGTATATAAGAGGTTCAAAACTGAAGAGAGCATTTTGCTTATGACCTTAATTTACCTGAGTTCTTGTGCATGGCAAGTGAAGGTTAAATCTAAGCATTTTTTCAGCCTACTCCTCTGTTTGAGTATTTAAAGCTAGAAGTTGGGAACATCTATTAATGGCCTTTGATCTACTCTTTTTGACAAGAGCATGTTTAACAGAGAATATTTTTTACCATTACTCTGTATTTCCAAATGATTCATGAAGCACAGATTTCTCTCAGAAGATGCATGCCTTAACAGATCACATTTCACACTGAAGACATTTGCCTTCATATCCAACCATATCCAACTTCAGAATGCTGTTCTCACTAATGTGCTTTTTAATCAATGTAAACATTTCTTCTGCCTTCTTGGTGTTCATACCCTTCAGAAAACTTAAGCCAGTTACTATATCTCTGCAACACAGTCACTGATTAGGCATGTTACGTATTCATTTTAATCTTATTTCATGAACCAATTCTTTTACATGTTATTTATCATTTTCTAGATTCACTGTAGTTTGTCTGCATCATTCATTCTGATTTTAATTCAAATTAACAGAGAAGGAGAAGAAAAAAAAAACCTTTCATAGAAATGTACTTCTGTGATGATTTATTTTTAGTAAATCGCTTTGCAAACAGTAATTTTATTCTGATTCTGTCCACAAAGGCTGTCCCTATTTTACTGATATATGCAAACTCTGAACAGAATACTGTAAGGAAGAAGCTCCTGGAGCAATCTCTTAATTAAAGTTACTTTGATTTTTATGTACATAAATGTATGTGCCTCAACATACACACACATAAGCAATTTTCATTGAAAGCCAACAGTTTGGTGGTGTGACAAGCCAAACATTTGTATCCAAGAGCACTATTTGCAAGGCATTTAGCGAGTTGCTAAGTAAACAAAGCTTCTGTATGAATTGATACATAAAAGTATTAGAGTACTGATGACTTTATTCATGTTACACACTAGAGCTTTGGCACTTTTAACCCTGAAACCATTCTTGGCATTTTTGATTGCTATTGCTTTCATGTTCATCTGATAAACCCAACAGTATGGTCTGAGGGCAGCCAGATAAATATTTAACCTTGGAGAAATATCAGACCCGCTTTCATCCCCACTTCTTGGTACAAATTCCTTGTCTGGTAATTGGTTGGTATAAAATACTCTAGGTGATACTGGATATTCTTAAGGTTTTTTGTTTTGTTTTTGTTTTTGTTTTGTTTTGTTTTTTTTAGTCCAATCCTGTTATTTTATAGGTGATCTCTCCTTCTGGCTAATAGGAGTTCTATGATGTTTAAAAGCTTTTCATGGAGACCTTAAAACCAGAAACTAGCCCAGGGCTCATGAAACTTTTTAAGATGTTAAACAAGAAAACAATGGCATGGAAATATTTTAAAATCTGACATATTCTGTACTGTTCCCATAGAAGCATTACTATCTTTAGCATATTTATAGCTCACATATGACTTTATATCGGATTCTAAAAGTTACTTACTCATAGTGAGACTAAAGATGGAGTCATTAAACAAGTGACAATCTATTTTTGGAATAGAATTTCAGGCTCTATATTTAACATGTCTGCAAAAATAAAACTCCAAAAAATGGAAACAGCCTTTCATCCTGTAACAGAATCGAGAAGTGGGAGGAAGAGAGGACACAGACTATGATTTTCCTGTCTCAAGATAAGTAACTCTATAAAAATTGAATTATATGAACAATCAAATACAATGCATATAAACAATACTGTACTTTTAAAAACAAACACCACTACATACAGTAGTATCTGCTGCAGGAGGTTCAGTCATCCAGAGCTGTCTGGCAAGCAGGGATAAATTGAAGTAATGTGATAACTCAAAGGCATAATATTAACATCCAGTGAGGGAGTGGGTTCATTCCTTATTAATTCAGGCAGTGTGTCAATGTTCTTCCCAATTCTGGTATCTCTGGTCACATAGGACATGACTAGGATGCACTAGCTAGGTATTTTCTGAATAACTAACGACTATGCCCAGTACCTAACTGAAGCAGAGCAACCATGTGATTCATCAGTTAGTGCTTTGCTCTTTCCTCATATTAAACCAAAAGTTTAGGGCACTTGCCAAACTTTTAAATAGAAGAAAACATAACCAGTATAATTGTTCTCTAGTTATACATTTCAGCTGACGAAAAACAAAAGTATGAACACTTTCTCACTCAAGAAATTACCCTAGGGATATAGGTGGGGAGGCAGCAAAAAGTAGTGACTTAAAGTTACTATTAAGACTATATGCACTAGAAGAACAACATGCCCACCTCAAAGGTACAGTAAACATAACTTGGCACAAAAGCTTTTGCCTTTTCTTAGAAAAGGAAATCTTGTCCCTTTTCCTTAATTACAAGTTGACGTTTTTAAGTTCTTTAGAATTAAGAAACCATCAGAAACAATCTCAAACTAGGTAAAATACATGTTTTCCCCAATTACTAGAAAAGGAAAATTAACTTTTCTAAAAATCCCATATCTGCTCAAAATGACTCTTTCAAGGGTGATATTTGTATTCAGTGAATATTTTACCTGCAGAAGAAAATCAAAGAGTGCCATCTTGGACCACTCATGATGATGGATTTCAGTACAGCCCCATTCAGCTTTGGGTATTTTACCATTCTGCCAGCATTTCTGCTTCAATAGCTGCTGATATCTCCCCCATGTTAATCTCAGTGAAGAATGGGTAAAATTATCTGTTGGACTCAGTGTGGGATCCCAGAGAATAACAGGGCAGGCTTGACTGTCTGAGAAAAGGAAAAACAGAATCATTACTATGTTGGAATAATGTCAGACCTGGTCATTCTTTATACATCCATAATTATAGCATTTTACAGATGTTTTACAGATGTGGCATAAAAAATGCCAGTGCCTAATGATTTGACATCCTTTGGTTAATGTGTTTTTTTTCCACATCTAAAATCAGCCACCACAGGAATGGAAAAAACAGACATTCTGAATTCATTCAGTGTACAGAAGGCTTTCTCTGTTTGAAACAAGAGATGGCTATATAAAAATCATATATTAAACCAAACTATTAAAAATTTTGTAGGTAGATTAAGAATCTGTAAATCAATGCTGTAACAGCTCTGTGATTCCTGTGAACTGATGATGGTTTACAGGAGCTGAAAACTTGGCTCAAAGCTCTTCCTCTGTGTGGCAAAGAAAGACTACAAATCCTATACTCAAAGTGGATTTATTTTGTCATCCGTAGTATTTTAGGCCTATGATGTATGATTTCACAGCTCAAAAGTGATATATGAGAATGCTGGACAGTGAGCTTAGCATTAATAAACACTTAAGCATGTATTTTTATATTACCTAGCTATAATGCACACAATATCTGTTTTATGCAGCAGATATTTTGGCCCAGTTCTTTAAGTCTGTATAAATACCATGCTGCTCTGACCTGCAACCATTAAGCATCTTAGCTTTGGTGAATCCAAGTATTTGGGGTCTGGAGTTTTTTTAACAGGAAAAAAGAAACTTCTGCAAAAACTTAAAATAAGCTCTTCCTATGTAAGAACTAATAAATATAATTCACCTAATATCAAATAATGGGAATTATGTATCTACTTGGGGAAGTGGAACTGTCCTTTTCATTGCTATTGCAGTGCATCTATTGCTGCCTTACTATCCAGGACAGACTGTTCCTTGCACTTTAAAACAAAATAATTCTGTTTTTAAGAGTGCAGATAGAAAGCCCAAGAAGACACATTGGTATACAGAGAAGGAAATACATTTTGGGAAAGCTGCTTGCTAAATAGCAGGTGTTGGGACACGCACAATGTTCTAGAGTTTATCTATAATCATTGTGATGATCAATGTACAGGTGAAGTGGCAAAACTAGGCTATGTCCATGCGGCCTTGACTTGGGAAATCCTGGGCCTATCCCCATCCCCGGGCTCTCTTACCCCAATTGGCTTCATCACTGACATTGACTTTGGCCAAGTCAGTTTAGCTACTGGCTAAGATGCTTCTCCAAGCTGCTTGGAGAAAGTCTACATAAGCATTATTATGAAATTTCACCCCCTTCTCCCCCCAAAAGAAAAAAAACTTCAGAAACCAAGCTCATCTACTTTCATATCCCTAATAACAGCTTATAGAAGTATTTCTGTACTTTTCCACAAATCAAATACATTAACAGTCTTCCAACAAAAAAAAAATCTCATCTATCCACAGAGACACAATAAACAATAGTAATATAAATACTTGAAAAATATGAACAATATCTTACCAGTTTCCAGTAAGACCAAAAAAAAAAGATTTTTAAAATACCGGGGCTAAATACAGGAAATGTTTGTGATTCAGAGGAAATGGGAGCAAAAAAGATGAGCCAAAATAAAACCTTTCAACCTTGTAATGTAAACTGTACTACAGGAATATGGAACAGGAGCTTCAGTAAAGAGCAGTAACTCAAACCACTAACATTCTCAGGAAAAACATGGAGATACCAAACAAAAGCAGATAAGGGGGTTGATTAACAGCTGCATGAATTGGCTTTACCCCACTGAAGTCAGTGAAGTCCTGATTTAAACCTGAGGAGGACAGAGCTGATGTTAACTAAGCAGTGAAATGTTCAGCCTAACCAGGAACCAGAGATTGCAGAGGTTCAGCACCTTTGGGAGTCAATCCAACATGTCCTGGTATGCCTCCCTCCCAATCCCGCTCTGCCCCAGTGTCCAGAGTGTCCTGGTGCGTCTCTCTCCCAACCCTGGTCTGCTGCTGCGCTCGCAGTTAACGTGTCACTGCAGAGCCTCTTCCTCAGAGGCGTCGATGAAGACATTCCCGATCCACTGTGGATGGGCTGTACTTCTTAACTATATTGATGCTCTTGCAAATGTTACTCTTGCATATCTAAAGCATTTTCTCTAACTTTCTCACAAGAAAAATGTCTTCAAAAATGCTCAATAAAGTCTCAATAAAAAAAGGAAAGTCTTTCAAATGATATTTTTAGTGTTCTCAAGCTCATCATCTTGCTGTAATATAGCACAGTTTACCGCTGCCGTATTAGAAATAAATATATATTTATTTTATATATTTATATATATTGTGCACATGTTACTATTAAGGGACAACTTAGCCTGGTAGGATGAGAGGGACTGGCATAAAGATCATGGAGGAAGGAGAATTATACATAATTATACATAGTAATTATATGTGGCTTGAATTAATTTGCGAGCTTGTTTTAGGTCAAATTTTGATAAAGAAAATATATAGACCAGAAAGAGAAGATAGAAGATAAGCCATTTTTTCCCTCTGTGCCTTATTTGCAACTATTCTCTCCTGTGTGCATGCAGAGGTCTGTAGTGAGGAATGTGTGAAATGAGCATCAGTTGCTCTCTAGTCTGTGGACTGCCTTATTGCCTGTACATGGAATTCTTTACTCAAAAAGTGTGTGTGTGTGTGTGTATATATATATGTATATATGCATAGTCTCTGGTACCTCTCCAAGGGGTATAGCATAAGTTGTTTCAGGTTGATAAACAGAACCTGAACAGAGCAATGAAAGCATTTTGGAACAATCTGGATGTATTAGGCAGTTACTTGTCCTTATTCTTTGTCCTGATATTAATAACTTATTTCATCTTTGCCTGCTTTTGCATAAGCTTTGATGGAATGGTAAGGGCAGGCCAAGAGTGCAGCTGTAACAGAGACAAATCTATGGTTCCATTTATCATCATAGAGAGGCCCGTAAAGCAAAATGACAAGTATGATCAATAGAGCTATCTTATCACAACTGGGACTTTCATGTATTTGCACAAAACTAAGCATGATGGCTGTTACTCAAATGCATAGCTTCCTGCACATTTTAAAATAAAAGCCGTTCTAAGCGAACGGTGGTTTCCATGTTCGGCTACGGAAGCCCCGCTGAACCTGAGTTCAGCTGTGCTCACTCCTCCCAGTCCAGGATCACGCGCCCTGAGCCCAGCTCAGCAGACGCGAGAGCTGCGGACGCTGGGCAGTAGCTCCGGCCCTGGCAAAAGGTCTGCGTTGGCAGTCGGTTTGTGCTGAGCTTGGCCGTGGCACTGGGGGCCGAAGAGCCGGCGTCCCTCCTGCCCGGTGCAGAGCTGGGGGCACTGACACCGTCCTGCTCTGCACACGCTGGTGCTGGCCTGGAGACAACCTGTGCAGCCGTTCGCCTTGGCTTCCATACAGACTCACTAGGATCAGGCTGTGCTTTCAAGCCCCAGCCCCAAACACAATCATTTAAGTGAATCTCTTTGATATCTTAGGTTTGGATGATCAAGTAATGACCCCACAAGGCTTATTTGTTCTTAGCCAGAACAGGGCACTTTGCATTTAGCATGGCTAATAATTAATATCTGCTTGCATGTGCCTAGAATCACACTTTCTCAGTTTGTAACATGAAATTTAAAAAGGACTTCACGCATCTGTGTTCCCCAGGCTTCTCACATTTGCCCAATCAGTCATAAAAAAGAGCAAAACAACTATCTTGCCAGATTTTTCTGTCCATGTGCAGTAGATAAATCTTAAAAACTTATGCAGTTAACACTGCAAAGGATTTAAAATTAACCAGAGAATGCCAGTAGACAGGATGACAGTTGCATTCAATATTGTGTCAGACTTTAAAAAAAAAAAAGTCAGTGGGGGAATTGTGGGAATAAAGGCAGCCAAATCCGTACCGGGAATTACCAAGTGCTTCTTTGAAAGTGCTTTCGACAAAACGAATGACAGTTTTGAGAAGCCCATTTTTTTAAGATTTTAATGCTACATCAAACATGTCTCATTATATCACATCACCACTGAGGCGAGCTAAAGGGATGTGTCACGGAGGGAGATACATCGGCCCAGGAGCTGGGTACATACACATGCACAGCCTCTAATCCCGGATTGTTTTCTTTCCCATATGAAAATCATGATTCACACGAGCAGTCCTGTAAAAACATTTGGCGTGTCCATCTAAACTTGAATGTGTGTTACAGAAACGAACTTGTTCACTGTTCATGTTGATTTTAAGGACATATTTTTGGTCATTTTCACAAAGGCGCTTTCTATTAAAATGTACAGTTCATTTAAGAGATTATGCCAAATAAAAGCATGCAAATGTTAATGAGCTCAACTATATAGGAAGTATGTGGGCTCCCGCATGTTTCCAGGCTAAAGGAATGGGGAGAGACAAGGTACAGTAACTGCTCCAAATCCTCTGTTCACCCTTTAGCTGGAAAAAATGAAATGAGACCGAAATAAGGAATGTTATTTCCCTCCTCATCACCTAGCAACACTCTTTTTGCTATAGGAACACGAGCAGTTACGAGGAAAAGAGAGTTAAAGCGAGCAGAAGGACTCTGTTCCAGGGAGCTCAAGGCATGCTGAAGGGTGGGTGGCGCTGGGCAGTGCAATGCACAGTTAGCCTCATGGCAATATTCAGCCCACAGCCTGGCACCGGCACAGCCACGCTCTGACAGCTCCTCCAGCCGAACTACCTCGAGTCCTCACGGCAGCTCTGCACCAACTCATCCTGTTCCTAAAAATAAACTGTGCATAATGCATCTTCCATGCTCTGCAAGTATTAATAATATTCAAAAGCCACCGGACTCTTATTCCTAGAGATTCATTCACATTGTCGTGCAGGCTGCCAAAGGGAAGGTTTGCAAGGCAGGATCAAACCAGAGGTCATGAGGTCCTCTTCCGGCTGTCCAGTTTTAGAAAGGCATTCTTGCTTTACCCCTTTGTTTGAAGAAATGCAGACTAATATTAAAAATATTTTGTATAAGCTAATTTCAGCAGCAACAAATGAACAGCAAAAACAAATAGCTACCCACTTTAGCAGTGATTCATTAAAATACAATGTAGTCCTTTTGGATTGTGATTTGTGACGTATAAAAATAACGGTTAGGCTGAGAACATGTTTAACAAGATAGCAATGTTAGGAGTAGGGTTATTTCTATTTCACATTGCATGTGAGATCTTTAATTTCAGCTTAGGACAAAATATATCATGTTTTTAATTGAAATCTGTTTATGTGAGCCATGCTACAAGCATATTCCAATATCTATTGTGTATATTTCTACCTACACAATATAGATATATGTAACACATATATGTAGATATATGTAACACATCTCAAAATGTTAAGCATGATTCAATGAGATATAGTAAACTTTTTGAATTACAAGGAGAGAGGGAAGACCTTTTTTTCTGTGTTTCAGTTCCCAGGGGTTGTAGTGCCCTTGAATGTGCACTAACCTGCTTCAGGAACTTCCCCTATCTCTCGGAGCAGATTCTCTGACTAAATACAAAACTCCTTTCCTACCATTTATTTGAGAGAGATGAATATATAGATACAAATTATTGTGAATTTCATTAAAGAAGACACGCATTTTTCCTCATTCTAGTCTATGGTAGAGCGTAAATTGCTTTTGCTCTCAGCAATTCAGTGTTTCTATTGAGTGAGCTTGAGGGTGTTGCATCCCTTTGGACTGGACAATACCACCATGTAAGTTATGTACAGCTATCAGCTTTGCTCCCCTGTAACAACAGGATTAGTTCTCAGCCTAGCAGGAGTTAAAAGCCTGCTGCCATTCCACTGCTAGCGTGGGAAGGGGAGGGAAACCTCAACACCCCACCTGGAAGCTGAAAATCACAGGAATGCGTTACCTGGGAAAACCTCCGACTTCCTGCTTACCGAAGGCAAGCTCCTGTTTAGCCCCAAGATCCTATCCAAATGGAAGGCAAACACCTCGCTCATGTCAAGGGGTCTTTTGATGATGCCGCAGTGCCCGTGATCGCAAGCGGTTTCTGCAGGGTGAGAGCCCTTCCCAAAAATTACCAGGACTCCGTTATGAGAAGGTCCTTCTTGGATACTGTCTATGGGAGCATCTGCCAGCACACGCATGCTGAGGATGTCATCTTTGCTCAGCCAAGAGGGAGAGCTCTTGCTGTAAATCCGGATATTGCTTTCCTGGCCCTCGGGCTGTGCCTTCACACCTCCAGAAATGCCCCCAGGTCTCCAGTGAGCCCTTCCCCTGACAGACGCTTCTTCATGCCTGTGTTCATCCAGCTGGTGCCTCCTCGTCCCTGGAGCGGGCACGGCTCTTGCTGGGTGCTGGCCGAAGCTCTCCTCCTGGCCCGTGAAAGCAGCTCTTGGAAAGTGCTGCCCGTAGGCCAGAGGGACGGCGTGCTTCTTCCTGCGCTTTGGCTTCACGGTGCCTCTGATGTTGGCAGGCTTGCTGCGCTTGGACCGCAGGGTGATATACACCACATTGGGTGGCTCCAAGGTCCCATTCTGAGGTTGGGGTTCCTGGAAGTTGGGTGGTGAGAGGGTGCCATCCAGTGGGATGCCCAGAAAAGGAGTTTGGGCTGCATCCTGGAGACTTCTGGAGCTGGTCTTTGAGGGTCCTCCTTTGTGCTGGGGCAAAACGTGCCCCACTTGACTGACGAGGAAGCCCAAGTAGATGACACAAGCTGTGCCCACAAGCAGATTCCTCCTTGTCCTTGGGCGCCTGCAGGTCCAGAGCCTCAGCACTCGCAGTGGGCACAGGGAGCAAATTAACCAGTTTTTGGTTTTCCCTGGCTGATCAAAGACGGTCATTTCTCTAGTGAATCCACATGATGAAAAAAGCATAAAGTCTTCAGTACATTCCATCCAGGATGATGATGCATGATTTCCCTTCCCCGATTTTTACTTCTTCTTTTCCAAGCAGCTTCCAGCATGAGTGATGGACAGAGGCTACTGATGTGCCTGCGAATGTGTTTAGTACTAAGGATGCTGACACTTCACCTCAGCAAGCTGTTAAATTCTTATCAGCCACCACAGGGGAAGTGATTGGCTTCAGAGAATGAATGGAGGCAACTACGTAAGCAAAGTTTACTGACTTGTGCTCTAAAATAGCTGAAGTTCCCCTTTGAAACTGCCAAAAAGAAAAGAATCAGTAGGAGCATTTCATTATTCACATAAGTAATACAGCATCTGCAAAGCTAATATTTAAGAGACACAGAGACGTTTTAGCTGAGACAGCCAGTCTACATCTAGAGGCATGCTAGTACACATCTTTCACTTTCTAGTTACAGTATTACTTAAATACCAACATCAAAAAATGCAGACTTAACTGGCAATCATCTCACTTGTATTCCAACATTAAAAGAAAAAGCTTATCAAGCTTTCTCTTATGACACAAAGTTCTCACTACACCTCATGTTGTATATTAAAGATGCAAATTACACACTATTAACTAACAAGTAAGTTTAGCAGTTTAATATGCACCTATTCACACACTGGAAAAAAAAAGAAGTATTAGCAGTGCCAGATTTCCCTGGTTTAAAACAAATACAGTTCATACACTTCATAAGCCAAAATTAAATGTGAAAGATGGTTAAGCTTTACAGACTTGTGAAGCCATAAAATAGGATCTGGCTGTAGTTTTTCAAATACAATTGTGGTAACTTATATATCCTGTCAAAGGAATAAAAATAGAGTAAGCACACATTGTATACTTATTACAGGAAAAAAGGATATCTTACCTGTTCAGCTTGTCTCATCCTTTGTTCTGATAAATTCCTTAGGTTAATACAAATAACTTAGTAAAAGCTGACGTTCTCCAACTATTCTAGCACATACTGCATTTTGAAGTATGGTCCACATTTTTGGTATTTCATTGCAAGCTGAATACTGTTAGGAAGCTAACTGTACTCAGACGTTGTTTGCATATGAACTGCTATAAACTTACATGAACCTCACGTTATAAAAAAAAAAAAAACTTCTATTTTAAATTCTGTAATGAAAAGTCCTCTGAAGTATGTGCCTTCTAAAAGCACATTCCATCCATTTCTAACTCCTGAGGGCCCTCTAGTGCACTGCATGCAAATATACCGAAGAAATTCCCATTTTCTATAATTAAAAAAAAAAGGCCTTTGCAATTTTATAGCTTTTGAGAATCATATGTTCTTGTGTCAAAAACGAAAACCAGACAGTGGCTTTTAAAATCTCCTATGAAATAGAGTATTGAGCAATGACACAGTGTGCTTTCCATTTGTGCTTTCCAAAGGGAGACATAACACTGTCACTTGTGCAGATGGAAAAGTTGAGGCAGGGAGATGCTGAGGGCCTGCACAGGATTAAGCGGTGAGACAGCGGCAAAGCTGTGCCTGACAACTCCTCGCCTCCTCCGAGCATGAAATAATAAAAATGTACACATTTGCTGTAATTTAATAGAGAAACTCCCATTTCCATAATTAATACCAAGAGAAATATATCACTAAAGTGATAAACATAAACTAAGGTTTATGTTTCAGATGAGCCCAATTTGAGTTTAGACAACTTCATAGGGATGGATTTTTTTTTCCACTGGTCATCATTTTCCACTCTTTGTCTAAAATGTGTCCTGCAGCGCTAAGAATTCTTGAAACCTGCCCTCCACCATGAAAGGGGCCTTCTTATTGCCTGCTCTTTTTCCAGAATTGATTTCCCATGGAAAAGGGAATTGTAAGAAATCTTCTTGTCCACTGAAGCTCTTCTCTCTTTTCTAGTTCAAATTTGACTGAAGGGATGTTTCCCAAACAACAACAATTAATTCAAACAAATTTTAATTGAAGTGTATCAATAATACTAGCACATATGTGACTATAATTATTAAAATGAAACCTTGTCACACGGTTTTACACTCTAAAGGAGTTGCTAGAGATGGACATTTTTAGATCAGTTTAGAGACTTGGGGCTTCCTATAAAAGAAGAGCAATCACAAGTGAGAGGCATCAGCTTTCCAGCCCATCTGACCAACAGAGCACTATAAATTGCTCACAGTGAGAACTGTCTCCTGCAACAGCACGGGGTGCAAAGTATCAGCAAAGTTGCATGGCTAAAACTAGAGAAAATAAGGGTAATTAGGTACTGCAACCTCACAGTGAAATTGCATGTATATTGACATGGAAGTACGCAGAAAATCTTTGAACTGTCTAAGATATGCTCACACCTTTAAGGATAAATAATGCAATGTAAATAGATCTTTCAGTTATACCTTCTAGATTCTATGTTGACTTACAGTGATTTTGACAGAAAATAATTCAGCAAGAAGCTTTTACTTCACAGTATTTCTTTCAAATGTCTTAGAATTCCATATATTTTTTACCTTATATTGCTATTGGCACTGAGTCACTGGGGATAGATATATTATTATGCTGTTTTACATTGTGCAGTTCTTCCATGTAGGCAATACCATTACCTCACCATCGCAACCAAGCAGTGCTGAAACCCTGCCAATTTAAGCTACTAACGTTTCTTTGCTACAACGTTTCTAAATTTTGTAAGCCATACAATCTTCCTCTATTTTAAGAGATTACCTGGAGGGGAGTGCAAAAGGGTTTGGAGTAATGATTTTTGCTCCTGGTTTCCTTTTTTACCCTAGAAATTTAAATATGTTGTCCCACAGTGATGGAAAGTGTTGGCTGGTGAGTTTTCTTGTTTTTTAAAATGTGATTATAACAATAATATTTCCTTTATTTTTCATGTTCATAATAGATAACTCGTTCTTTAAATGTTGTGCAGATAAAGTCTTTGGAATGGAAAGTGGCTGGAACTGAACAAAACAGGAATATCCTGTATATGTAATATCCTGATAATTTAGGAGATATTTGTCTCTGACTTTCCTATCTGGATATTTAAAAGAAGACATATCAAGAAACAGTCCTTTTTTAGCACTCACAAACTTACTACATTTCACAGAATTATCAAGGATGGAATGGCTATGGATTTGCCTAGAAAACAAACATTTCTTTGTGTTTCCCAGGACACAAAGAAAACGTCTGTTTTTCAGGTTGGCAGGGCTCGCTCTTCTAAATCATTACAAGGCCGAAGCTGTTGTGGAGGGCATTGCTGAGCTGAAAGGGCACTTTCTTTGTGGTCATAAAAAATTCCAGAGCAATTTTTTTGAAAGAATAGACTGAACAATGCTACTTATCTGACCAAATTCCAGTCTTGGTTATGGTAACTTTGCCTACCTATATTTAGCCTGTAATGTCTCTATTTTTTGCTCTGCACTATTTTTGTGATATTGCTCTCTGCATCCATTAAAGTCAATTTCTTCTCCTGTCACTTCTTTATATACCCGTATATAAAGTCATGGTCTGTCTTATCTCTAAGTTTAGGTGCACAGGAATATCAAAACTGTTATGGAAAAATAGCAGTGGAGGAAGGAGAGGAATTTAAGATGTATTTTCTAGTCCTTCTTCCTCCTGCACATAGCTTTGAAAATGTAAATGAATAGCCAAATTACACATTTGTGATTTTTTTTTCTTTTGTTCCTGGCTTCTGAAGGTCTGGCCAGGCTGTGGACAGCATGAGCAGCGTCCTGCAGGAGACGCGTGCACTCAGCCAACGACCAAGAACCACAGCCTCCTGCTTTCTGACTCGTGCTGGCAGCCTGAACCTGCACCGTCCAGGCTCTCGAACTCTCTGCTCCGTTTAGATTTCTGAAACTGCAAGGACAGCAGTAACCCATTTTTTGGAAGCACCAAAGATTCATTAATTCACCAGCAGGTTCTTAAAACCTGTTCATATAGTTTACACGTAAATGATCCTCCTATTTGAATTCTCTTGTAGCCTTTTATCTTTTTCATCCCTTTTAATCCTCTTCCATCTCATCTGAGATTCATGCTCATTTCCTACAACATCCTACACGGAAGAGGTATTCCTCTTCCTTCTTTATCCTAGATTAAGTACAACCCTTGCAGGTAATGAATACCCTATCTGAAGAAATAAATGCAAACCACAGAGGAAAGCATTTGTAACACCGTGGCAATACAGAATTGCTGTTAATGCAGTAGAACAGCCGGTACGTTTCTATCCGGAATCGCAGGGGTGGTTGTTTCCCTTGGATGCGCTACAGCTAGACTGTTTCCATAGAGACCTTCCGCAGTTCATCCCTCTGAATATCTCATGTGCAGGCACTTCTGCTAAGATGACTGATGGGTGACACGGTCTGAGCTTTACAGAGTCTAGGGGCACGCGGAGTTATTCGTGAGAAAAGCTGTGTATCATTACTACGGATAAGGCAGATTTGATTTTCCGAATACAAAGCATTACTTCTGAATAGCTCACGCTGTGTTTTCAAGGAGATGGATGTGAGCTGCCATCTGGAAACTGTCCTCCAAAAGGGTAGAGAGAAATGTTTGCTTCGTGACTAAACATGCTGACTAATGGTCTAGGCTTTCTTTGGTCTAGGTCAAATCCTTACAGGGAAATCTACAAGAAAAAAAAAATCTCTTCCTGATGCACTGCCAAAGATCTCCTGGCTCAGTGGTCGCCAGGGCCGAGGAGGCAAGCGGGAAACCTCGTCTCTGCCTCTGACCTCGCATAGCCACGTCTGCAAGATGGGTGTCCCGACACCACGGCAGTGTGAGGCACAGGCCGGAGGACGTCCCTTAAAACATAACATAACATAACATAACATGACATAACATGACATAACATAACATAACATAAATCTCGTCAGATCCCCTTTAAGCCGTGGAGGGGGTACGGTTCACACCATGAGCGCCTATTTTGACATACTTCACGACCGCCGGGGGGCTGGTTTGGCCCTGGCGGCAGCCTCCGGCCCGCGGGCAGCCCAGGGCCGCCGCCATGAGGCCTCGGCGCCGCCATGACAGCGCCCCCGCACTGCGGCGGGGCGGTCAGCAGGGCAGTAATGGCGGCGCGGCGGGCAGGGAGGAGGGAAGGGGAAGGGGAAGGGGAAGCGCGGCGCCCGGCAGCCATGGCGGGGGCGGAGAGG
>JAWLRI010000576.1:3496385-3562324 GCA_034781795.1 Crypturellus tataupa
CCGCGGCGAGGAGCGGGGCTGAGGGAGGCGGCGGCGGCCGTGGCGCTGCGTGCGGCCCTGCTTGCCGCCTCGAGTCCGTGTTTCATGGGGAGGCTGGCTGCCGAGAGGCCCCTGGCTGCGGGAGGACAACACACAAATGGCAGGAATCTGTTAAAGTAAGAATGAAAATATCTTAATTGCGAGTAGATTACAGGAGAAGCGTGCAGATCAGCTGAGAGTGTGGCAAGCAGCCTCTGAACTACCTGTGCGATCAGTGTGAGAGGTTTCTTCCAGATTTTTGCAGTGTTTTGCGTCCCAGGTTTTGGGAAGGCATTGGAGAGTCTTGTGCTTGCGTGCGAGGATTGTGAAGCCAGCGGCCTCATCTGTTGTCCTCCTTACCCAGGGGGACAAAGCGCTGGGTTTGTCCTGTGGGTTTGACCCCAGGAGGTCTCGAAAACACAGAACAAGGCCTTCTAATGTGCTTAAAACAAGTAAAATTAGTGGAACAAATCCAAAATACACCAACATAATTTAATCCTCTTTCTTCTGCAGCGAAGGTGAGAGGTTTAGAAAGAGTTAAAACTTAAGAAGTGGTAAAACTAGGTTAACAGGATACAGGTGCAAGATAGTAGCAAGAGATAAAAGCCAATGCTCGCTTCTGCTTCCTGCTTCTCGCTTAACTGGCTTGTACCATGCAGTGGTGGGCAAAGGCCTGAGCGCAGGATTGAGCAATGAACAGAACGGCCTGCACACACGCCGTCGGAATCCTCACTGAACCAGAAGACGAGGGGGTCTTGAATGGCAACGCACCAATCCGAGGATAATCTGTAGATATATCCCCGTATAAGGATGTACTAATGTATATGCAACCACACCTCTGAAATGTATAAAAATTGAGCGCACGGTAACGACAGGGCCCGTTGGTGGAACCCCTGCGTGGGAAGAGCCCGGACCCCAGCTAGGTGGTAATTTTGTCTTATTATCTTGTTGCTTCTAAATTTGTCAAGTATCCTAAATTTTGTCAATTATCTTTTTTTTTTTTTTTTTGAAACTATTTGCAAATCAAATTGATGGTCCTTGTCTCCCTACTTCCATATTTGGAAAACAGACTTAACAAAGGGACCGCCCCAGCAGCACTGCTCATAAAAGGGATGACTCTGGCTGCTGCTGCATCCTGGCATTTAAGCAAGTTTAGCCAGTGCCACCAGTTTGGCACTTGGGAGACACTTCCTGGCGAGTCTGCCTGGCAATTCCCAGGATCAGGGAGCACCAAAGGTCTTTTGATAAGCCCTGGCTTCTGGTTGTATAATCATGGGGTAATTTGGCTTGGAAGGGACATGAGATGTCATCTAGGCCAACTGCCTGCACAAAGCAGGGGTTTGCACAAAATCAGATGAGGTTACTCAAGGCCTTGTCCAGCCAAGTTTCCTCTCGAAGCATTAAAAGAGAGTTGAAAGTTTGTTCTGAAGTTAAACCAAATTTTGAAGTCCAAGTACCCCCAAGGATTGGAAAGATTGAGACTTTTAAACAGTCCAAATAAAGCATATTCTTTCATGGATGGTTAGAAGTTTCATTTCCTTTGTATTTTTGGTGCTGTGATTCCAGCCTTCCAATTGTGCACAATGTGGAGAATTTAAAAGGTAAAAAGCAAGCAGAAAAGTATCCTGCCCTGCAGCACATGGTTTCCCTCATAGTAGATACAAGGATATTTTAAAATACTATTTCTCTATGCACTAACAAGACCAAAATGGCTGGAAAACTGCTTTTTGTCTCAAAAGTTCCTGATATTTTACCCAAATAATGATTTAATTAAAGGCTAAAGAGCCTAGTCCTGAGCTCACAGATCTGCACTGCAATCAGTTCTACTTCTGTGTCCCCAGCGTCGTGAAGCCTGGGCAGAAGCCAGCTCCTGTGCCTTACGTGCCACTGATGGAAGAAGTTTGATGGAATGAAGATAGCGGGTGTCAGGCTCTATCCATCTGAGCCCCTTGCTGTGGTGCCGCGGTGTTGCTCAGCCTGTGAAGGCAGCCTTTGAAGGAATCCCGACGTTGCTGCTTCCGTGGCTTGGTTCCTGCACATACCAGGCAAGACATATTTTGCAGATGAGTGTTAGATACAGTGAATGCTGCTTGGAGGAGCTTAAGCACTTAAAGCATTCAAAGTTAAATTTCCAAAGAGTTCTCTTGCACGTAGTTTTCAAGTGTGGTGTTAGGATGATGCTTACAATGATTGTGTTCTCAGAGTACACAATCAGAGACATCTTTTCTATCAACATCATGATCCATGTCAAAAACATATACACGGCACTAGTTCTGTTGGCATAGTCTCCAAATGAATAGCCACTAAAAAAATGGCATTATGGGATGAAAAACAGTCTTCGTCTGTCTTTTACTTAATTGTAGCTGCGTGGAACAAAGAAGGAAACTTTAGGCAGCTTCTTTTCTTCCCCACATTAAAAAAAAGAACCCTTATGCATGTTTTATATCATTCAGAGCACCTCGGGATCCCATATTGCTCCTCTGTGGAATCTCTGCAGCCAATCTTGACTTCTAGGCAGTGGGGTTGCACATTGCTGCAACTACTTCCATCAATGAAGATTTTATTTGATTACCTAATCTTTGCTGTTTTACACCCCTCAGTCTGGCCTGTAGAGTTTAGGAGTTAGGAACGTGACAATAGGGCATTTCCAGGGCTTCGCATCAGCTTCGTGCACTGTAATCTTAATACCCTTTGAGTGCATCTCTGTATTTATGTTGCTGCGTGTTTTCAAACACACTTTTGTGTCAAGTTGCTTATGATACACAAAAGAGAATTTGTTTAAGAATGCTTCTCAAGATACACTTCATTCAAGTTTTATGGCAGCTGTAGATGGGATTCTGCAGTTTTACCTTGCGACTTTTCTGTGCTACTGAGAGGTAGAAATGTAGGCTTCATTAAGTTGCCTGTTTGCAAACTGTATGAATATTGTTGTGGCCTGCATATTTAATTGCACTTTCTTATTGCAGAGTCTGTCAAGACCTACAGTAAAACAACAAAAAGAGCTTCAGAACAGAAATGAATGTCTGGAAAGCTTATAACGCTTTTAACAGCAGTAATGGAACAGATCTAGCTGTTGGCTTTACATCTTCTGCCATAGCTGTCCTTTTATTTGGGACAAACTTCGTGCCTGTTAAGAAATTTGATACTGGTGATGGTAAACAAGCTGTTTATATTTTTATTTACTTTATACTTTTTGCTGGTAAGACACAAATAGTTGCAAATATCATCACATGCTTCATCCGTGAAGCATGTCTTAATTTTCCTTACTGTTAGAGTATAAAGCAATAATATATTCTTAACAATGTGGCAAAACTTTAAGATGGTCTTCTTAAAAGTTATTTTGCATTTTTAACAGTTATGATATGCATTTTGTAAGCATTTCACAATGGAAAGTGGAATGTCCTGCTCCTATGGGATGCTAAAATATGTACTGACAGTATTATTTACACTGCACAAATTGTTGGACTTCGAAGTAGTGCCATTCAGTTCTGGACATAAGATAACATAAAAGCAGTCAGAAATGGAAGTTTTAATACTTGTATGTCTTGACTCAGTGAGAGAAAACAATCGCTCCTATTTCCTATTTAGAATTTTATCACTTTACTGTACTGGGTTCCTGTTTCATTTTCACATTTATATGAGACATAATCAGTTACCAGATCACTAGATGAATAAATCTTGCATTGCATTATTGTAACAATTACCGCATAACTGGCTGAAAATAACAATGCTAGCAGTCCTAGCTCAGCCAGGATAAAGTTAATTGGGCTACCTACTGTTGACTTATAGGATTTGCAAAGGTAGAAGAGATATAACCAGATATGTTAAATTTATTTAGTTAGTGGGAAAACCTGTGTGCCAAGTAGTGCAAATTGAAATAGCAAGGGATGTTTGTCCTCTTCAGAAAGCTGTGCTAAGTGCTGTCGGGCTGGGAGATGTTTGCAGTAACTTAATGTCAGAAACCTGTCTAAATTTGGGAATTGGGGATTGTCCAGTGTTGCTCAGCAAAGTGTCTTGTGGTTATGTGCAGAAAATGCACAGTAAGTAAAAGGGTGACTTTTAATATTCCATCCTAGAAAATATCCTTAAATGTATTGTAACATACTCGTTCCCTGAAATTGGCAAAGGAGATGCCTACATTTCATTTTTACTATACTATTTCACCTAAAAAGTAATAGGTTAAGGGGTAGGAGATTCACATGTGAGATATTATGTCAGTTTTCTGTTTTTAACATTTTGTGCACCTTTAATTTTTCTGTAGGCATGTTTTTCCAATGGATTCTCTGTGCGTCCATATGGATAGTTTCTTTGGTCGTCAATCTCATCCAGAACTGCCCCCGGTTTTGGCCTCTGGCAATGGTTGGGGGGTTTGTGTGGGCTACAGGTAAGGAGAAAAAAATTTTACTCCTCGAAACATAAAGCAATCTTAACTCTTCATTAAGAAAATAGAGAGTAATAAAAGCTATTATGTATATAAGGTGTTCTTCGTTCTTCTTAGTGTCAGCACTATTAGACCTTTATCCTTATAGCGCGTATTGCGAGTAATGAAGTTGCCAGTGCCAGATGGCCCTAGGTAGTGCTTTCAGCTTTTTGTAGGTAGCAAAAATTCACACCAAAAATATCTTAAAGATGGTATTATAGTCCATGTCTAATCTATTATTCTGTCTTTTGATAGACTGATCTTAATTTTGCGGATTTTGTGTTTCAGGCAATGTTACTGTTGTCCCTATTGTTAAAACCATTGGCTTAGCTCTTGGTCTTTTGATATGGGCTTCCTTTAATTTGCTAACAGGCTGGGCAAGTTCAAGGTGAGCGCATTTATGTCTTAACTGATATGTTCTTAATGCTGCTGTTTCTTCATTAGTGATGACAGTGAAAATATCACTAGTAAGGAGCATTTATCATATACAAAAGACCTTTTTTCCCTTTTAAGGAGAAAATACTTAGGCTAATTATTTTATTCTATCTTTTTGTGTTTCTTCTTTTTCTCAATAGAAAAAAATGTCCATTCATATTCATGAACATAAGTTGTTGAATAAATATATTGTTAATGTGAAATGGGTATATTGTATGTTTTTCTTCTAGAGTACAGGCTGATACAACAATTTAACTGCACAGTTTTTTAAAAAAAGTTGCTTTTAATTAGTTTAGAGATTATTTTTAAGAAAACCTATCTTTTTGTAAGCCATCTGAAGCACCAGTTTGCGAGTCTGGGCTTGAGTGGAATCAGTTGTATGAGTGAAGAATTCCTGGACCTGGTTATATTTTATGTGTATGCATGTGATCAATACAATTAAGTGAAACTAGTTAAATATTTCAGGTTTGGTTGGTTTGGAATTGACCCAGAAGAGGTTTCAAGACCAATTTTAAATTATGTTGGAGCTGGACTTTCATTGTTGAGGTAAAAACAAATACTGTTATAATTCATTTCTATAATGTAAAATATCATCTATTCAATAACTACAGTGACAACCAGAGGGCAAATAAGGTAAACTTTGCAAGTTCTTTTACCACTTAAATCATAAGTTGTCCATATTCAGCTGGTCAACTCTGTATTTCAGAATAGAAGTAAACCTGATTTTCAGTGGAGTTGTGAAATAGATATTCATGAACATAGAAATATATTTTTATGGTGGTAGGCATGTTCAAGGTGAAGTAGAGGTATATTTACTTTCTTATGAGCTAGAGGTTTCGTATGATTCACTTTAATCAAAGTTTGCGAAAGAGGAAAATAATTATCAGTAAAAATGTTTAGAAAAATCTTGGGGAGGAAGTCTCTGTGAAATTTCCTACCTTGCTTCAGTCCCTCCTCCTTAGATCTTTTAGGGGCATAAGAAGCCAGAGAGTTTGTATTATCACTTGCCCTTAGTAGCTTCCCGTGTTGTAATTGTTTAGCTACACTTTCAAGAACTCCCAAGCAGGGATTTTCTCTGTGAATTTCAGAGGTATCTCTACTTACATTATTATTTGTAGGAGTGCATATTTTGAGGTGAACCCTGAGGAAAGAGGGTCTTTGCTGTGTAGCAGCATCCATGCTTTCCAGCAGGGTGGCTGGTAAGGTCTTTCTAGGAGCAGGTGGATAGCTCAAAGTCCCAGGGACAGTAGTGTTACTGTAAGCATAGCATGTCAGTACACATAATGCCTGTAGAGGAAAGGAGTTGTTATGGACACATAGAGAGTAGAGCCCATTATGAATCTGACTCATCCTCTTCTGAGACTGCATAGCTCTTGTACTGTTACATGTAGTTTGTGATTTTGTGAGTTATTCACAAGGTAGTAGCAGTGCTGTTATTCCTGCCTGATGGATTTATTTAATGTGTCACCTGCTTCCTGCCTGCTTCTGAGATACCATGGAAAAGCAGTCAACAAGGAAAAAGATCCTGAGCAGAAATATTTTCCTGGCAGACTGCACAAAACCTGCATGTGTGGCTCTGTAGAGCTCACTGTGTGTGTTTTATGTGTGCTTTCTGTGTGGGACCTCTGCATTTGCTTAGTCCTCTGGAGGAAGTTGACATCTTTTTATATCTCTCCATATTCTTTCAGCAGGAGATGAATTTCTCTTGATGGAGACACACAAAAAAAAAAAAAAAAAAAAAAAAAAAAAGAAAGAAAAGAAACTGAAACTCTGCCAGTTCCGATTACATGGAGTTACATGATTCCATGAAGCTGGGAATGCAAGTAGTAATATTCCTCTTCCTTCCCCATATTATTCATTCTGTGCACTGGAGGAACACTGAGCTGTGCACCTTCTCTTTGTACATATGCATGAGGCCCTTCTTCCATATAACAGAAGGCACAAAATTAACTCTCCTTCTGAGCATCAGTCCAATTCTACACAGGTTTGAAATTCCATGTAGAATTTCCGTGCAAATGTTCTAGTGTGTATCTGACCTGGCACAATGTCAGTGCTAACTTAAAGCAAGTGTTGTTAGCATGTGATTAACTGCACATCATTAGAGACATTTCAATCTCATCATATAGGAGAGAACTATGAAGTGATATAAAGATTCCTGTCATTACTTGGTGTGTGTGTTTTTAAGATTTTGTAAAGCAGCTGCATTTTAAAGATATATTGAAGACATGCTGGGATAGTAATGAAAATGAAATAAGTAATATGCCTTCAAATAGCTTTTGTTTATGGAAGCTGAGTATTATGTCTTTATGAGCTGACCTTTAGTGGCTTTTTTTGGCATTTGTTTCCCTTCACAGTGCTGTCATATTTTTTTTTGTAAAAACTGAAGTGGGGAGTTCTTCAGCTTCATTAGAAAGCACCCCGTTACTGAGAGAAAGCGTAAGTACTCTACAGTTGTTATTTTCAGCAGTGAAAATATGTATCAGTTTAAAAACAAACAAAACTTAATGTTAACCAGGATTTGTGCTAAACTACATAAAGCTGCATAAGTGCATGTGGTTTTTTATTTATTTTGTGGATCTTGTATATCTAGTCAAATGTGAGCAACAAAAAAAAAAAGCTTTGTCCTGTTTTCTTTCTTTACTGTCAACTTTGGATGGCTTAGTTGTCCTTTTTCATTTTGACACAGGTTATATAAATAGTCTTTTCCTTTACTGTTTTTGGAACTAAAACTGGACTATAAAGAAAGATAGTGCTTAGATGAAAGGCAGCAGGGTTCATAACTCTTATCCACCAGATTTTTTGCCACCTTACAAAGCCAAGATTGTCAAAGTGGTTCTCTGATTCTCAGCATTGGATGTGGCACCAGCTAGAGACCAAGGGCTGGTGCCAGATTGGCTACCTCTCCTTTGGCAGCCCAAAGCAGGCAACAAAAGCTGGAGAACAGTCCATTCCCACCACCATTCCCTATCCCTGCTCTTGCTAATGTAGGTCAGTTACCAAAATTAAATTGCCAAGTGAATACAGGGTGCCTCAGAGATGTATGGCTGTGTTCAACAATTGTTAGAGGTTCCACAGCAAAACTCAAGACAAGGAACTGGACAAAAGGATATTCCAACTTCCTTGTTTTGTGGGAAGGGATGTAATGTCCCTTTTGCAAATTACTTGCTGATGGCAAGTAATGCCACAGCAAAAGGTCGGAACACAATGTAAGTGAAATCTATAGATTAAATAGTTTATCAAATTTAAGGAAGGACAGGTTTTGAAATTCAACCCCCTTTTCACACAAAAAGAAATGTTTATGGATGCTCTATTATGTAGTAAACTCAAAGTCCATAGCCAAACACTAAACTTTAGGCAGGTAGGTTCTTTTGCTAGTGTTTGTTTTATTTCCAAACATATTTCTCCTTTTTCTTGTTCAGAGCAGTTTTGTAAATTTATTTCACTTCTCCTTCCACTTCTAATTTTCTGTTCTTAGTGAAAACTGTTAAATTGAGTATGTTTCTGATTTTTTTTTAAGATTTGAATAAAAACTTATGTTTTTCTGCAGTCTATTAATGTTTTCGAAAATAATTCTGATGACTCGTGGATGAACAGACTGTCTCCAATGAGAAAGAGAGTCATGTGAGTCATTAACAATTCTTTCATTGCTGTAGGCCAAGTAGCCAAAAAAAGTAATTGTCCACAGAACAGGAGCAGGATTTGTGTCCTGTGCTGAACCTACAAAAAGTTATGAACAAATAAATAACAATTTCTAAAATATTGGTACAGTGTGCATATGTGAATATGAATAGCTGTTAAACTAATTAGGTAATTCTCACTGTTCAATGTGCTTTATCTTACTGATAAAGTCAGAGTATTAATTACTGTCATATAAGAACAGTATCTGCAGAGTAAAATTCAATAGTAATTGCATAATTATAGAGCTGGTTTGTATCACCTGGTTAATTAGCTTTCAAACGTACAAGGAGGCCAAGTTAGCAACACGCTTCCAGATACAAGTCCCAGATGTGTGTGGCTGGATTAGGCATGAATATGGTAAGGAGGGAGCAGAAATAGTCCAAGAGGCAGGTGGAAACAGTTGTTGGCGAGGGACGAGCATGGAGCACAGAGGCAGCCAAGGACACGGTGTTCTGGAGAGGGAGAAGGGGAGCAAGGAGGCAGTGATCCTGGGAATGGTCGTAAGGAAAATAAAGACTACAACAGTGAAATCAAAGGTGGGAGGCACTGATCTATAGTATGTAATGATGAGCGTTTTAAGTATATTTTCATTGATTTCTACCAGCTTAGCTTTTAAGGAATCCTCGTTGGTTGTTTTTTCTTGTCACTAACTCAGACTGCAGGCTCTTGGAACAAGAATTGTCTTTGTTTCTTGGCCAGATAGTTTAGGATAACTAAGCTACTGTTTTGAACCATTTTTACACTACAAAATAAAAATCTGCTAAAATGTATTATTTTTATAGTATTGCTTGCAACTTTCATAAAATTTACAGTCATAAGCTGTAGTACTGGATTTACATTAAGTGCATTTTCTGTGTCCCTAATTAACACTAGGGTCTTCTATCTGATTTTTTTTGTTTTGTTTTTTCCTCTTTAAAGAGGATGTAGCCTGGCTGTAGTGTCTGGAATACTCTATGGTTCTAGTTTTGTACCTGTGCTTTACATCAAGGACCACGGCAGAAGAAATGGCACTATATATACAGGAGCAAGTCAATTTGGTAAATGCTAATAGATCATTTTTATTTTATTTAATCACTGCATCGTGTCTTTGCTTTCATAAAGACACAGTGGAATACTTGATAATCCCAGAAATTTGTAGTGACAAAGAACTAGTCAGCTCTGCACCGTCTTATACTGAGTTGTAGTAACAATAATACCAGCACTCCTTTTCCCAGAGGTGAATTGCATCATTAGAAAATCAATGGAAAACAGAACAGAAAACACAGACTTAACTCACAGTATTAAATGCAATGGTAATGCATTCTGAAACAAAGCTAGTACTCTCAAAATACCAAGTTCATGTGACTTGAACATGTGATAAACAAAGGCACAAGCTATGTCAGTGGCCAAATTAGTACACCAAAAAAGGAATAGAAAGTGGCTGAACGTAATTGAAAGAAGTATATAACAAGTTGAATAATTAAAACCTCACAGTTTTGAAATGGAAACCTTTTAGTGGAGCTTAAACAGTATGCTTGTAAACATTGCTGTTATACAAACATTTCTCTGGAAAAATTTTCCTTATGGTTTACTGTAAATCAATCTGTTAGTAACTACAGCTCCTTAGGAGCAGTGTGGTACAGAGACAGCACTGTGTTACCATAAAAAATATTTGTTGTATCATACGTAATTTGTTTTTTAAATACAGCAACTTATATATCCAAAGGTATATAAGACAAAATATCCATTGTCATTGCTCTAGCAATCTTGCTACATTTACTTTTTTACCATGTTGGAAATATTGTATCTTTAGCAGATATCAAAATATGTTCTGTAAAGGCTTTATTATTGTTAATATTTATAGCGATCAAAACTCCAAGATTCTTCAAGATAAAAAAAAATGACAAAGCACTGTCTTTTGGGGCCTGTGTTGTAGGTGCACTTGTCTTGCCTTTAAATGTACAGCACAAAGATAAAAAAACAGAGCTATGTATGGAATATAGTTGCAAGTAGTCAGGAGAGGACAACAGAGTTTTATAATCTCAAATGAGGATTGTAGCTTCAGTAACAGACTGCAAAAAAAATCTCACAGAAATGCATAAAAGCTTGCAATAAATGCTAGGATCAATTTGGCAGTCAGTTCACATCTAATATCATATGTATGATGGTCAGATCTATCCTCAGTCAGACTGACTGCTCTGTTCCTCACAACCACATTTAAACAGTTAAAGTTTTTAGCATTAACAATATTTTTGTCAACAGGAATATTATCAGTGAAATAAATTTAGTTAAAATTAATAACAAGTAGTTATTAGTAACAAGCATTTTGTAATTTCTCTTTCAGATTTAGATTATGTTTTTGCACACTTCAGTGGCATTTTTCTTACAAGTACCATATACTTCTTGATCTACTGCGCGGTTAGAAAAAATAAACCTTATGTTTATCCCCAAGCCATACTGCCAGGTATGACTATTTGTTAAATTAGCAATTAATTTCTTTTGACTTCTTCTGACTATTTTGCCATGGTTAATTCAAAATTTGTAGTTAACCTTGGAAATCTATTCGTTTGACTTTTTGTCTGTTTTGAAAGAGCACTGTTATTTGGGTTAATTAATTAAGGTTAGGAAACAATGATAAATTTTGTTCTAATTTTAATGAAATATGGCATTACATACAGTGGATTTTCTGAAACTGACACTTTGCCAGAGTGGGGGACACATTGTCCAGAAAATCCTGAACTTTAATTATTTGGCTACTTTAATTAGAGTAACTGATTTTATTCCTTGAGTTTTTATTTAGGTTGTCAAAGACAGCCTGTTAAAACAGTTAACATACTAAAATATTCAGATCCTGTATTATGCTGTAAATTTAAGTGTTCCACAAATTGCTTTCTATACCTTGTTGTACATGTTTTTGACTGGGATCTGGTTTTTTTAGGGTTTGTTTCTGGTGTGCTTTGGGCAATAGCCAATTGCTGCTGGTTCATGGCCAATCACTACCTCAGTGCTGTAGTCAGCTTTCCAATAATTACCACAGTAAGTATATGAAAATAAAATCTGTCATTAGAACCGTAGACTCTTTTTCCATTTGTGGGATAAAGCTGAGATTTTTAGCTTGCTATTCCATAAAATACATTTCCTCTTATTTTGCTTGTCTGTCTGAGCATTTGTTTTTATAGGAACATATATGACTGACAAGCACCTTCTTGGTTCATGCTAAGTGTAAAAACATAGGAGCTGAAAGCATAGATCTTTAGGTTAAAATAAAAGCCAAGCTCTGTAACATTATTAAATAGTCAATGAATTCAGATGATTAAAAGAATTGTATACATTCTCTGTCCAGCTAGATAAGTATTTTCATTTCAGCAGAAACACTTTGCTCTGCCTTTCTTCCTTTGTGAATTTCATCCTTCATTTTGCTAAATTGAATCATGTATTTTTATTATTACAGCTCTTGAACCTATTAAAAAAAGTTACATATTGCTGAAAATAAAATAGTGACCTTGTTCAAATGAAGGAATAATAAATTGAACAGTTTTCCTAATGTTACACCTTTAAAGCACAGTTAGTTTACAGAAGCTGCATAAAATAAACTTGCCAATCTACTAGACGGTGCTGTAGCTTTGGATAACTTTTGGCAAGTGACAGCTTATAAGTATCAAAAACAAAGTTCTGCTGAATAGACATATTTTGTCTGAAAACTAATGAAACAACATTAACAGGCATTAAGCTTTGTCTCAAGATGCAATGAATCAGAATAAACTCTGCAGTATGCAGTGAAAACAAGAGTCAGGATCATTCTAATTAGAAATCAAAGGACTACTGGAAAGCAGATTTAGTAACTTTGTTTATTAGTATGCCTACAGGGAAAGGATATGAAATCAGAAAATGAAAAATGTAAGGACAGTGTGATGAGAAGCTGCCTGTTTGGATGACAGTTTGGGAACTACTGCTCTACTTCATTCCAGAGCAAATTTCAGACAGCTATTCATCATTTCCTTTAAGAATTTCCTTCACTTTTAAAAGGGAACATAAGTTCTTCTAGCAATATGTATGATCTAGAAAGTGAAGTAACACCCTAGCTAGCTTATAAATAAAGGTTGGCAATTCCACTAAGAAACAGTAGCCCACAAACACCTTCAGCACAAGACATTTTCTCCTACTTGCCTCTGTGTCCCACCAGCTGTATTGACAATGGAGAGGGCAAGATCACTGTCCAGTCACCTGGCATGTACTTCTGAGAGCAGCTCCAGAGCCTTTCAGTGGGAAGCATCAACAGGTCCAGTGTTTGCATCATACTGAGATAATATTTTCCCATCAGTCATTGGAATTCAGATCACTGCTTTCACAGGGGAAAGTGTTTCCAGGAATGCCTGGAGGTTATCACTGTATACCACTATGTTGCTGCTAGGAAACCTCTAAAACAGCATCTCGTTGATAAACAGAAGTTTTTGTGACCTTTCTGTCTGGCTTTGCATTTTGTCCAGATGCCTGGTATCTAGGAAATAGTTTTATGTTCCAGTCTTTTGATTTCATGCTGAGTGATAAATGCAGACTTTGTCCAACTAGTTAGTCTTGATAATAAAGAAAATATTAGGCAGAGTCATAGTAGCTGCCAAGACACCTGAATAGTCCTTTGAAATGTAATAACATATGAAAGTCTGTAGTTTGGACTAAGGTGAGGCTTATCATTTGGAGGCTACTGAAAGAATGTATAACAGCCATTACGGTTTAATGTAGAAGGAAATTGTGCCTTCTCTGGAAACGTCTTGCACTTCTTTATCCTCCTGGAAGATTTTATTATACCTTTTTTTCATAAAGATTTTGGTGACTTTTATACTTTTGTCATAAGCCCTGTAATTTTACAAAATAGAAATGTCTAAATTTGCCTTTGAGGCAAAATACATCAAACCTGAAAAGCATATTAAGAAAATACTGTGTGATGTACAAGTGAATCTTATTTTTTAGGGTCCTGGTCTTGTTGCTGCAATGTGGGGAGTCCTTGTATTCAAAGAAATCAAGGTAATGCACTGATATCTCACTATTCTTTTTCTTCTGCTTGTGTCTCCCTCTAAGAACATCATGATTTGGTACAGAGCTGGTTCTCTGAGATTTGTCCTCCTTACATATGTTATTATGAAACCAAAAGACTATTGCCATGCAATACTAAGCTTCCCAAAAAGACAAAGAATCTTGTTTGGTGAAGTTTTGCAGAAATGAAGACCTGAATTCCCAGCGTGAGTGTGCAGCAGTGGAAGTCAGTGAAGACAGTCAGGAGAAAGAGGAGGCAGGATGCTGAGAAATGATCTAGAGTTCCTTCTTTCAGAGAGGGTAGCAGAATGAACAATTGTTGCAAGAATCACATAGCCCAGTGGATTACACATTTTGGGTCAAAGTCACCAAAGGACCAAGAGAGAAAGGCAGAAGTTAATGAGCCCTTCTGGTTACTGTACAATACAGAGGTTCCCAAAAGATCTATGAGTGACAGTACAGAACAGGCTAATCTACTGCATGTTAATATACATGGTGGTACAAATTATTTTTCTCATGGAGTTTCAGCATCAAACACTAGCAGTGCAGTCCTCAGGCTCCCTCAGTTTGTCTCTCCAGGCTTCCTAGACTCCTGATGTGCCATTGTAGATTATTTTATCCCCTATTTTTAGTGATGGTGTGAAATGCAAGACCTCCCTGGAGCAGGGAGTAGAAGCTGCATCTCTGCCACTACTATGCCCGCTAGAAAACCGTGTTCCTTTCTCAAATCTCTGTGACTCACCACATCTTTCATCCTTTCCGTATTTTTTACCATAGTCTCGACATGAGTGCTTAGTGCTTAAAAATAATCTAAAAATAGGATGGAATTCCTTTACAAATACCAAAAGTAAGTTAACTTTGTGAATATTTTCTTTACTACATATATGGCTGCATCAGTCGTACTGAACTGTTTTAAGAAACAAATAGAAGCACTTCCATTGTATAAAAATAACATGAAACAAAACTTAGCATTTCACGTAACGGGTGTATAATCATAAAATATCATCCTATAATCATAAAAATCATAAGTCATTATAATCATAAAAATCACGTATAATTTTAAATGGAACTCTAATTCTATATTTTACCTCTTTGTGAAGTGTTATCTGTTATAGCAACATAACATTTTTCTTTTTCTCTCCCTTTGTTATCCAGGGGCTGAAAAACTACCTGTTACTCACAGTAGCATTTTGCATCATTTTGGCTGGATCCCTCTCTACAGCTTTTTCTAAAGTTTGAAAGCATCATTTAGACCAGTAGATGGTGCTACTTTCAAATAAAATCACTGGTAAAGAAGCTTGCATCTTAGGACGTTTTGCAGGACATTTCTGTTTCTGCTCCTGAAATTGTCCAAAAGACAATATTGGTATATTGCAATAAGTTATAGTTCCCCAAAGGTATGTCCAGTACTTATCTTAACTTGTTTCAGGCAAGGAGAAATAAAACAATCGCTAAATATTTCCATTTGACATGAAAGAAACTCTTGAAATATATGTTTCTGCATTGCTTGGAAGAGTGGGGATATCAAGGGATTATATTAAATAAAGCTAGCTGATTTTACAATAGCTGATTTTCTGGTGATCAGGTATTAAATTCACTTCCTCATAACCTGCAATTGGCTACCATTGGCTATGGTGGCAGATAAGGGAATTTTATTTCTTAATTTATAATACTTTTGATGTTTGCAAAATTTCTTACACCATTCTGTCTTATTTTACTATAAGATGTATTGCAAAATATTCTTTTTGCTACTGATATGCAAAAAGATGTGAAATATTTTTTTAAAGCTTTTTTAAAGTTTTTTTTTTTTTTTTTTAAGTTACTGGTTTACATAAAAGCATTATCTTCTAACCATTTCCAATCGCACAGAATTTTAAAGGAAATGCAGAAAAAATCCTGCTGTGAAATAAATATCTAATGATTGCCGGTAGTCTCTTTTGTTTAACTGTCAGAACATTACGTAGAAATCAAGGCCATGGTATGAATAGTTGGATATTATTTTCTAAAATTCCTGTTCTGTGGTACTTTACAAATAAATGTTGCTTTTCTGTAACCGGTGATATCTCAATAAAGTACGTGGTTGAAAGTTTGCTTCCAAGTAATTTCAGGCATGTTTTTCTTTTTCCGTGTACCATGTTCAAATCTTTAAAACTAGATATGACAATATTTATTACACTGAAACATCATGCTAAAATTACCAGATCATTTAGTCCACTGTTCTACCCAGAGCAGGGTAGGTCATCTCTGTCTATACCATTGTGGCACTTGTTTCTTTGGAATAATAATTAGAAGAAGCAGATTTCACAGGCACCTTCTTTAGGCAGCCTAATCCATTCTTAACAGCCTTCCTGCTTGAAAGCCCAAAGGAGCGCTCCTCACGAAGCGGTGTTATGTCTTCTATTCCATGACCTCCACTGACCTCTCTCTCCATAGAGAACAGTTCCTTTCTCATTGCAGTTGACCTTGGTATATACAGAGCAAGTTGTCTGAGCGTCTGTTAGCCCTCTCTTCTGTTTACTAGGCAGGCTCCATGCCCGCAGTCTTCCTCTCTTCTGACGTATTTGTCTTTCTTGCTCTTCCCTGAGACCGGATCCATCTAGGAAAACATACAGCAATCAGATGACAACAAGAGGAGCAACAGGATTTTCTTCTGCCCAGTTTAAAAGCTGCATTCATGGCTACGGATCACCATGTGACTCCTTTTGCCACCACAGGTTTACACTGTTGACGTGTTCATATGGCAATCCATAATTTTTGCTTTCTCCCCTCCACCCTTTTTTGTCTACTCTTAGCAGAGCCGATCCTATAAGTGTTACTAGCCAGCTCTTTCCTATCCCATGTTGTTTATTCCTACCCAGGAGTCAGAAAAAGATGTCCTTTTTTAGCAGAGCAAGGCTTTGCAAGGAGAAGAGACCGGGGAGAGGAGCAGATGAGGCTGTATGAGGACCCTCAGACGTGAAGTGCATCTCCTTGCAGCAGTGATGCTGCCTGCTAGTCTTCTTCAGCATGGGCTCTTTTGGAGTCACTGGTCAGGCTGCATTAGCTCTGCTTGGTAATCTGGATCCCCAGCTGTGCAAGGGATGAAAAAGCAATGTTGCTCACGCTGAGTCCCGTATCCTTAGCTACAAGCAGCTGTGCCGCATCCTACACCAAGGTGAAGGAGGGTAGGTCTGCTATGCCTGCGTGCTTACCAGAGGCTCTGTTTTGGCTCCTGTCAGAAGTTTCCTCAGATTGAAACGGTAAAGCTATGAGAAATGCAAAGTTAATTGATTATTATTAAGGCAATAATTAAAGTACATGTTCATGAAGAAACAATTACCAAATTTATGAAATGCTTCCTTAGCAGTTGTTTTATTGGATCTACCTTGCCAATAGCAAAAAGCACTGCTTGCATCTCTTTCCTCTGAAAAAATACCATGTGGTAGATCATCAGGATTTATGCCTTTTTTATGTATTCATTCCAAAATATTTTCTAGGGATGTCTTGGAATATTTTAAGCAAATATTCCAACATACTCATAACTGAGATACTGATGTTAAACATGTCTTGGATCATCTAACATTTTACAGAGTTCTTTATACAAAACAGTCTGGCAGAGACCAAATTTAGAACGAGAAATTTCTACAGCTCACATAAATTATTGTGGCTCTGTTTATATCAGGGAAGCTACATGTTTTTGTGTCAGTAGAAGAGCTGGTCCAGAATATTTCTAATGTTTCTTTAAATATTTGGTATGTCTAACTGAAGGAAAAATACCAAAGTAGGACCAAAAACAATGTTTTGTGGAGAAAATGACACTTTCAGATATTTATTTGGGTCTCTTTAAAAAATTTATGAGAACATTCTTGAAGTTAATTTGTAAATTAGTCTCTGAAGATCCTTGGGAAGAAATTAAACTTTAAAACTGAAATAGCCTTAGGGTTTTTAAGGCCTATTTTTCTTGTGCTGTTGGAAACCATGGAGATCTGTATCGCCTTTTTAGATTTTCTACACCTATTTATTCCTTTCCTGTGCTTTTTTATCAATTCATTAGCCTAGACTAGGTGCACTATGAATATTGGATCTGCCAGAAAAAAAAAAATACTCTGGCAAAGGTGTTTGCTCTAAGGTTAGGGAGAACTTACAGTGGAAAATTATTCAAAATACCAAACTTCAAAGCTGCCATCAAAATACTACGGAAGAACCTTACAGGTTGAAGTAACTGAGCTGTAGCTATCCACAGTATGCCATGACCCTGGCGGTGCAAATATCCCGGCGTGTGTTTGTATACAGGTGCATAAGCCACACTCGAAAATAGAGACTACTCATCAAGAGCGATCTGGGTGTCATTGCAAGGAGTCTGCAAATGTCAACTGGGTGATTAGCAGCAGCTGAGAAAAACGTTAGGGTCTTAGAAATTACTAAACAGTAAATAGTGATGGGATCAGTGTGAAATGTCGGATACTGATCTCAGAATATGTATATTAGGGAATTTTTAAAAGGCCTAAAGAAACAAAGAGTTATTCTGTTCAAGGGAAGATTAAGTAGAATGGGACTCCTCAACCTGAATAGAAAACTAAGGAGGGTGATACGTAGCTTGGGAATGAAGAATGATTAGTTACTGTTTTATAATGCAAGAAAAGGTAAATTTGCAAGTTACCAGACATAGAATTTAAAAGGCAAAAGGAAGTGATTTTTCAAATAATTATCTCACTCTTAGCCTCACACCTTAACCTGTGCTGGGGCTCCATATAAGTGATCCTAATTAAAAACATACTTTTTTTTCTATACTGTTAGGATAGTTATGTTCAGTAATAGCAAAACTGAGAGCAGATACAGGCATTGAAACTGCCTAGCTTATCAGTAAAGTTTACTTGAAAAATCACTGACCTGTGAATAGTGAAAGCAAATGCTAGAACAGTGAGTCTGTTCCCGTAAAGCTTGACCAGGTGTTCAGTTTCAACACCGTTACAAAGGGGGTTTTGCAAGTGATTTTTGAGGTAGTCGCCGTGCTGGAGTGCATGGACAAGCAGTGAGGCTTCCCGGTGGGACGTGGATGCGGAGGTGCCGTGAGCGAGCCGCTGAGCGGCATTCCCAGCGGGCAGGGCAGGCAGCCCCGGCAAAGGAGCACAAGGACAAAGGCCACTGGGGAAAACTCCTCTGGTGAAAGCAGAGTCTGCGGGAGCGTGGGATTTATAGTTCCGTGTCCTTCCAGACGGCTCGAAGTGGGAGGGCTGGCTAAGTGACTCCCTTCTAACTGAGTGAAGTACCAAGGATTTCTTTTGTCTTTTAGTTTGGATTCCCTGCATCTCTTGTTTGCCTCCCTATAATGAAAGTAGTTAGTGTTGAGGCTGTACTTGCATATAAAATTATGATTTCTCTATTTGAAGGAAACAGTACTTGTATTTTAATATTACTGATTTTTTTAATATAATAATATGATTTTTTATATGTATGTAAGGCCAAATGAAGTTAAATTAGTCTTCAGAAAGTACACAACTCAAAAGACTAGTTTTCATCTAATTCCCATTTGACTTTATGCAAGAACAGAGTTGAGGGGTACCATTTTTCGGTCAGAGCAAAGTCATCTCAATCTGTGTTTAATGTCAATCTATGTTTAAAGCTTAATGTCAAAAATAGCCTTGTAGAATAGGAGCTTAATTAAGTCCTCTGATGCATAAGTGTTTAGTCAAAATAAAATATAAGGCAAACTATAACTGAAATGTGGAAATCTTTGTTGTCCATTTTAATAGTCAAAAATGACTCTCTACAAATTGAGATTACTTCTGTATAAGCTTCAATTTCCATGAATATCACCAAAAATAATAATAGAATGATTTATTTATAGCTGCTTTCATGTCTTATCAAATATTTGTTGAATACATCTTAAGCCTTAATCTTATTACTGCATTAGTGAGAAGTAGGTCTCTTGCCTTAATGCATTAGTTTCTGCTGTTTATAAAAATAAAGCTACATTTACTACAGTTACTGATGCTAAGAAAGGTTGACAAAAAAGAAAAACAATAAAAACAATCTGAGGACTTCTTTATTACAGGAACCACAAAAAAGCAGATCTGAAAACATTTATTCATTTGTATGTGTGTGTTGGTATAATATTATTCCAGCCTATGAGGAATTTTAATGACCTATGTGTCATTTCCCTTCTTTTATAAGAATATTTCCTTAAAGCAAAGAATTGAAATGAAGGAAGTGGTATAGAGTAAATAAATCAGTGTTCTGCTAGGATGTACCTGAGCTGCTAAACTGCTAAGACATTGTCTGGTGTGAATGATGTAAATACACAGAGTTGTTTTAATTAACAGTCATAAATAGCAATTTATTGAGCTAAGAGAATTTTTTTGCTTAACAACTCCAAAACATTGTCACATCTTTGAAATTGTCATGGTGATAGAGAAACAGTGTTATGGAAACATAGAAAATTCAAATATTATTATTACAGCAAGATATTCAGCTGTAGTTGAATAGAACATTGCCATGTTATTGCAATGTTATAAATTGTGTGTGTTTATCATTTTAGGAGTTTAATTCAGAACTGCCACCGTGTACTGGTACCGCTGCTCCTGGTTTTCCTAATGGAAATATGGGTGACTGTTTATCTTGTTTCAGGACCCATAATCTGCCTTTTGAAGTTTCATTCCTAGGAGGCATAATTAAAGCAGGGCAGGCTTGACTCAAGACCTCTGGCAAAGGGAGGGTATCCATTTGTATAAAATGATAACTTGGGTCGAGGAGGGGGCACTGAAACCAAGAGGTCAAGCAGTCGTGTTGCCAGAGAAGATGTGGCGTCCGAAACATTCCTGTCTTATTGGGGCTCCCAGGTGGAGATGGGCGAGAGCTCGCAGAGCTCAAAGCGCACAGACCCTTCCTGTTACTTGGGAGTGTGTTTTCTTCGTTAATTTTTTGCCCTGACTAAATGGTATTTTGTCTAATGAAAATCAAATGTCCATTAAGTCACTCTCTCATTGTCCCTAGCAGACAAAAATGCTGCAAATGGTGCCAAGGTTGGTTCAGACCTATTAAAATAATTACAGTAGATGTCAAGAATGGTCAGACTAAAATGCTCAGTGAGAGAGAACTGTAAGCTCTCATCCTCTTGCGTGTCGTGGAGGTCCTGAGGTATGAAGTGAAAGGTGAGCTAGGCGCAAGGGGGTTAGAGAAGGAGTTTTCATTTCCTTTAATATCCACAAAAATAGTGTTAGATTTCTCTCAGCAGTGCAAAATGGTCAAGTGGCAGGAGAACACAGTGGGAGGACAAGAGTGAACAAGATAAATCTTGAAAAGCCTTCATGGGGGAAAGAGAGGCAGTGTCTGCCTGGCCTTGTCGAGAAAAGTTTATTGGCATGGCATGGGAGACAGGCTGCCCTCATTTGCTCCCACTGGAGTCTAGAAGCAGCAAACCCACACAGTGAAGGTCGTAAGACATTCTTCCAAACTGGGGGTCAGGTACCTGGATCTACCATGGATTGATAGGAAGAACTAGGCTACTTAAGCTGATGATGAAGTATGACACATATTAAAGTACATTTTTCTTTCAGTAATAGGAAGGTATCATCTGTTAACAATTTTTTTTTTCTTTTTTAAAGCACTTCATAAATACAATGGGATTTTCTTTACTGATTTGGAGAGTTTTAGTAAACTGCCTGTCTGAAGTGAGATTTTAATAGGACTTTTTCTGTTGAATGAATGCTCATTCTGAGAGCCAAGAAATGATTTAAACTGACCAGTTTGTAACAGAGCTGTGCCTATAACATATGAGAGAAATTGGCTTTTTCCACTACCATCTGTAAGAGTTAGATTCTTATCTACTTGTAGAGTTGATTAAACTATTAGCTATAAAGTAAGGCACCTGAGAAATGCAAGGCTTCCACCACTGCCACCATGAGCTGCTTTCCAAGATTTTATTTGCAGAATACTGCATTAGAGAAGGCTGTAATTCACAAATGTCCACTAAAACAAGTCATATATTTTCAGCTCCTGAAGACTGCACAGTCCCTCTGGTGACGGTAGGCATTATTTAATGGTTTTAATAATTCTTTGGGTTACGCTGTACTGCTCCTTCCACTTAATTGGAAGAGTTATTTCAGTCCTAGTAACACCATTCTTAAAAATTTGTTAGGAACATCCAGTGTTTTGCTTACATATTATAAGGAACCTGAACACTGATACAAATCTCAAATGAACAAAAAACCCACTGAATTCTGTGACTGATTTGTTGCTACTGCCTTAAGGAGAGCTTAGATGTCTCAGAAGTGAGAACTGCTGAAGTTTGAAAAGGAACTGCAGTTACTTAGGTGTGGTGTTTCCTTAGAAATGAACGGGAGGATATAAACGAACTCCACAAATACTTCTCTGCTAGCAGAAGGGAATTCAGGCAATAGCTACAAAGCTGTTCTAAGGCTTGAGGGTCTTTTGTTTTCTTCAGTTTACGAGGACTATGTTTAAGGGACTTTCTTCAGAAAGATACAATGGCAGGAAAAAACCCTAAGAGAGTAGTCTTTGAGAGGGATGAATTAAGCAGAAGTCATCAAATGAAGTTTGCTGCATCTATTTGTGCTGCTTACATAGCAGGATTTGCTTGTCATGGAAGGCATTTTTTGCAGAATATTGTTTCATATCTGAAAAGTTTTAAAGAAGTGGTGGGCGCTAATCCGATGTGACAGCCAACAGGCATAACCAATGTATTAGTTGTCAAAATACTTTTGCTGATATAAAACTTTCATTTTCATTTCTTTGCTTTCTGTCTAATCTTGTATTTTCAGGCATAAGTGGTAGAATATCTGTATCTTTTTAATGACAGCTTGTTGTGAGTAGTGAGATTAAATTAGCAAATAGTCTCAACCAGTGGACAAGATTTCATGCGTAAGTCTAGGACATTAATTGGAAAGTCACTGGAAGCAGGAAAGATTCTTATGGGAAGATTTCTTTCCTTTAATTCTGAAATATCTGGTGCTAGGAGCCTGACAAGATAATGGCATAATTTAATTATCTATCAATTTTTATGATAACTGAGTAGTACAGCATTTTACTGCTCCTTTGCACTCAAGAGACTGGATAATCAGGTCACTTGATAGCGTTCCTTGCTGGAAGGAGATAGTCCTGCCTGGTAAATATGATTCTGTATTATTGCGTAAGAATCTATTCTATGAAAGTGCTCAGCTTTTCAAAGCTGAATTGAGCAGGAGTCACAAAGCACCCAGGCCTTTACCTTTGCACCGCAAATATGCGAGCATTATTCAAGAACACAATGTTTAATCCATATCTGATCATTAATATAAGACAAAAAAGACTTTTGTATTTAAAGAAATATACCTGAGCTTTCCAGATAAATAAATCGAACAGATCCACATCTGAGAACTAGGCTTCTGGATTCTGTGTCTTCCCTAACGCTGGCATCGATCCACAGCTAGGAATTTACACCATTTGAATTCAAAGCAATGCTATAAGGGAGCACATGTTTTACAAGACCATTGCCAGGGAAAACAAAGTAGAATAAAAATGTATTAGATTCTTGACTAAATGCTACAGTCTTCTTCTTTGTGTGTGGCACCACTGAGGATGTCTACTTCAAGACAGGATCAACTGAACAGGGGTCTCAGTTTTGCTAGAGGATTCGATTACTGATCCTTTCTAGTGCTTAGGACTACAGAGGGCTGTTATTTAGGCACTAAGAAAATACTCAAGATGAGAAGACCTTAAAAAAAAATGTACCTAGTAAAAGTATGCTGATGATAACTTGAACAGTAACACGTGTGGGTTTAACTCTGTCTTCTGTCACATTCAAATTGGTCATTTCTGCTTCAGGAGAAGATAAATAGCACTGGCTGTTTTCACAGGGAAGAGGCCTACGGAGGTCTACGTGGTAGGAGTTGTGTCTGCTAAGACTGGGCTGCATGGCTTGACTTGCCAAAGTGAGGATGTTTGTTTTCAGGATGCTCAGTACTGGATGTGGTAAGAGCTGGAGGGGATAGATGAACCATTTTATGTGTAACTTGGTAAAAATAATAGTGGGGAATAATGTAGCACGAGCATCATGCAACTTTTCCCCAGTGACAAGAAGAACATGCAATGGTTTATGCTTAGGAGCTTTGTTTTGCTTTTGAGGAGGACAAGGTTTTTCTCTACCATCTTTCTTTTAACTTTTTGTGACCTCTTGCATCCAGGTATACGTGCGCATCTTTCCTCCCGAAGGGCTGAAACCCTCCTAGCTGCCTTCTTTTCAGCTAGTCCGGCTGTGCTGCTGTGCAAGTGGATTGGAGCAAGCGGGTCGAAGCAACACACCTTGCCCGTAGAACAAAAATTGATAAAAAAGGATACATCTTTCGTGATCTTTGGTGCTTTGCATGAAGCTCTTATTTCTTTCACTTTCTAGAAGCCTTGCTTGGTATATACTTTTTTTTGGAATGTTCTTTGTTACTTTTTCATTTTCTCCATGGTGTCTGTAGTTTCCTCTGCCATTACTGAGATAGATAGAAAATTGAGTATTTGCATAAGTGAGGCTGAGTATAACTTCAGAATATATCATCCAAGAAACTGTAAAGCAATGAATATGCAAATTAATTGAAATAACTCATCATAAGATATCCTTGAAAGCACAAGAGAGAAGTTGCTGGTCAAGAAGGCCTGATCTCTAAATGCAGAAGCAACAAAATAATATCTTTGTTTGGTAGTAAGCCCCAAAACAGACCAAGAATGATAGGAGTCTCCTTAACAAATAGAGAATCAATGGGCCAGCATCTGGACCTTGCGAGCTATTGCTCCTAAAGGTTTGGCTGCAGAAGATGTATTTATTTGTGCAAAAAGCTCACAACAGCTGTGCCTCTGGAAGGAGACCTGCAGTATTTGGTACTTCAAGGTATCAAAATACCTTGAAGTTTGTCTGTCTGTGTACTCTGGAGCTATGCAATTTAGTAAATGTTCATCTTTCGGCAGATAAATAGCAGGCCACCTGCAAGATTCCCATAGGAGGCAAATTACAACTTTATTTTCCCGTCTTTGATCTCAGGGCTTGCTCAAGGCTGCTCTGATCGCCGCCCAAGTCGGTTCATTGGATGGCTAAGAACGAGAACTGAGGACAGCGGCGATTCGGTGGTGACAGAGTCTCATGGAGCCTTCCCTGGGTGCCCGTGCCAGGAAGGTCAGGCCCGGCGCGGCCTGTGCTGCCGCCTGCTTCCTCGGGAAGGCACCGGCTCTCTGAGCCGTGGCAGAGGCAACGAAACGGAGCAGGCGGTCCTCTCTTCTCCGTCTGCCAGCACACAGATAAGTAGTTAATTGCTGGAGAAGATGGATTCTGATCTGAAATACATGCTGTGGAGAAGTGCTTTTCAGCCTGTGAGCTGTTTCAAAGGCATCTGTGAAAGGTCCTAAGCCGACCATCAAGTAGGCTTAAGTTTGCTGTAAATAATGTAAAGCTTCACGAGTTAGCGCTCCACAAATCAAAAACCGCTGGACATTTCCAAGGAGATACTTCTGTGAAGAAGGGAAGGGAATCTGTAGGAAGTGATGTGGCCCTAGCTCAAAAGAGATACCGCTCTGCAGTGCTTCGCTACATATACATAAATAAATGCACTGTTTCTGAAGAGCTGTGGCAAAGCAGGTTTGAAAAATTGGCCTGAAAGTTTGAGAGTATTGCAAATAGTCATCTCTTGAGTAATAATCGAATAAAGCAACAAGCAATATTTTTCTCTAGACTCCCTCCCCTCTAAGCAGAAGCAAATGATTTATATCTCTAGAGCTTGGAAAGGTTAATCACTTGCCAGAAAATAGGGATGTGGAGCTTAAATGAAAAGAACTGAAGATGTCGAATATCTGGAGACAAAGCAAAATGACATAGCAAATGCTGCTGTGTTTCTCAGATTGCTGGGAATTGTGTCTTGGCACAGACAGCTAAGTGTTTTAATTTAGATAATACATTGCCTTTTGCATAAGGAAATGGTCACTGGATACAAATTAAAAATCACTTCAGAAGCGATAAAAGCATATGGTCAGTGTTTAGATTTTAGCTGACCATTATAGTGCAGCAGATAGTAAACTGCTTTCCTCTCTGGAAGTGCATGCCCAGAAAGAAGCAAACATGGGCTCAATTCACACTCGCAGCTCCACAGCTCTGAAAAGGTTCTGCCTGAGGGGCACTCAGCACTTGGATGATCGTTATCTCCAGGGTTGCTTATACCACCCATCCAACTCCTTGCCATCTCACTAGGCTAAAAACAATAATTTGATCATTACAGGTACAGATCTGTCTTGAAAGATAACATTTTTCTCCTTAAAAGCCTTGTCTGGGTCTATCCTTTAGCATTAAATGGAGTGGTTTTCACAGTTTTGCTCAGAAATCCTTAGGGTAGTTGTCTGTGTGGACATTGTAAACATGAGCAGGAGATGTTCACACATAATCTTTCACTTCTAGCTTAGGGACAGGGGAAAATGATTAGTTTTTCAAACATTATAATAAAATGTCCACTGACGTTTCTCTTTTCAGTGGATTAGTGTAGTTCTGACTTTCAATATGCGCTTGTTGATTTTGAGAAGTGTGGGGATATCTCAGGGTCTTATGGTATTTTTTTAGCTGCTTTCTCTCTCCTAGTTTGTTTTGTGCTGTTCCATTTTCATGACTAGCAGCTAAGCCTCTCCTATCTCCAAAAAGTATGAAAATTTGGAGGAGCTGATCTGCAGAAATGTAGGTGTGACCTCTGTGTTCTGCTACTTTTTATTACTTTGTAATCTGCAATTACATTATTGGAAAAGACTTCTGGTAAATTCAAATTTAAAGGAAGACTTTTTGAGTCATGTTCTTATTACATGCTATCATCTACTTGGCAGTCATGTTCCTGTTGTACATTGTAGTCTGCTTTCCATTCACTCATTCCTTCAGACCAGTTAATGTCCCTGGAAGCCAAGCCAATCCCGAGATAATGAGACAGGGAATGGATTTTGGCCCATGGCCACTGCATAGCTGACAAAGGAGCCTTTTCAGCAGGAAGGTTTTTCCACATAGTACGTTTTGTGATGGAAGCCAGATTTATTGCTTAAATGACCTGACCCTTTTTACAGTTGGGTCCAATTCGGTTAATTTTGTGAAGGATTTTACATCCTAGGGCAGCATGTCCTGTTGATACAGTAAATGATCTGTCCTACATTTTAGATATACCAGAGCCACATTTAATTAAAATGCCTGCATTCTGTATAATGTAACAACAGACCTGAGGCCGATCCTGGCTTCCAGGGAAATTATCTGCGTTAACCAAAAGTTATTTTCTCTCTACACTGCAGAACTGTTTCTTTTATTTAACTTATTAAAGCCATTTTAAGCTTTGATGTTCTGCAGCTTTTTGGCTGATGTTTTCATCACACATTATTCATCTTTCTAAGAAAGAGGTCCTTTTTCTTTTTTTTTTCAGAGCAAATACTGATACTATTTAGTAATTTATTCTTATTTTAAATTAAATGTATTTAAAATATAGCAAATATATCCAGGTCCAAAGACCTGGATATGATCATCTTCTATTCCCTTTATCCACAGAGCAGAAGCAGCACAAGCTGGTAGTGCAAGCTTATCTTTATTACCCTGAGCTAACACCTGAGAGGTGAGAAGGTTGTTGGTTCCTTATGCTCACCGAATTTTCCTCTCATCATCCTTATTTGAATATTATTTGAAATATTAACCAGAGTGCCAAAGGTAATAACCAACTTTCCTGTTGCTACCAGTTTAGTGATGTGTTGCCCTCAACATCCCCATGCCCATTCAGGCTTGGAGATGACCGGAGGACATGGGTTTGGTACAGGTAAGTAATCCAGGAGGGCTATTTCTTTCATTTTCCTGTGAGCAAGTATGATAATCAGTAAGGAACTGATTTCAGACAAGAATTTGATAACTTCCATCAGAGGAGGCTATCTACTGTGAAGCCAAGAGAGTTTTGACATCAGTATGAATAAAGAACTGACCAGATCCTGGTTAAAATAGGACAATATGTCCATAAATTTTAACATCATCTTATGAAATGCACCAAGATAGTTTTCATTTCAATGCCTCCACATACTGTTTTTTGCTTTGGAGGTATGCAATACATACCTACTTTTTTCTTTTTTGTGAGGACTAGCATATCTCGACAAACACAGAGATTTACGCATTCTACAAACATATTCATTTCTTCAGGTTAAATAGCAATATTTTTTATGACACACAGATTTGCAGCATAGGACTATGACTGCTGAAAGAAATTGGATTCAAATTGCCAAAGACTGCCTTTTTAAGTGGATATAATACAGTGGTCTTGTGGTTAAATGTTACATTTTCTTTTTTTTTGAGCTTAGACTAGCAGTGTTTGTTCATTATGTCTTTTACGATTACAGATAATAAGCAACAGCTAGAATGGGCAGCTAGAGTACTTTACCCACATTTCTTAGGACATCAGGCACTTTTCAGACAATGCCTGCAGGACAGATCTCATAGCAGGACGTCTTCATTTCTCTCTCAAGCACCGTTAGTAATAAAGCAACTTCATATGTTCAGAGCAGCATTTCCCAGTGCCCTGTCGTCACAGGCAACAGTGAATGTCACATTGTCACTTCCAGAAATGTAACAAGCACATCTTGACTCTAATTAGGCTTCTCATCTCTGCTACTTCTAAGTAAGTGAAGAGTTCAACAATCTTTTTTTATTGTGATGGCTAGCGAATTTCTTCTCATTTGTCCCAAACTTATATATGGCCACCATGTGCTCATTTGTTCTTAAGCCAGCTCTGTCTTATAGCTCTTCTCTCTTCTCTTCTTCTCTCTTCTTCTCTCTTTCTTCCTCTCTCTTCTTCCACCTGCCAAGGTCTCGAGATCTGAACGTTTTTGTGGCACCAAAATTCCACACGTGAGCTGGACTTTTGCAAACACGTGTCTGTTTGATGTGGTGTGATGTTTCCTCACTGCTGGTTTGGGAACTTGAGAGCCCATTAGAGCAGTGCTGATACAAACAAAAAAATCTCTGCATACCAGGAAGGAAATGGACTAATGAAAGTGGAGCTCAGGAGCTCTGTCAGATGGACTGTGGCAATCACTAGACCTGCCAGGAGGTGTGTGGGGATGTGCAACTCAAGCTCTTCCTCCGCCGGCCGCGCGTACCGAGCACACAGGAGGCCTTTGAACGTCCAGGCAGCTGACAGTCTCTTCGTTCCTGCAGTTCCAATTGCTGTAGCAGGTTCAAAAAAAGCACAGATACCTGTTGATAAAGTCTGTTCTTGTAGAGTGGCTTTATGGAAGAGGAGCTGCACATGTTTGCTGGTGCTTCCCTATTGAGATAGCATGAGCTGCTGAGCGTTCCCTTTCTGCACTGCACTTTGTGATCTGAGAGCATTAACAGCCCGAACTCCAGCATTTGACCTTTTCTCCTTTCCATTTCTGAAGAGCTAACAGCAAATACTTCTTCTGCCATCTAAATAATTTCTTGCCAAGACTATCTTCTTTGTTTGTTTAAGGAACTGACCATTCTGACTGTTCTCCTTCTGGACTTTCTATTTGTCTTTTTCTTCAGAGTGGACTTCAAACTGAATATCATCTTGGTACAGTGAGATCCCAATAGTGCCATCTAGAAGTGTAGATATAGTCTCTAGTGGCTTTGACTTTTGTCTTTGGACTCTCTCCAAGTTATCAGCATCATGTTAAACCTCCAGTTACTAAATAATCATAGGTGAATCAATATCCCTCTCACATGAGACATGTAAGGCCCACAATACTAGTTTTCTGTAAGGATGAGTTATACACAGTAAATTTGTCCAGGTCTCTCGGCTCTCGACAATGTCATGGAGAACTGTATAAAGCCTTGCTGCAGTCATCATATGGCTGCAGTTACATTAGTCATGGTAAAGTGAAAAAGTGAAATGTTTTACCTGGGACCTCCTCTCCTGCAGGAGGTAGAGCATGTGAGACTTGATTAAGATACAAAAGTTGCAGAAATTGGGAGAGAGGAGGAAAAAAGAAAAAATATATCAATTTACCTGATGTATTTTTTAATGATAGTTTAAACTCTGTCTTGGAACCTTAATCATCAATGTTTACACTTTGAACCACAATTATCCTGAAACTCTGCCTGACATTTGTAGTATTTTTTTAAGCATTAGTGCTTATAATTTTTAAGTAATAATTCATTGGACAAAATCAGGATATTGTCTATAAATTGCTCTTTATGCACACCTTGTAGTAGTTTGGTATTAATATCTCCTATTGTCTTCTAGAAATGCTGGTAAAAGCTGTAAGTAATAATGTGTATGGACACGCTTGCGTCAGACAAGTTGCTACAAGCCACAAGCTGCACTTTCTTTTTCTGTGTGTAGATTAGTTCACATGTTTCCCGGTGCTTTACTAAGTACCCTGAATGGATTTCTATGACTTTGAGGGTTATTAATAATTGAAGGGAACTAACTGAGCTTATTTTGGAGCTGGGATTGGTAGAAAGAGTGAGAATTGTGAAAGAAGAACTCTACTTTGATCAAAGTCTATATTTTAGACAGTCTGTTCTCAGCTGGATCATAAGAATTAATCCAGTTTCTACTACAGCTTGCTTTTGTGTGATACAGTTTTCAATTACTAAGACACATATGAAGCCTCCACAGAACCAATATTGCAAGAGTACTGTGAGCTCGAAAGGTCGAGCCCATCTCATGTACCTTCAAGGCTACGTTGTTCTGGTCCCCCAACAACAAAACAAGCAATTCATCAGTTCAGTGGTGAACTACGTTAGGATGACCATCTGTATAAAGCCTGTTTATGTAAAATTCCTATTTTTTTCTGTAAAAGTTTGCATTGAATTTGCTGTAACATTGAGATCTTAGCGGAAGGAAAAATGTCGTGTTTTTATGGATTCTATCATTCCAACATGATTATGACTCAATTAAACAGTTCAAACTTCCATCTGACCAAGGAGAAATGCACTTTATCATGCTGAAATGCAAAAGTATGATTATTTGATTAATTCAAAATACTCGTTTGCAACTACTCTTTTTTCATGTAAAAATCACAATTTTCTAAAAAGGGAAAAAGAGAAGTTTAAACACTTAAAGCACCTGCTTTTTCTTTGTTAAGTGGATTTAATGAGATTCCCTTTTTCTGGAAAATTGTTTTCCCTCTTCAATTAAGCCAACAGCCAGGAGCTGAAGCTGTATTAGTTCGTCTCACTGGTCGTCATCATCAGCCTCCAATGGGTAATTTTTTCTGAAGCTATTTACTTCTTTTCTAGTTTTCACATGAATTTGACAATAAAATAAGTCTGGGCAATTCAGTGTGCTCTTTCCAGTTTTGGGAGATTGATGATTTAATAACAAAACCAACACTGTCAGAATTCTTGAATTCAATATTCCGCCTTGGAAAACTTAACTTTCTTTGGTGGATTAATTGAAGTGGACAGCGTGTTTTCAAGTACTTTGTCCAATATTATTTGGACCACTGAATTTTCAAGAAACTTAAACCATGAACTTCTGTCATCTGCTTTGTTTCAAAACTGCTCAGGGAGTTTTTAACAGAGCGGACAGTTTCCTGGAATAAATGAATGTGCATCTCTAGGATGCTTTATCCTGCAAATGCTTAGTGTGAACTCTGCTATGGTCAATGGTAATATATTTCTATTAGCTTAGAGATTGAATCTTGCTGCTTTTCTGTGGTTTTGTTTTGGGTAGAGGGGTGGTTGTCATCATTTCCCTCTTCCACCCACCAGGAATTGTCATTTGTTTGTGTAACTTCTGTAACTGGTATCAGGATTCTCCTGCTTATCTAGTTGTGATGTAGTTTATTCGCTTAAACCTGAGAATGTCATTCCTGAATCAATTACCTATTTTGTGAGGCAAGGTAAAATAAGGAGTTTTCTTCTGTTGGAAAATAAGAAACTCTTGCTATTGTGATTAATTGGGAGCAGTAGTGTTACTGCAGAATGTTATGTCCTGTTCAGTAACACATTATTTTTATTACAGATATTGGCATAACGACCCCAAAAACAACATGATACTTGTTTTTATTACTCCTTTCCATTCTTTCAAATGAGACCTCTGAAAAATATAGTGATATTTTTGGTGTGCTTCATCAATTATCCAAGAATCTGAAAGAGTTTGCTGAAAATCTCTCCAGAAGTATTTGTTACTCGAAAGAAATCACACTCTTTCCAGCTTGTGTTTTGACACGACACAGGGTCAACAAGCACATCAGTCTGTTGCACAGTGATGGACATCTTCTGAAGCAATTGTTTAAGAGGTGGTGGGGCTCAGGAAGGACAGTCTGATCCTTAGCTGTACAGGAAAGCAATGTTCTTTCCAGTAACACTAAGAAAAATAGCCAAGTAGATTGAAATGAGAGGTGCATTACAAAATCGGTTTCAAGCAAGCACGTGCTGTTGTCAAAAGCGGCCAGGCAATTTCTGCAGCAAAGAGGAAAGCCAACTATTCCCATGCTGTGAAGCTGGCCCTGCTTGCTTAGTACCGATTTTTAATTGTCCTGAGAGCTCTTGGTGTGGACAGAGCAATCTATATATCCTACCAATTTGTCTGTGATGGCTTTCCTATTCCCTACATGACATCCATAAATTAACACACAAAGAGTAGTTAAAAAAAAGTCCAAGGTGAAGGCATAGATTTGCTGGGGACTTAAGTTTCTGTGGAGAAATTATTGAGTATCTTAAATCTTTGAGAAGACTGTGTTCAAAATTCTGTTTCTCTACAACCTCTCTTCTTTTTCCTTGACATACACAGCATATTTGGATTTGTGAGGTGTTTATCTTCCTTTTTTCTTCCCTTCTACTTGTTGTTCTATCTATCTGAATTGCCTTCCCCAGACTTTGGTTTCTACCTCTTCCAACTGGAAATCCCACAAAGCAATTATATACCTTAGGAGAAATGCATTTTGTGTTTCATTTGTCATATTATCTATATAAGCAGAAAATGCTGTGGGCTACCTGGAGATGCCCACTGGACTCATCTTGTGCTAATGCTAATTATTTGTTTTCTTTTATCATAAAAGAAAGGTTGAAAAGATTGTGGGGTTTTTTTTTGACATAGACCTCAGATTAATTTGAAGATCACACATCTGAATACAAACGTGTCAGGTTTTGTTTGCTTGCTTTCCATACTAGCCAATTCCTTCCATGTTGTGAGGAAAGAGTTCCCAAGCAATTTCTGAGGAAAGGAAGGTGGGTGGGTGGAAATCTTTATCTTAAATTTCATGGGATGCAGAGAACCGCTTCAGGAAATTACATTCCTTTCCCCAAGCTCCTTCGTGCTTATGAGGTTGCACAGATTGCTCTGTTCGTTAGAACAGGGCAGCCTGTTTCTCTAAGTGCAGCTGTCCTGCTGTGTGGATTGGCATAAGGGAAATAAAGTAACGGTCCTGGTTCATCATATTCATGCTGATAATATTCCTGAGTCATTCTTTAGGACTGAAATCCATTTGTCCTTTACATGTATATCATAGGAATATATTTTCCTCTCACATTCTTGATGTTTCAGTTCCAATCTGTCCTGAAACAAAGAAATTATGATCTGAAATCTTTTATGTTTCTTAATATTCCTACAGTTTTTCCTCATTGACGTTGATGTGTGTAGTGTAAATGGTATGTACAGTTAACTGGTGTCTATAGCTCCTACTTGATGAGTTTTGCATATTGCTTTGCACAGTTGATCACTTTGAAGACTAGTAAAGAGTAACTCCGTGTTTTGCATTATCTGCTTGAGACCTGGAGTGAAAATTTCCCTTTGAAAATAGTCACAGTAGTCTCTCCTCTCTGTGTGTTATTATTTATTTTTCTCTGAACAGTGACTGAACCCAAAGTGACATTTTTCTTTCCTTGTATCTCCAGCTCTCTTTAGTTTTCATTTGTCTCCTCAAAGGAAGCATTTATATGTGTATATGCAGTGCAAAGAAGGAGGTACATGCAAAGTTTCCTTAGAGTCTGAAGAGTCAAAAGGTAAATAGAGAAGGAGGGAAGGGCACGAGAAAATTCATCTCAGCCAGAACTCTCACTAAGTTTGTTGGAATGAAATCTGCTTTGGCTCTGACTGAAGAAACTGATTTAATACTGGCATCTGATGTGTTTTTAAAAGAAAAATAATAATTTTGTAGATTTTGAGTGAAAAATGTGAAATGTAAAGTGAAGAAACTAGAAATGAAATTTTAAGAAAGGAAGGCTCATTGAAATGGCTTGTTTGTGGCTGTTGTGAAAAACATGCCTTGCTCTTTCCTTGCCTCTGTAAGCGCTTGGCTAACGTGGTCTGAGCATTTCGAGGGGCAGACTTTGCAGTGCCCAACTGACAGATGTTCCTGTCGTGCTGTTCCCGAGGAAATGCCACTGTCTTCTCAAAACAGATTAGGCGGGACAGGTTCCCCTAATCACAGCCGTTCTACTGCTCACAGGGATCCTCTCGAGAAATGCCAAGGTCCGGTGACCTTTCTCTTTCCCTGCTCTGAAAGAAATGTGACAGCAAATGGTTGATTCAGTATGTACTAGTAAATAATGCATTTAATAATACAACTGTTTCATAACCTCAATCAGAATTCATAAAATTCACACCTTTTTCTTAACTGACAGCTCTGGCATGCTAACTTTTAAGTCATTTTTTGTAGTATTCTGATTTCATGACATAACTGTATAACTTGATTTTATTGCATCTTTAAATTGATTTTTACCGTGAATTATCTTAGAAAAGAAAATCATCAGTTATGAGTCTCTTCAGAAGAAAATGAAAAAAAGATATTAAAATCATGTGTACAGCTTTTTAATGAGGAGGTATAAATGTGCTAATCACTCTAGTTCCAAAACCATCAAAGCAAAGACACAGCAAGTGACCGAAGTTCATAGAGCCTAGATAAAAATCCCTTTCAAATATTCTGTTAATCTCCCTATATATAAATTTACATTTTTAAGTAGATTTAGATATGCACAAGGAAGATAGACTCAGCTCTGGCTTATTACCATAAGATGTTGTGACATATCTATTAATAGCGAGTAATTTCAATATCTGTTTATCAAAAGTCAGTACCCAAATGAGTGAACCTTAGAACACCACTCTCTAGTGGTGTCAGGAACTCAGTGGTGTGGGTGTACACATTTCTATTCTCTTGATCATCCTAGCAGTTCTTTTGTTTGCCTGAATCTGAATAACTTGGAATTGCACCCAGCATGCCATAGGAATTCCACACAGTGTCGTATATATAAAACCATATAATGGTTTTAATATTTTCCTGCTATACTAGGAATAAATACTTTTTCAATATTTGTTTTTCAAGAGTATGAGGTTTCATTTATTAGGTAAATGATATTTCTCTCTGCTTCAAAATGACCAAAGTCTATAAAAAATGAAGTCAGTTGCAAGCAACATGGTTAAAGATCAAGAAAAGAAAACCTACAGTTAAAAATATTCCGCTTTTAAAACTATTATCCAAACAACTTCATGATATTGCTTTTGCATAGGAGGGACTTTATTTTAGCCAAAGTTTGTTTTAGCCGAGCTGTGAAGCTGATGAGAGCAAGATCTCATGTCTTCTGTTTGCTCTGGCTCTTTCCCTGCAAAATCTTAGGGTTTATTTAGCATTAGTATTTTTTAAAATAATCTGGTGAAGTTGTGAGCCTCTGTTTTCTGCCTGAAAACAAAACAAAACATTATTTATTCATTTGCTTCTGGATTCAAGTAAAAAAATTGCTGAGGTCAAGTATGATTATGCAAAACTGTTGTGTTTGAAGGCTCTTACCTTATTCCTCAGGCAAGTGTTTATCAATTCACTGTTCAGTTTGAGAACAGAATTGTCACTTTTGCTAAAGGTAATAGAAATGCTTCCTCTGTATGCAGGACTACATGCTGTTGTCATTAATTTTTTTGCATAAGTAGCTTCTGTTCTACAAACACAACATAAAACTCCAGTTTTGTGCAGTTCTGAAATGGAAGGGATAGAGCGTTTCGCCCTTCTCGTAGCAGAGGAAATACCGACTGCAGTCCAGTTAGTTCAGTGTTAAATTAGCTTTACAAACTACTAGATACTCTTCATTTGTATGCATTACCTTCAACATCCAAAAATCAGTAGATGTTTTAATATGCAGCTTTTATTGACCTCTAAATCAACTAGTCACCTCAAATAACTCTGAGGTTACGAAGTGCCCTTTTTCTGTACCGCAGACAGAAGTAATACTTTGTAGCAGAAAGAATAATCTCTAAAACAATGTGAACTAAAAATATTACTCCCTCAAATAGGCATTTTCATTTTGAGCAAGTAATCACCAGCCAAGTGAATGACAAAAAGTAAATCAAGGTTGTTTTCTACAAGTCGTTTGTGCCTGACAGTCATAACTCAAGAGTTGCAGTCACTTAGCAAGGTGTTGTCGAGTTTTCAACAAATTCTCCCCAGAAATTCAGACATTCCAAAACTTCTGGTGCAAAGAGTGCATGGCACCTATGTTGCTGGAGGTGGCCTGCTCACAGAGTATATGCCATTTCAGGGAGAGAGCCCTGCACGTAGAAGCTGTGGGCAATTAGCCCAGCACGCACCCACGCGCAGGAGGAGACGTTTCTGCTCAGCCCTGAGTGTGTGCGAGGAGAGCACAACCACGTGTGGAGGCACAGGTCCCAGGAGAGGGGCCAGCAGAAGCTCCTGCAGTTTTCTGGAAGAGACGATAGTCCCTGATCTCGCCTTTAGTGCAGACGTGGGTGCCAGGATAGTGCCAGCTTTGTTCCTTGAATGATGGGCAGCCCCTTTGCAGAGCGTGAAAGGAAACTAGTAAAAAGATGAGAGAGGTGGAGTGTTACTTGAGGAGGATGCAGGGAAAGGGAAAGTAGAGGAGAATTTGTAGGCTTTGGTAAAATTCTGGAGGGCGAGAAGGAGCAAAATGATTGTAGAATGAAGAAAAGAGACAGGAAGAAATGGGTTTAACTGGTAAAACATAGTATTTCTATAAATACTCTGAGAACTGTGCGAGAACTATGAAGAACACTCTGTTTTCTTTGTGCTCTGGTACAGGGGAAAAATACGCAGATGAATAAAGGGTGAATTAATCACTCACAGAAAACCAAATGTTTTAGTCATAGTATAAAATGGCAATAAAAGGACTAATTAAATGTTACTTGCTGGATATCTTGAACTTGCAAGACATGCCCAAGTCTTCCTTACCCATGAACCACTGATTTTGTTAAGCAATTATAATCGACTTGTGGCTCTTCGATTCTGACAGGTAATATTAAAAGGGAACATCTATCTGCCGCGCTGGTGCCAATAATCTGTTCAAAGTTTAGCTGCTGACATTATGAATTACAAGCTGGCCAGATGGCGGCTGTGCCTGGACGTTTTGCCTCCTCCCTTGCCGCTCCCCATCCTTTTAAGGTTAGCAATTACACGGCAAACAGCCTCAGCAGAAGGATTTGTTTGAAGTGGCCCACTTCCCTGCCACCTCATTAGCTGCTGCTCCTTCTGAGGATGTTCGGTGGCTGTTGCAGAAGTGCAACATCTTTTAAGAACAGTTCGGCCCTTGACAGAATAGGACCCTCCACTAACTGTTGTGTACCACTAGGCATCTAGCAAACTGCAGGACAGACAGGGAGTGCTTTTTATTTCACCGTTATATTTCACCTTTATTTCACCCGAATATGGATATATTTAAACATCCATAAAACCAACTTTTAAAATCCTACGTTGTGGGTAGAGGAGAAAATGTAGTCTCTGGACTGGCATATTTTTGTTGCATTGCAGTAAAGCTATACTTAATGTTTTTGTGTTAAGATGTGGCTGCTGTGGTGCACTTATTTTTTTTTAATGCTAAGCTTTCCCTTCTTTTCAATGTGATCAAGAGAAAAGAAGAGGAAAAAAAAGTGTTATCTTCAAAGCCCACCTTGCACAGAGCCAATATGCAACATGAAACCTACCTTGAGGGAGTTGATGAATAGAAATAACATCAATCACTCGCTTTCTACTTTTTAAGTAAAAATATTAAATTATATAGGGGAATATAGGCAGATAAATAGTATTAGCATGTGTTATGTAGCCATATGCTATAATGTGTTTAATGTGTATTCAGAACGTTGTTTTATAACCTGAAATCATCCATATGTTATATGAAACCCCAGCTGAAAAAAGTAAGTTCTAAGGCTAACTGTAGGTAGTTCTATAATAATTCTATAATATTAAAAGAATTCAGGACCTAAGGCAGCAAAAGAACTTTAGAATATACATTCTGTGGAACTAATTTGCAGGAGATTGTTTGTTGCAACCGCCTGTCTTTGTCAAGTGCTGGCAGGCTGGATTCAGAGGCTGAATGAAAACTGAGAGAGAAATGCGTTGTCTGTTATGTTCCAACCATAATACAGCAATCAGTAAGGTAGAATGTTATTGTTTAAAATACAATCATACCTTTTCTCTGAAATTAAGTTCATTCAGATGAATCTTTCATTCCAAGGATGCTTTTAATGTGCCTGGTTATTTGTCTGAGTTCCTTGAGATTCTGTACACTTTTTGTACCAAAATAAAGCATAAATCATAGCTGATTGTTGAAATCACAGGTCTTTTCCATCTACAACCACCACCTCTATTGTATTTAAAAATGAAACATCTGAAAGTGCTAAATGACACTCACACTGCTATCATCGGATATCTTACGGGCACAGTGAGATGAGGTTCATGCTAAGAACTCTTCGTTCCCAGTGCAGACGTGAACAGATCTCTGACCCCTGTTATTATCACCGACCGTAATTGGGACTCTCAGTCCTGTTGGTGCACTAGCAGTGTCTTTGCTAGTTACAAGGTGAAAGATTTTGCCTTTCTTAATCCCAGGATCTCAGCTAGCCTGGTACTGTCTTGAGAGAGTTGCAGAGGCTTGGGTGATATATAAGAAATTTTGCCCAAATTTGATACCCACAGCAGAAATAATATGGGAAGATAAACACCTGGAACAAGCTGTAAAATAAGAAGTATTGACTTAGGCTTATCCTATTAAGTATACTATTACTGTGAAAGGGATTTTATTGTTCTTAAGGGAAGTTTATACTAACTAATAGAAAGAGATGTTAATGTGCACTGAAAATGATGTTGTATCCCTGAAGAAAATAGAAAGATAATTATGAGCAGCATTAATTGAGTTTCATGTGACTACCAGAAACTTCTAGCAGGCAGATAGAAAATCAGAGGGAAACAGAAGAGACAGGATTTTTATCTTGGCTGATTTCAGTCCCTTGACTTTGTCAGTGGTAGGAGAGAGGAAGCACTGAGACATTAAACATAATTTCTTGGATGAGCAAGTGGAAAGGGCTTTATTGTTCCTAGCCAAAATTCATATTAATTATAAGAAAAACTTTAGAGACTGAAAGTCCATGAATGGTTTAGTGGAAAACTTATGATAGAGAGAAGAAAAACATACAGGAAGAGTTTTGCAAATCTGACTGTTGAAATTACTACACTATTTGTTTTGTTCTGTTTGCTTTTATCAAAATATTGAAAAGGTTCTATAGCACTGTGGGATTGGAATGATTTTCCTATATTCATTTAGGGGAAATGATTTAGGAAAATATCTGTAATGAAAATTAACATGCATGTCTTATATAAATGGAATATACTTTGAACTCTGGCAAAATTACGGACAGAGCTAGGTTAGAGCAGTTTTCAAATTCAAAATAGAATTATTTTTATTCATAATAAGCTTTGACCATAAAATACACCTGTATAAAGCTTTTCCCATGCTTGAGTCAGGATCTAGGAAATCAGTCTTATTTTTTCCTTTCCTTTTGAAGTCATGTTTAAACTCTGTATTATTAGCCCTCTTTCAATTACCAGTCTTCCATATACCACTATGAAGGTCAGCTGCAAAGAAAATGAATACAGCTGTCTGGTAAAAACATTCATATTGTTTTCTTAGAAAGAATTAATTTAAGATAATCAGTAGGTCAAGATGACACATTATGGAGAAGGTAGTCACCATTGCTACTCAGCTTTTGAAATCTGGGGAGGACACAGCAGTTGAATAAAATACCAGAATCTATTCACTGCGGCGCTTCAAGAGCGCTTGGAAAACATCACGCAGACGTCAGTCAAAGAAAACTTAGCAAAGTTAGTCAAAGTTATTATAATGACTTTGGACTTAATACTAAGAGAAAGACAATTAAGTGTGCGCTTATCAAATGCTCAATATTCCCGATTCATAATTTTTCCTTTTAATTATCCCTTTTCACAGAAATTGTTATTCTGTTTAACATTAAATTCTGATGTGAGGCTTTGTGCATTAAGCAGTTATTAAAGATCTAAAACCAGATGGAAGCAGCTAAATTGTATGAGTGAATGATATAAAACCACAACTGTCCAGATGTTTCCCTAACAGTACAACAGGAGATATCTGAAGACCCTTATTGCAACGAATCTGAGGTCATGTCTATAGAAATAGTGCTCAGGGAACAATTCTATTCAGTTCTTTTACAGACAGAGAATTACCAATATAATAACTTTTCCTCACAGTCCTTGCTTGCCTGTCAATTTACACAGAATATTTTTGTTTAAAAAGACATTGCATTTAAATGACCCAGTTTTTCATTCAAGTGGGTTTGGCATTTCACAAACTCTGTTTTGTGATTCTCTATGGTCTGAGATAATTCAGTTGCACATCAAGCATATATTGCTGCTATTTAACATACACTATTTAATACAACAATAATTCATTTATTTTAATTTCCTGCATCACTGAGAATATGTAAAAACAAAAAAATGTTAGTGAACGTGTCCTCTTTCCATACATTGTCTTTGTTGTCCAAATTACAGAAATGTTAGCTTAATAACAGAATACTCAAATATTTATTAAAAGGAGGGAATAGGAATACTAATAAACCATTTTGCGTTACCACTGTGACTGAAAATAGTAAGGATGCAGAGAGTTGGCTGTGAAATCCAAGTAAAGTTAGAAAAATGTCTTTTTGAGTTTGAATTACATTGATAATCTGATTTTCTTTTATTGTTACCAGTTAGATTTTCTGTGAAGTTGAGTGCATTTTTTTTTGTGTACGATGTTGTCATTTTTATCAAGCTCATATATATTGTATTCTGTATTTAGGAAATAACTAAGTATTCTCTTATTCCCTATTAGAAACACAGCACAAGTACATGGAGAATTTTTAAAAGACCTCAAATCTTGAAATAAGCTTATAGAGTCTTTTTTCCTGTCACTTTCTTCAGGCAGGATTGAGTAATCATGCAGTCCACTTGAAGACACTGCCTCTATACTCCCTGGTTAGTTTTCACATAAAATTTTGAATTGCAGCCCTTAAACAGAATCACCATCACTTGATTTTTGATCAGTAAGGAATTCTGCTGCCTGTACAGAGGCAAGAAAAGAGGAGTTTATTAAGAAGACTCTGTAGAAACAAAAAAAAAAAGTAAAAGTAAGAATAACAGACCAACAAACAAAAGATGTCATCGCAGGGTCTTTTTTAAAGACAGTAATAGAATTAATGAAATAATTTAAAAATGAGAAACATTGATTTTTATTTCCACATATTCTTGCTTATTTTAACCACTTAATCTTTCTGCTCAATTAATACAATAAAAACAACTAGTGTTTCTTGAATGCATAAAACTAATCTTAAAAGTTTCTAATCCAAGGAGTTATTTCCTGCTTCCTTGGGATAATGACAACTATAAGATATGGAAAGAAAATTAAACTAAAAGGAAACTCATTAATTTCTTACAATGCTATAAATTTATAAGTCCAGAAAGACAACAGAGCAAATCCAAGTATATTTTAAATCTCTGCCAGAGTATATTTAGCTGTTAAAGTCTTAGTCTATCAAGTCTGGAAAAGTGATGAATGAATCAATAAACAGTGATTGCCCATCTCAGTGCTAACTGTCCAGCATACCTAAGGAGTGACGACACAGTGATTTTTCTTGATGGCTTTTCTTCAATTTTAGAATCAATTGACTGAAGTAAATGCCTGCCTGGGAGAGTGCTGGTCTTTTTAAACTACAGTCCAAAGCAAATCTATTTTCCAGTTCTGAAGTTTTCTGTTATTGCCTCTCTGTGTGCTAGCTAGAATTGGACTCTGCCAAATCTGATTGCAGGATCAAAGTCATAATTGTTTAACTTTCCTCGCAGGAGAAGTATTGCACAAGATGTAATCTTTTTCATTCAACTGTCCCTTGTACTTAATTTGTGTTTTCTACCCCCACAAAATCTCCAGAGAGCTTATTGCTGATCTTTAATCTTAGAAGTTTCTTAGGTTAAGGTGTGGTGAAAGCAGTCTGGTGAGGATGAATAACAATGTAAATACTGCTATATTTTATTTTACATTCTTCAGCAATATTTCATAATGGCCATCCAGACCTTCCAGGAGTCCATATATTTCTCCAGGTACCTCTTGGTTCCCTGTAGGCAGCTGAACCCCCCAGCTGGAGGGAGATGAGGTTCCTATTACAGACAAACGGGCTAGAGTCCTCCTTCGTGCACATCCCATGAAAAGTTTGCTGTATTCTTAGGCAAATTGCTGAGCAGCACTCAGCAGCAGAATTGTGAGGAAACCCGTCACATGGGCACCGTGACATTTTTTCTCTGCCATTGGTATGCTGGATCTTTCACAATGTCTGTGTTTTGGTAGTGAGAGCAGCTTGGAAACCTGTGACTGTGACTAACACAGAATTCTATGCAAATACTCAGTTTCCCTAGCCATATATATATATATGAAATGAATTTATTCACTTTCAAATTTACTGGTTTTTAACTATTCACAAAAGCAGGACCTGAAAACTTGAAGTAAAGTATGATCTAAGACACATAAGGATATGAGCATTAATGACAATAATATCTCTATTGCATTTGTAGTGTCCTGCTTCCTGACCATTTCTTCTGCGTGTGATATAGCAGATATAGTACACGGAAGCTGACAGAAAAGCCTTATTTTTTCCTTCTTTATGAGGTGCTTCGGCTATGTGTCCCAAGGACCTACCAATGATTTTGAACAGAGTTACAGTAGTGCATGGAGAGAATAGGACTTTGTAATATGCCTCACACTCAGTTAAGTGTTTTCAAAGGGATATGTGCAACACTGAGGGTAATAGTTCCTGTGTCTATATGAAGGAGATTTTTCAAACCTGCTGACAGTTGCAGTGGTGGCCAAATAAGAACTGCCTTGCCAACTCCCTAAGCCACTAAAAAACGAGCTAAAAACCAGAGTGTTTACGTGGTGGGTGCGAGAGGAGAGGAGGGCAGCAGTGAAGCATGGAAATCAGCAGCACTTGATAGCTTGGACTCCTTGCGCTCCATTTCTCTAGGGCTGCTGTGCAAGAAGAAAGACAAGACCTGGCTGCCCTGAGCTTTGCTACTAGCTCATCCCTGGAAAAGCTGCAGCACCCAAAGCTTTGCAAAAACCTGCGGTGGCCACTGGCTGGGGGCGAAGGAAGAGAACTCTGCCTTTGAAGTCCCAAGTTCTGGCTTTACCGGTGCTCAGTTGTGCACTCTCTTCACCATGGTCTCATAACATACTATTTATACAAAAATCTTTTACTATACATAACAGGAAATAGACTTGTCTCTACCTCTGTGCTCTGGTTAATAGGGATTGTGAGGCTTCTTGTCATGGTTAAGGTCTGCTTCAAAGCAAACTTTAAATAGCACTATTGACATGATTAGTGATGTTTCTTCTATTCTTATACCAACCTTCCCTGCTGGTTCAAAATAAATTACATATTCACACCTGAAGATGTCCCTATCTGTTCTCCATCTCTTGGTCACACTTTTAATTGACATCTCTTTTGAACTATTGAGTAACAACATCCATTAAGCTACTATCAGGACTATACTAAACCTTAGCTCATTACACTACAAAACTTGCAGTTTACTGAATGCTTCACATACTGAATCAAGGCTGATTCTCTGCTGAAAAGACCTTTAAAAGTCCATGATAAAAATATGGAGTTCTTTGGGGTAGGTCTACCTGTTTATCACTCTTTTGAAAAAAAAATGAGTCTTTCCATAGTCTCATAAGTGCCTATGCAGAATTCATATTATATATATATGCCATGCAACAACTGTATAGAGTGTTGTGTGCTAAGTGCAATTTGAGGCTTTTATAAACATGTAATAAACTAAATGTAACAGCAAATAAGTCTTTTAGCTGGAAGACAGTCCGAATCTGATCAGGTAGTAATAAATGTATATTCTGTATTTTGAGATGTAATCTAGGAGTCCTCCATGGCCCCATAATGCCAGCTAAAAAGATGTGCTCACGCAGGTATTCATCCTGTGGATAACTGAGCAAATTTTCACATCTTTTTAAGTCCATAAGCAATTGTTCCACAGAATATAATTCATATAAGTCTATTCAAATTTCCCTAAAATGAGAACAAATTATGTTTGATTAAATCATGGCTTATATAGTGCTAACTATATACTATTGATTAATTATCCTTATTAGAAAGCCTTAAATTATTTCCAGTTTGAGCTTGTCTGTCTTTTAAGTCTGCTCCTGTTTCATGGTGTCTTTTTGTGTTATATTAAGAAACCCATTAGTACCCAGAAAAAGTACCTCCACAGTAAAATGTTTATATACCATAATGAAGTTACCTTTTGATCTCAGTTGTGATAAACTACAGAGAACGACTCACTAAAGCTTTTTTTTATCTTTTGTTTTTTGGAACTTTCTCTGCATATTTTCCTAGTTTTTAAATCCCTTTTCCATAGGTTTTAAATTATACAAGCTATCAGGAATGTAAGTCAAATATTCATTGACTTGCCAGTTTGCAAAAATAACCATTAACCTCTCTTAATTTTCTCATCCAGAAGTTCAGGGCACTTAAAAGTGCCCCTTTTTATTGCTCGTGAGAGATTGGCTGACTGATCACCCTGATTTTTTGAGTAAAAGCTTCCACATAAAGAACATTGAACTCTGTAGCCTTGACAATACTTTTATCACCAAGTAAAGTCCAAAGTCTGTTCTTTTTTTTTTTAATGTGCCCCCAGATTGCTTGATCTTTCTGATGTGTATTACTAGCTGCATGTCATTTTGTTATTCTGCATCACCTTTCATTACGCTGATTTTGCTCTTCTCTCCTTCTATACTTCTGTACTCTTCTTCAGCAACCTCACTTAATTTCATTTCCTGTAGAGGCCCTTCTTGTGGTAGGGAGCAATGAAAAGTTACAGATTAAAACCAGTTGATGGTTTTTTTACTCTATCTCATGCTAGAATAGTTTACACTTTTATTCTAATATTGCATATTTAAGAACCTGCCAGATCTCTTCAGGACCCTGTGTGTTGATTCAGAAAAAGAACAACATGTTATTGCTGCTGCACTGGCATGGTTAAAAAGTGAGGAAAAACCTTTGGCTAAAACCACATGAACTGAGTTAAGTGGAAAACCACTGCTGAACATAAAACTGTTTAAAGAAAAAAATTAGTTTTTCAAAAATTGATCTAGTGCTATCTAATATTTTCTATACAGAAATACAGATCCGTGAGAAGCCAACATAACTGCAAGGGTATTTAAGTTATAGCTGAATAAGATATGTATAGATCACAGTGCAGTAACCATTTCTTTTTACAGTCATATCCAACAGTTCCTATTTATTTATTTTAAAATAATGGGTAATTGGAAAATCAAAAAAAAAAAAAAAGAGTAATAGCTGTCAATCTGTAAAGCGGGCAGTTAGAAATACATGTGATCAAAAAGCATGTAGATCAAAACCTATAGAAATGTGATTCATCTTTTAAGGAACAGGACTAAACCTAACAGGATCTCAGATCATTAGATTCACACAGCATCTATGCAATTAATTCCACTGGGAAAACACCCATTGCTGCTTCAAGTTCACTAGATCCACAGTTTGTTTTCTTCATGGTAAAGCAGCTGCAAGATTTGCTGCACTGCAGACCAGGTAAGTGTAACCAGGTTAGGATGATGCTCACGTTTATTTTTATCAGGATCCAGGAGCTAGACATCCATCTGCCTCAACCCTTTGAAGACTTAATAGCAGAGCACGTTTATATACCTAGGAAGAGTCAGTCTCCGTCTGAAGCATGTGTGCATGCTGTTTCTTTCAAAATATATGTGCAGTGCTGACCAGATTGCTTCCTTTCATATTGTAGCCCAACATTTTAAGATTTTGAAATGCAGAAGAACCTGTTCAATTCTCTCTTTTGCCTAAGAGGAACCTGATTTATAATTTGCAGTTCCCTAGAAAGTGCCCTAGCCTTCTGTCAATGAGGAAGAGAATGAACTATTTCTCTAAAATATAATCCCAGATTGAGGCAGAAAGAGAGCACAAGATGCCTATGCCATTATAATGCTAGAGGCTCAAGCACTTGCCTGGGATTTTTGTTTTATGAGGGATACTTTTTAGAATTAGCATGGAAATCATGCCCAAGTAAGACGAAAACAGCACAGTGTTTCAAGTTACACACTAAGATTATGTTTTATATTCTTATCAGTAAAAGAACAATAGAATATAACTCAAAAAAAATAAGTCATCAGGAAAAAAACCAATGATGATTGTCATCCAAACACTTAGAGAAAATACCAGATATTTTTCCTTGAGTTGTTGATTTTGTAAAAGTGTAACTCATAGTCTGGTATATCTGGAAAATTCTACTTTTTTTTTTTTTTTTCAAAGTAAGAAAAGAGTTGGAGATCACAGCTTCCTATGATTAAACATGCATTTTGCATGATTACTTTGAAAATGTTTTCTCCACCTGTGCTTTGGAAACTGTATCATTAATTCTGAAATCAATACCTCATGTTGGCTCCGGTAGCTCACAGTAATATAGATTTTTCTTCATGCACAATTTAGTTGGAAGAAGAGATGAAAAGCTTACCTAAAAAAAATTGCTGCTAATGTAAGCTCCTTCACCACAGGCTATCAGCATAACAATTTTTCCAAAAACCAACATCTTTCCTATCTCTGTCAAGCATTTCTTAAGTTATGCATCTCAAAAACTGCAGTATTAGATGCAGATAAATGCTATATTTTCTTTGGTGAATGTATCAAAAACATGTCCATCTTAAAAAAAAATCTAAATAGTATCCCAAAAAATAAAGTTAAAACCCTAGTGAATTTTGGTCCTGGATTTTTACTAAGAGTATGAAAATGGTATTTTTACTGATGACCTATAATATATGGTAAGAACCTTGGGATTTTTGATTTTCTGAATAGTACCGTATTTCTCCTGCTCTTCTTATGCTGTTTTCTGCAGGCTGGGCTGTTACAGAAATACAAAATTACAATTGTAAATTAAGGCATTATGTAAAAGCCATTGGATTAGTAATCATGCCTACTTCACAAAAGGCTGCATTCGTTTGAGAGAGTTTATTTTCTCCAAAACATTATAGTGGCAAATTGAGGATATGGCTAACCCTACTGATAAATCTCTCATGTACAGTCTTCATTTCAAGTAAATCTCAGACTTAACAGTGTCTTCCCACGTTATATATTTGTCCTATAAAGCTCCTTGCTTCCTCAAACTCTTATCTTTCTTCTTCTCTCACTTCCTTCTGTCGCTGTAAATTTTGTTTGGGTTTTGGTTTTATTCATTTTTTTCTCTTTAGTGTGTGTTTATACTACATGTTAAATTGGCTATTTCCTTCCTTGAATCTCAGTTAAACATTTCTTCAATTCAGTTTATGCTGGCAACTCTCACTGAAGTCCCAGGTGTGCAGGGTTACTGGGAATTATAGTTCTATATAGTGAGGAGGCATTAGTCTTATGCTAGAGAAAAATTCAGATTTTCTTCATGATTCTTTTTCACTTGGCCAACACATTGTCTTATGTGTCCAGTAAGAATTGTGCTAATTTTTCTATAGTACTGTCAGTTACGCTAGGCCCTTTGCACAATAGAGGAAGGTTTCCTGTCCCCTGTCATTTCTTGTTTTTTAAAGAATAATTTATTCCAGCTCTGGTGCTGGGTTGGGCAGCGGGAACAGAGAAAAGGATCCTTGGTCTTCACTAGCTTTTTTCCTGCCCTTGCCGCTCTCCCTCTGTAGCAAGTAGAATGAAAACTATAAAGAGTCTTCTAGACGCTGAAAATTCAGTTTGATGAGTCATCCTAAAGATATTGAAAGTAAAAAAACATGGATAGAAGAGAATATATGCATGGAAGTAGAGGAGAAAAAAATGTCTGAACTCTAGGTTTGTAATGCAGAAGCAAAATTGGAACTGATTCTACTCCTCTCCCATGCATACATGCTACAAAGCCTCTTCCTTTAGCATGAACTATATATACATGCATGGGTGAAATAACCTGGTCTGGGCTCTAAAGTATACTGTAAGACAAAGTCACATGGAAGTTATTTTCAAAGAGAATTACTTTATAGAAATCTCCCTGTTTATTCTTTTAGCCTGTTGCTTGAAAGAAGTAATATACAAATCATAATTTTAGTGGTAGATGGATATTCACTTTAGCAAAAATCCAAGTAGGCACATAAATACTGACAATACTGAAGTCAGTTGTAAGTTGGACAGGTTTTTTCCCAGGGGTCTAGGGAGGCAACGCATTTCTCACTCATGCCTTTACATGTGAACCCCACATTTCCCCACAGAAACTCTCCCTTACTCGATGAGATTGCTCCAGTAGCATACATATGCTTCTCTCCAAATTTAAAGTTATCTTTGACAATCTTTTGATAGACAGTTTCTCATGCTTTAATTGAGTCACTGAAATGCCTAGTTTTGACTTCTCAAAATTTTATAAACTGCATGTTTTTAGGGCCTATTCTGTCAAAGTATAACTTAACTTTCAATGGTTCTCTTTGCAATGTTTTGTGTTAAAAATATTTTATAAACTTTACTTCTTACAATTTTATATATTCACCTGTTAATGTCGGGCAAGTTTGCCTTTCCACCTGAAAATTTAGGGGCTGTAGAAAGAATAAAATTATTGCAATCCCCCAAATATAACAGAGAAAATGTGAGAGGTAGATGGAGAAAGCAGAAGTCATAAAAAATCCCTATGAGATCCCAAAATGTATTTACCAAAGTCGTTAACATACTGCCCTTAATTTAATACAGTCATAGAATGATCATTAAAATCTTCAAACAAAGGACTAGATGTGGTGGTAGAGCAGGTTAATTAGCAGAGTGCTGATCTTTTTCTGTAAATCTTTGCCTTTGTTGTCTCAAGCTATCCTTGCTCTTCACTTGCTCTCTGCTGCAGCGCCATAGCCAAATTTTGTGCACCTGCTTTTGCTTAAAATGAGGTCAGCAGAACACTTAGTGGATTCACAAAAATATCCGTACTATCCCCACAACAAGCCGCTTCAGGAGGAGCCCATGGAGCACAGGTGGTCTCTCCAGCTGAGGAAAACCCTTCCTGCCCCTCTACAGCTGTGGCTCTGCTGGTAAGGGAGCCAGGAGAGAGTGTGGTGAAGGGCTCAGGCATTTCAGGTTTCGGGAGGCATCTCCTTGGCTAGCTAACATCCTACTCCTTCCATTCTGCAACAGGGAAATGAGTTATCTTTCCAGAAAGATTGCATTTGTATAAGGCTGATTGAATCGCTCATATCTACAACGGATAAAAGTATGGTTCTCCAGCTTGCTCTTTGGGAGGAGTTGCTTTAGGTGAGGTCTTTTCCTAGCTTGTTGTGCCTGTGTTGCTTGGATATTGTGGTATTTTCCTTAAGATGTGATTTGGTTTCTCTGCTTAGAACCCAGGGAACCTGGAGGTATGTGCTAAATAAGGAATATAACCTTCAAAGGTAATGGTCACCCTGTAAAATGTAAATGTCTTCCTCAATTGTGCTGCTGCAAAGCATATTGATGGAAATTCAAAGCAATGTAAATCAATTATAATTAAGCTGATTAAGTTTATTTGCACAATTAAGTCTTTTGGATTGCAGGAGTGATGTACATAATGGACAATTTTAAAAGTAATCTTTATGTTTGGAAGTTTTATCTCTGAGTTATTCACATGACTATAATACAAAATTTAGAGTTTGCTCATCCAATAGGCGAGAAAGCAGAATGAATGCTTCTTGTGTTACTTTTTTTTAATATATATTCTTCATGAATTTGGATGGCAGTATGGTCCCAGTTTTGCTTTCAGTACTTTATTCTGCATTTCTTGTGTTTCCCTCAGACAACAAAACAGCTGATGACAAAGTTAGCATTTTCACCTGAAATTTTTCAAACTGTTCTAATTGTAAAATCACATCTGGCGTAACTGTTACCTTATGGGTCCTTCACCTATGCATGGAGCATAAAACATCCTTGAAACTATTCTAAATTCAACCAAGGAAAGTTTCCACACTGGGAAAGAGTGAAAATATCTCCAGGTAGGGTTAGTATATAATGCTGTTAATTAGCATTATAGAGTAACGTACAGTGGTGATATACAAAAGTAAATTTAACTTATAACAGCTTGAAATAGAAACATAAAGTGTCTCTTCCCGGTGGAAGTATAGCCACAAATATTTGGGCTTAGTCAAACAGTTTATTAATGTCTTTTTATTTGGTGACAATATATTGTCTGAATGTGGTGGTGTTTTTTTTTTTTCTTCAAAAATCTGAAAAATAAATTTTTATAGGTATAAAACTGTGCAGATTTAGACCAACTCTTTAGACTAAGAGCACCAAGCCGTGAAGGCAGGAAGTCAAATTGCTAGGAATTATGAGTAAAATTCAGGTAACTTTTTTTTTTTTCTCTGTTCCAGTGAATTCTCTTCAATTTTCTTGTCTCTTGGAATTTAGAGATAAAGGAAACATTTGCACCACAACCCATTCTAGTTTTAAATGATGGTTTTGGATCTTCAGTTGTAGAAGAAAAAGGATTTTATTGGTATAAGTAGAAATACAAGCAAATATTGACCAACCTAATGAAGCTGAATGTCTTCTCAAAACTGCTGGAGTCAAAGATGTTTTCTAATAAGTTATTTCTTTCCTCTCGAAGGAATTGGCATAAGAAATCTGCTGCTTTCTTGAACAGAGAGTTCTAAAACACCACATTTTCATAGTTCTTTATTTTTTTTTTGGCAGGAGAGAAGTGCTAACTACTTGACCAACAAACAGGAGTACTTCTCCAAAGAAAAAGTAAAAATCTTTTCAGAAAGCTAACATTATTCAAAAGGCACTAATGTTTTTATTAAATGTTATAAATGTTATATAAAATTAAATGTTTTTAACTAAGCTTTCATCTTCTGCTCTACTTTTCAAAGTCTGGGATTGTCCATGTTTTTCTAGTTTAAATATAATTTCACTAACAAAATGAGACTATTTATGGTTCCTTTCTAAGGTCTGGAAAGTGCTGCTGTTTCTTGTCTTCTTATTAGGAATGTGTAAGACACTTGGAGTAGGGATAATCTCGGGGGGCTTCTCTATAAAGCCAGTGTTTGCCTCAAAACTAACATTAACCAATATCTTTACTAACGGACCTTGAAAAAGAGAGGAAAGTGATAACTGGAAGTGACAACTCCCTTTTGGAGCAGGATGAAGGCAAATTCATGCAGGTGGCACATGCTGCATTTTCCCTTAGAATAAAGGCTTTGGCTTTTTCCCTATCTTATTTATCTAAGCAGAAAACTTGAAGCTTGAGTTTGACAGCTGCTTGATTCATATTATCTGGTAAAATTACTGTACTTCAAAAATGCATGTAGTTAGGCACATCTCAAATGGGAGTGACTCATTCACAGGCAGAAGGGCACAGGAAGAATGATGCTAGAAAAAAAGCTTTCTCTAGAACATCAGTTCTGTCCAACCCTACAGTAAAGAAGGATTTTTTTTTTTCCTCATAGGGTGTGTTATTCTTTACATTCTTGGTTCTACTCTTCTTTTCCTTTCTTACTTCCTCACCTGGGGAACTCAATTACTGTCCCTAAAGTGTCTGAGTACTAGTGTAACTACTTAAACCGTTGACCATGTAATTTTATTTAACCCTTTCTATATCTTCTGTACTTTTATGTTAGAAAGCAAGGCGGGCAGTTCATAATACCCATTTGTAGACAAATTTCTCATTGAAATGATGAGGGCATGTAAAATTCAGGTCCTTTCCTTTAATCTTAACTGATTGACTTGTTTTTAATCTCTCTTGTTGTGTTGATAGTGCCAGTTTTCACATCATAGAAAAAACAAAATAACCCCATATGAGTGTGTTTAGCTAATGCCTGCTAAAGTAAGAGGGTAAAGGGAATAAAGGGGGCTTAAATAAGGAGAGAGTCTAGGAAAAACCTTATTCTCATAAAGTCGATGCTTCTGGGTGTCCCCCTTTTTTTTACTTTTAGATTTCTTTTTAAATTGGTCATGCAGAGTAGTTGGTGGGGGGAGAAGGGGGGAAGAAACAGTGTCATGCTGTTATTTCCAATAAATTACCTTTTGCATTTTCTGTGTTTCAGTGAGTCACAACACTGCTGAAAAAGGACTCTGTTTATCTTCTTTTTTTTTTTTTTACTTCATCTTACTTGAGAAACCACCAGCTTTTAACTAAACTGCAGCAAACGTCCAGTTTCCAAATGATTTTCCTATGTAAAGTTGCTCTCTCCAGTCCTCTCCCAGCATAGCAGCCTAGGAAAAAAATAAATAAACAGAAATCGTTGACTCTTGATGACAGTTCTCTGGACTGCTGCGCTCTGCGCGGCGGCTGCTCCCCTTGGGCAGCGCAGCCTCAGCCTGCGCAGGACGGAGCAGCCCGGGCACCGCCGCGGAGAGCGGCGCCTTCTCCCAAACTTTCTGCCCGTCCCCGCGTGGGAGCAAGTCCGTGTGTCCGCGCGGGGGATCGGCGGAGCGCGGGCAGCTTGTGGGGACCCTCCGCAGCAGAGCGCGCCGCGCGGTTTCGGGGACAGCCTTCACCGACTGCATCCACTGATAAGGCAGAAATGACATCTCTCCGCTGCTCCTATATACTCCTGCTTATTGGTGCGAAGGGTAAGTACACCTAGGGTCTCCTTTGCATGCGTGTTAGTGGCTTTTCTGTTTCTTTAGGTTTTTTCTTCATTTATTTTTTGAACTAACAGATTGCAAAGCAGTAGCTAAAACTTCAGGGATAGATTTTAATTATTATTATTATTATTTTAAATAGAACGCCTATGATTCCTCAGTGTTATTTCACAGCTCTTCACTGCAATTAGCCTTTGGTAGAATCTAAGTGTAATGCAGTCTCTCCTGGTCTCTAGTTACTGCAAGGGTCTACTTGTTTTCTATTTTCTGCTTGGAGAGTTACTGTTAATAGTGAATAATGAGTTGAAATTTCAAAAATAAGAAATAGCTTAAACTTTGCAAAAACACTTGCTGTAAATATTTGATGAAGGTGCATACAGAACTGACTCATTCCAGAAGACTTAAAATCCACAGTTTTGACTGAATTTTAGATTGAATCCACAATTTAGATTGATTTGAGTAGTTTGTGCTGATACTGTGCAGTGCTATTAGAAATGGTAGTTTTCAGATTTTCCTAAAGATTATCATTTGCCAACAGCACTTTTTATGCAAAAACTATAACTATTATTTCACTGCATAATGAAACATGATTTTAGTTAATTTTTCAGATAAACTAGTTTAACCAAATAGTTGATATTCCAAAGGTTAGTTAGAAAGTAAGAGCATAAGGTTGAATTCTGACACTTCCTTCTATATTGAACGATAGCTTGCTCTCAGCTGCTTATAAGGTAAACCTTCCTGGAGTTACCTGTGTGTAGTATAGTTCCTAACAAGGCTTACAAGGGATGCTGCCTTTAATGGGGCAATAGACCCCTCACTTACAGTTCCTCTTAGTTGTGATGCTCAGTTAAATATATGAAAAAAACCTAGGTTGTTCAGTTTATGTTCTGGAGAAACAAATAATATGTGGGTTGCAAGCATGAGGGGGAGGGAAAAAGAAACGTGATAGCAACATATTTAGAATTAAACTGACTATAAGAATTAGATATTTAACTAAGCAAATTGTACGAGCAAAGTGTGATTTCATGTGCATTTGTGTTATCTGTGAGTTTTAATCCAATATTTAAAGGTAATGCTTGGAGGTATGCAGAATGAAAGCTTAGGGACTTTGAACAAATTAATGTTTTTCACACTACAGTTTTCAATATCAAAATAGGAAAATATTGAGGCATTCAAGATGTATTTGTGCAGATCATAGTTGACATAATTTCTGATAAATTCATCTCAACTGTAGAATTTATAAAAGCTATTGAAATATGTCAAAGCCTAGTGCAAGATGGGGTTGCAGATGAAGACTCTGAATGACTACTAGTCTTCTAATATTACGATGAAGGGGGCCTTCTCAGGTCTTTATTGGCTCATCACATAGCCTATTATAACTTTTATAAGGAGACCACATGACTCATTCAGATTTGTTAATCTATGACTGCAATCTTTAAGGCAAATGCATGCCTGGAGTCTCTGCTACCTGCTAGTGCCCTATTCTGCAACAAAACTATTTTCTATTTAGTGAGACTTCCCCTCACCTCACTTAATACACAATTCATGGTTTCACCACCATCTAGGGTTTTAGTCAATAGTCTGAATTGCAGTCACATGTAACAAGTCTGCTGAGTTCATCTACACTGGATGAAAGAGAATAAACCTTGCTCAGCTCTTTAGACTAGCTGATTTTAAATCAAACGCACCTGAAATGGTTATGTGCGGAATGTGAATTTGTGCTTTGTGGACTCCTGGAAGTTCAGTTATGAAGACTTTTTTTAAAAAAAAAAAAAAAAAAAAAAAAAAAAAAAAAAAAACTTCTACAGCTCCTAGAGGCTCATAAATCTTTAAGAAGTACAACATCTGAACTACAAAATTTACCTGACCTGTCCATTTCCCTTCAGTCCATGTCTGCTTACAGCTTTCCACTGAACAGCTAAAATTACACACTAATACTTGCTGTTTGCTTTACCCTACTCCTCTAAACTCCTCATTAAATCTTTTCATATGAAAATTACTACTTCCCTTAGAATTATATTAATTCCTTTCCTTCCTTGAAAAAGGAAATGAAAGGAAACAACACCAAACAAGGAGTGGAAAAGCAGCTTAGTGAACCTGACTGCTTTTCCATGTGGAATATACTATACCAAATAGAGTATTTCTGGATTGCAAAGCAGCATCTATACAAGGGATTTTGTCAGCACACCAGTACAAACTGGTAACCCTGGGATGGAGGTTGGGGGGGAAGTAAATTTCAATCCTTCAAATTCTGGAACTGAGTGCACTGAATCTGTGGTTAGGACATGCGTCTGCAAGGGAGGCGACGAGCCCCCCTTGGAAGGCGGTGGGTTTCTTGCACACGTAACCCGGGCTGCACTGGCTCCTGCCACATCTCTGCTAGTGAAAGTGCTCTCCAGTTGCTGCACTGACCACAGCACAGGCATCTACCTTCAGAGCTGCTTTGGTTTAGTTTTCTGGGAACAGAAACTGCTCTGTTCTTCTCGACTTCGTCTTCTAAGTGACAGACCCTCAAATCATTCATCTTTCAACCATTAAGAAAATAGACATTCCTTTGTATCTAAAACTAGTTAAAGTGAATGACAAAAGGAATTTGATAGACTTCTCATGGCAAAACTGTTGCAACTGTCAATGTTTTAGCCCTGTGTTTATCTCTGTTCTGTGCCCCTACCTGAACCATGTCCTGTATCTGCTTGTGCCTACAGTTTCCCTTCCCTCTCCTCTTTCCTCTCTTCCTGTCACTTTTATTTTTTTGATTCTTCCTCAATCCTCTCTACAAAACAAGGTTGCAATCTTGTTCACATCACTTGTAACAAATGTAAGATCTCTTCTAGATATTTAAATAAGGAAGTGGAGTATTTACTTCAGCCTTTGGGAAAGCTCAAAAAAAAACCCACAGATCTTTCTTTCTCTCCCTCTATATATTTATTAGTTTGTCTATGGTTTAATTTTAGTTGGACGTCAATCTAACTGGCTTCTCTATGGCAAGAAAAAAAAAACTGTATTGCTTGTATTGCTATGTCTAATACGGAAAATGAGCATCCTTACAGAAGTTGGGGGTGAAGGCTAGTTTTCCAGAGGAATATTTCCTCTAATTTTCAATTTCCAAGTGAAAAAATCAAGTGAAATCCAAGTGAAAATTTAAATGGTATTATCTGTAAAGGCTAGTGTACTGGAACTACTATATGAGTAAGTTTGCTCTCATCACGGTTCCATTAATAATACTTATGGCAGCTCTACAGTAGTTTAAAGCATTTGGGATGTTACATGCAACGTGGGTGCCCACCTTTTGCCTGACGAGTAAGGTCAGAAGATGATCAGGCAGGAACTAGGACCCTATGCTGAAAGGAGTAGATAAGAGAATGGGAAGGAGGAAGTGATTAGAAAAGGAAAACAGAAGTGGGATAAGGAGCCAGGTTGAAACAGAGACAAGTCTGCGAGTAGAAAGAAGAACTCAAGATTTTCTTGTTGTTTACTAGTTCTGCAAAACATTTACACTGCAAAATCTCTCCTCGTGATGCATTATACACCTCTGTTAAGAAGACATTGCCATGGAAATCACTCCGTTCCCTCTAGAAACAAAGTGATGTAGTATAATGTCATGTTAGGAAATGTAGAAGAAAGTTTACTTTGCCTTTTTAGGTCCAGGGTATTGCCCTTATCAAAGAACATTATTCATTTTGCAGGCTTGATGAATAGAAATCAGGATAGATTAGGTAACCTTTGTTTGACCTACGTACATGTAACGCACTTTCTTTGTGCTATAGCGCCACAAGAACCTCTGCTTCATAGACTAACTCTAAAAATGAACCAGAATTATGCAGTGAGTTACCTTTCCTGTGTGACCTTTGCTTAATTTGCTGCCGAAGAGGAAGAAAAAAATGTGTATAAGTGATTACAAAATAATGGCCATGTGATGAAGACAGCCGGGCTCTGTCATGTGAAACTGAATTTTGTTTCTGTCTCTTGCACCAGACAGTGATGCTGTGAATGTTTCATAAGTGGATAGTAATTATATGGTGGCTTTTCTAGTTGTTCAGCTTGATAATCCTGCTACAGCAGTGATTATTCCACAGCTGCCCCAGAAATCTGTGAAAGCTCATCCTGAAGTAAGAACTTAAATTAGCAGATACATTTCTCATGTATTTGTCCGTGTCTTGGTTTCCTATCCAAACAATATTGCCATCATCCAAACTTTCATCTAAAGCACTTGAAAATGGCAAATCTAGTTACTGTAGCTGTACAACTGAAAAATGAGGATTTAATGTTGTAACTTCCAGGGGGCTAGACAGTCTAGTCAGAAGAATGCCAGTAATCCATCAGAAGACCAATAAAAGTCTAAGTAAAACACCTGTAGTATTTTACTATAGAAGACCATCTACAGAAATATCACAGTACGACATGGGACAGAATTCAAATGTGTGCTGCTAGTAACTGCTTTGCACCAGGATGGGAGGTAGAGCCACCTCAAGTAGTGCACACCAATTCCCTCGGTAGGGAGTACATCCAGGGATGGACTGCAAGGGCCTTGTGGCGACCCTAGAGGCTTTATTTGGTCAAAATGTTTATTCTCAGTGAAAGAATCATCTTCTCCCTGAGGAAAGCAAATGTCACTGCAGCGCTGAGAATGGCAGAGGCAGTGTTAACTGGAACTTGTAGATAGATGTGCCTGGCTCTCTGCAAGCAGGACATTGCCTCTTTCTCCCTAATTCTGCAGGGAAAAAAAAAAAAAAAGAGAGCAAAAATAGAACAGTCTTTCTGCAATCACCAACATGGCAATGAGTCCAGAGCTGAATGTGGGAGAAAGACACAATGCCTGTGAAGACTTTCTCTGTTCTGTGTGCGTGTGTATTTCTGATAAATTTTGCTCTATTCTTCATTCACAATTAAAGAAAAAGGTAGAGGCTGAAGTAGACAGAGTTAGTGTGAGCACAGGCAACCTCTTTAAAAGCAACTGCAAACTTGTAGTTAAATCCAAAGTTTGCACGGTGTGGCAAAAGGGACTGTAATAATGAATCTAAAAGCCTTGTGGTTATAGGTCTTGAAAAGTCCATACAAGCTATGTAGCATTGGGAGAGATGATCTGTCCTTTTAAAAGGATGCTCTGTCAGGGAAGTAGCCTTCCTGACACTTCCATGTTGAGTCATGTGAATTAGCTCTTATGTTGATTTATCTAGGAACTAGAGACACATTGGTTCACAGGAACTCTCATTTTTTTTTCCAGTATTTGAAGAACACTGTAAGCCTCTGATGTTCTGGTATTTTTCTTCATATCTTTCATTTTAAAGCCTATTTTACAATAACATCAATTTCAATGGGTTTCTCAACTAATTCCTCTTAAAATCCTCCTGTGGCTGGTTTGAAGATATTTCTATTTAGCAATGCTATTTATTTTTGGTATGGATAATAAATTTTCAATATCATACAGAGAAAATACAATCACGTTTTTCCTTCCAGAAGTGCATCAGAAATGGTTATTGAACAGTTATGCTCTTCTATCTTCTTAAGACTTTTCTGTGAACTGAGGTTTTACTTTTTCCTAGTATATTACAAGAAAAAAAAAATCTTTAAGTACTATGATTTCTCTAGAATGCTTGGCTATATTTTTACAAATCTTATCATTCTTTTTTTATTCTTTTTTTTTTTTTAATCTTTCAGTTACACTTACTGTTTTCACATTCTCTTTTAACCAGGTAGTTTCTTACTCGGCAGATCTGCTCATGTATCTATGAAGCTGCAGTTTTGGAAAATCTATAAGATATTTTTAAAAAATTCTGAGACTTAGTTTTGGGAATCAGTCATGACAACCATTGTTATAAGTTCTGGAATATTATACATTAGGCATATATTACTGTCCTATTCAATTTGTGAAGAATAGTGGACTGGTCTGTGGAAAAATTCTTTTTAGAAATTAACTCTTCACTGAAATAGAGTGTTATAGTAAAAATTGTTCATTTTAGATGTTTTAAGAAAAATAATCCAGATGTGTTGAGCAATATCTCTCTACCTTATGTATAGAAGCATCAGGAGTTTAGAAAAAGTAATTATATCTTGACTCTACTCAAGTAGAGTATAGGTCATCTTCTGGGCCGAATAAAGCATGGATCTTTCAGTTAAATACACATGGAGCCACACTGCCTGTGTCTCCACGCGCACGGAGGAGGTCTCATCCGCAGTGTTCGGCACTGGGAACAGCACAGCGTGTCCATTTAGCTGGAGAGGGATTAAAAGGAAGGGAAGGAGGAGCCATGAGCAATTTGGAGGTTAAATCTTTCATAAATTAATTAATCCCCAGCTTTTTACCCTACTGCCCCTAAAATTCATAGTTTATTCTGGATTTAATTTATCATTAACTTTTCTAACTGCCTCTCTACCAATTAATATGCAGATAAATTTATACATTGGTAGGAGAGGGTCTGCTTACATACATTAACAATCTCTATACAGCCTAAAGATTATAATCTTAAAATCAATTTGTGAAAATTTCATTTTTGTAGCGCTTTAAATGAAAGTATGTCCCAGTTTATGGTGGTGAGTGTGGTTGATTTGTTGTAAAAATGCAAAGCACATTGAAAATTATGTGGTTTTTAGATAGAAGCAAATATTCATGGGCCAGAAGCCAAGAATAACTCATTTATTCAAGCACACTGTCATCTTTTTGATTTCTAGGAAGATAGTCCTATGAACTCTTAAAAGACAAATTCCCTGATATACTACAAGATTCTTTTACTTCAAAATAAAGAGGATTCATTTTTTGTAATAATATGGGAGGATGGAGTCTCGAAGATTTATAGAATACAGCAGCAACCTAATTTTGAACTTGTAGCTTTATAGTATAAAATTTAAATTCTTAATAGTTATAAATGGTTAGAAGTAATACAAATGTGTATAAATATCACACAATCCTATTGCAGGCAGAATACATTTTTTACTGCTAAAACATTAATCTTGAATATGCTTCAGAGCTTCATTTTAAGTTATGCTGGCTTAATGCCACTGTAAGAACTATAATTAAATCGTTTTAGCCTTTGTTAAAGATATAAAGAATGAAAAAACAGATTATTTCATATTTCAAATCCTTTGAAAATAGTGCAAGTATTTTTCCTTTAACTCTCTAGAGTCCTCAATAAAGAAACGTTACCTGAGACTGTTTTACAAAGATATACGTAAAGTTGCATTAATGTGCAAGAAAAGGAAGAATATTATGGGTACTGAAATAGTAGTCCGTATGCAGATTCCTTGGTTCCCCCCTGTAACAGGAGGAAAGTCTAAAGACAGAGGAAAGAAAATCTCCCTTCTCCTCCTCTTCTGTTCTTTACCTTAACCCATAGTTGTATGTAAAGAGCATACTATAATTGCAAAAGAAGGTAAGCCATGTAATTTTTAGTGTGTGTATTGGGGGTGAAAGGTAGTTTTACCTTTTTAGACAAAAATATTTAGGCAAAATGTTATGTCCTTGTAGACTGTTTTCTCTTAGAGGACAAAGTTAGTACTAAATCATATATTTCTTTGTTATTCTGCTCATTTAAAAATATTATATTCTCAAAACATCATGGGATTAGACTATCAGCAGGTAATTTCTTTCTTCATTACCTTTCTTATTTCATCACCTCTCTCAATGCAGCTTCCCTCAGGGCTGCAGTACAACTACTTTTGTATCTTCTCCTGGATTTTGTTCACATGCACATGTACGTACACATGTCCGCATGCTTATCTTCTATAGTGTTTTGTGGAAATAGTCTGCATCTTCCTTTTATTTATGGAAACTTAAAAGATTTTACAGGTGTCTGTAATTTATTAATTTGAAAAGCTTAGTCTTTACACCTCTTAACTTTTGCTCACTTCCCAATTACACAATTATGGTTGACTGGATTAATTTATGTCAGGGAAAGTCTTAATGAGATATTTTTTACAACAATCACCAACTACTTTCACCATGTACTTAAATTCAACAAGAAACGTATTTTAATGGGATTACAAAACATTATGATACAAAACAAGATTATTTTCTGGGTATGAAATTTCATAGTGTTTGTTGTAGTTTTTTTTGTTTTTAAATGTGTTTGTTTAAATCATTAACTCTTAGAAGTGTAATGGTGAACAAAAAAGATCATTTAAATGGATTTCTTGTACCTTTGGAGCTTTGAGAGCCTGCCCAAGGTAGCTTCTCACTGCTTTTGAGGAGGTATTTAGTTCCTGACAGGGGAGATTTTCTTGCCTCTGATACCCTGCTATTCCTGCCAGGCTGTTTTGTGTAGGATGCTACAAACTGGCCAGTTATTTAGTACATTTATGTTACTGCTTCCATTTTTGTTGGATGTCTAAGCCTACCTAAATAAAACCCCTGTGTTTCATGTCTCTGGCTTTAGACTTGATATCTCACCAGCTTGGAAAAGAAATTAGTGAAAGCAAAGGAGATAGACCAATGCAGAAAAACAGCAGGGCAAGCAAAAGCTTATCCTTATGTATTGCTATTGAAAATCCTGTCAGAGCATATTTCAAAGCTCAGGTAATAATCCAATATCATCTAAAGTGTATAATTTTGAGGCCAGAGGAGCAAGAAGGAGAACTGAGCAGCAGACAGGCTAGTCTCTGCTCATTCATCTGTATCTCTGTTAAATGTTGTACTAAACTCTAATCCTGTGGTAATGCCTCACAAAACCTAAGTTTCAGGATAAAATTCATTACATATTACAGCATATTCACTTAATATTAAGCTCTTTAAGATTTTTATGTTCATCAGAATCCTTTTATTACAGGTTTTGTCTAAACAGAATGAAAAGACAAATTAATGAAAGACTTGGAAGCCAAATCCTCTGGCAAGGTGCTGTGCGACCAGTCTGAATTGCTCTACTGGCAGCTACTGTCCCTGCAGCTGATTTATCTGGCAGTCCTACAAAGAGCATCTTCCAGTGCTATAGCTGGATTAATTAGCCTGAATTATCTGTGACATAACTGGTAACTAAGTTCAGTAATGCTGTTATGAGACAGGGTCTATATTTTGCAAATTTTGTGCTTTGGAAATTGCTTTTGAAGTGAAAGCATTTTGAAATGCACAGCAAGACATAAAGATGAAGTATGAGAGTAAAATCCAGGATCATGACCATATAGGCAGGTGTAATATATGCATATTTTTTTTGGCAAGGTCTTTTGCACTATATTGTGTTTAGTAGAAGGAAATGCTTTACAAAGTTGGTCTCAAGTCCTGTGGGAAAGAAGCATAAAACCAGAACATTGCATTCATTCATAAGGAGCCCAGAGTGTTGTCCCAGATGAATCTTTGCAGATATTTGCAAAGCAAGATGATATAGACTATGAGACAGAAGACTTTCTAGTAGGTGCATGAAATGCCACTAAATATGAGCTGCCAAACAGAGGTTTGAAAGCAGATGTTATTCAAGCACTGAATATTCAAGCTTCTCATATTATCTAGTAATTGCAATTAAAAATGTAGTTCTAGTTGGAAAATCTACAGTCCAAATACCACCTTCCCCCCTCCCCCCCCCCCCAAAAAAAAAGTTTTAGAAATTATTGAAGCTTTTTTAGATTATGAATAAATAGCATGGTGTTCATTTATACCCCCATAGAGTCTGAAATTGCAAATACAATGCATATGCCTGTACAGATATTTAGAAGTTATTTTAGAGAGCATCAGGGCTGAACAATTAGCAATGGAGGTGATGAGTAAAACGGAGAGACAGCAACACAGTGATAACACTTAATTATATCCCAGTGGAGATCCTGTACCCACGCTAAAATCATTTAAGCGACTCGTGGTTTGCCTCAAGGATTAATGCCTTTGCTAATGTGTCTAATAGCCACTGGAGCAAGGGGTATGTGGGTCTACAACTTTTACCCAGGGGAAAAAAGACATCAACTGTTTTTATTCTTGTATGCGACTCTAGAATTTAGTTTTAATAAATTATTTATAGAGGGTCTTTCCTATTAATAAATTTTAATAGGAAAAGATTACCATTAGATATTCACAGAGATCATTAGAAACATTTTCATTAAAGAAATATCATAAAACTCTAATATGTTAAAAGCATGTAAAAGTTAATTTCTTATTTTGGTCACAAAATACACTGGACTGACTTTATTCTGGTCCTTATCATTAATTGTCCAAAGATTTTCTTGTCTCCTTTCATGGGAAGAAGCTGAATAACTCAGAAAGGAACTGCTAATTTAAAAAACTAATTTATCATTTAAAAAGGTACAATAAATGTCTGTGTAAGATTTTTCTTTCCTTCCTTCCTTCCTTTTTCTTTCCTTCCTTTTTCCTTCCTTCCATCCATCAATAGAAGTGGGATTTTTTTTTTTTAATGTACTAACATCTTGAAGTATTCAGGCTAGTAAAAATGAAACAAAATCAAAGCAACTCTTTATTGTTTAATTGTTGACTCTTTCCATTTTAATTTAAATATTCTCTTTTTAGACTAATATTTAAAAAGAAAAATTTAGTTGTATCTTGTTCTCACCCATTTACCACTGAGTATAGGCAAATATAAGAACTAAAACTTGTGGGGAAGAAATAAATGCTATTTTATAAATTTACATTTGTCTTGCTGAAAAAAAATTGTGTTTAAAATAAGCACAATAGCTGCAGCAAAAAAACCTACTGACTACTGTGGTTAAAGTACTAAAAATTACTCAAAAAGGTAAATCACACCATTGAAATTTAATTTTAAAACCAAGACCAAGTGCCTCTTTTTGATTATTCATCTTAAGTATACTTTTTGGGCTCCTCTCTTGACATGTCCTTTTGCTGGTATTTGCTCTCCTAGCACTTCAATCTTTTCTTATGAATATCTGTCTCCTGTTAGTTTTTGCTACGTGTCAACAGCATCATATCTTTCTCGTACTACAGCAGGATGTGAGCTTCTTTTCTTTTGGAATTTAAAACATCTAAAAATAATTCTGACATACTTTATTAATCTTGGGAATGAGGATATATTGCTGTTATATTGACTTTAAAATATCCTGACTAATCTCCAGCTGAGGATTTTGTAAAGGGCAGTAGCCCAGCCTGCTTGAAGTTTCTCTTGGGCTTCCAGAGTAAGTGCAGGGTGTCATTTTGGTTGGTTGTTTTTTTTTTTTTTTTTTTTTAACTAGCAAAATCCTTCTTCAGTCCCCTTCCTCTGAGAACTGCTTTGTAAAATAATTTGATTTCATCATCCTCAACCCTTTCAAATTGATAACTGCTTCAAAGGGGAAAAGGCATATTGGCTGGTTAGGCTGATGAAATTTGAGTTATTTTGAGCTTGTTTGTGAAGTTGTGTCTTCGTTTGATAAAATTTAATAAACATTTAAATAGCTATTTTGCTGCTACTATGATATACTTTTATTTGAGATTATAATAATGATTGACGCAGATGTAACTAACAAGCAGTGAATCATACTGCTTTGATTAATTTAACTGCTTTTGACTCTATCTAATAAGCTTGTTCTGTTTCCATGTTTAAATCATATTAATTCGTCTTTTGGAAGCTACAGGTGATGTCATTTTTCCTCCAGTGTACACGAACCTTGTTTGGTTTCTCATACACAATTTGTGATTCAAAAGTGGATTTGTCTTAAAAGCTTCATGAAATTTCTTGAAGAGTACATAGAAAAAGTGAGCTTTATGAATCAACTTAATCTGAAGGAAAAAAGTAATCTCAGTTAATATCTTGCTTTTGATATGTCCAACTGTGTTTTTGCTATTGATTCAATCAGTCTGCTTTTGATTTCTTTCTCTCTTTTTGACAACTTGAAAGGAATTAGAAAAGGATGGAAAATAGCTAAGTATATGGTAATCAGAAGTATATTGTTTTCAAAATCATGAATATTCACTAAACTGCAGAACACTATTCTGAAATAAAATGGCAAACATTTTGTCAGCAAGTTGTTTGATCTTATCTCTACTCTTTCTTTTCATAACAGTTCACCCATTTCTTTTCTGTTAATTCTGGATATGCCTCAAATATACTAATGCTTATTGCAATCATTATGAGAAAAGCTATTTTGCTCATTTGGAGTAGCTGAAATGTGTGAGATTACCTCTATGACACTGAAAGGTCAGGTAGTGCTTCTCTATATTATATATACAGAGATAAAATTTTTACTCGGAATATCTGTAAAAGCAACATTATGACAAAATCAAGTCTGTCACAGATTTACTGTTCTTGTCCTTGCAACTGAGGCATAAACAAAGCTGTCCAGAATTCCACCTTTTTTTCCTCTCTCATTTCTGCCTCTGCAACCAATTCATTATGCACACTTTAGCAATTTTGAGGCTTTTTTTTTAACCTCACAATTTGCTTTATCTTCAAAGGACATCTTTTTTTTTTCCTGACAAATTTTGTCAATTGCAAAAGACACGTTCAGGCTGGTTGTTCATATGGTTTGCTGATGGTATTTCTTTGCTGTTATAGGAAGTCTTGTGCTTTACAGTACTAGTTTAGCCACGAGAAGCAAAGATGAGATGCTCTGTCCTGGCTGAACTGTGAATGAGACCCTGCTAGGCAAATAGAGATGCCTTTGGAGCTTGATGTACATACAGACCAGAGGAGTAACCTAAGAGTTAACAAGAACAACTACAAAATAAGATATTTCTTTTTCTTGGTTCAACAACACTGTAAAATATCCAAGGACGTGATGGAATAATCATTAATGGGTAGTTCTTGGAGCTATTCTATCACAAAGTTTAGCTGCGTAAAAATTGGACAGCAAAACAGGAGTGATTAGAAGAGCAGTTCAACTGCTTCATAGTGGAAGATCAGTAAAGGGTAGTAAAGTTAACATTATTAATATAGCATGAGAAAGGTACTATGATAGATCATTATCTTGACATGATAAACTCTAGTGCCTGAATACCTTATAAAATAAGAGAGAGGCTTTTGTTCTGGTTGCACAACGCTATCTTTATCCATTCTCCTCCCTCAAAATGCACTTTTTAATTTTCTTAATCCAGAAGAGAAACATTGGAATTTTGTCTAGCATTTTACAATTTATTTTCCTCTCTCATCTCATTCTCTTTGTCATTTATTTCATCGGGGTTTGTGTTTTTTTCCACTCATAAATCTCCTATGATCTGCAAGCTCCAAATTTCTGTCTGTGTTGCATAAACAAAGTGATGTTAACAAGTCAGTGGACAAAGACCGGTGCTTTCCACAATCAGACTAGGAAAAAGTTATTCAGGTTCTTGTGGCCTCGATACCTTCTTTCCCAGACAGATAAGTATCTGTCGTGTCAAGGTCATCTTCCTGAATGCAAAATAAGTGATTCAGGTAACCAAAAAGGCAATACATTTACAAAGAACTTGTAAAATTAAATAATAATAGAATAATAAGAAATAATTCATTCTTTCACAAAGAATGGTTTCTAAAATGTGACAGAAAATAATTGACTGAGTTCAGGAATTAACATTTATTGGAAAATGCTATGAAAATCCGTTCAGTGCTACCTTGAGAAGGTTAACATCATAATTTGGTATATAAACTGTATAGAGATCAACTTTTTTTAAGCACAACAGTCAACTCTGAGCATCTTCAATGTGCAGTGAAAAAGGTCTGACA
>JAWLRI010000576.1:3563000-3592129 GCA_034781795.1 Crypturellus tataupa
CTGTATAGAGATCAACTTTTTTTAAGCACAACAGTCAACTCTGAGCATCTTCAATGTGCAGTGAAAAAGGTCTGACAAAATGTACGCTCTTTATTTTTCCCACTTCCGTTTGCTTTTCCATGTTGTTTTCCTTAACAGTGTCTGAACTTTGGTCATGGCAGATGGCTGCACTGAAGGGGGCCCTACTTGTCTCTGCTCTATGTCTCTTTGCTGCGTGACATTTTAGACACTTGAGTACCACGGTTGCCTTAATACTATGTCATGAGCATGGGTAGCACTTGTTTTGAAGAGAAACATCTTAGATGTAACATTTTGAATATCTGCACAGAACAGTAGAGCTGTCGAACTATTGAAAAGAATTAATTCTCCCTGAGATTAGAACATAGCCTTATCTTTGGAATTTATATAAAAGCAAATTAGCTTTTCAAAATCATGCAGTAGCTGTTGCCAGGGATGTAGAGCTTTTCCTTTCTATGGAAAACACTTGTAATATCAAAGAGAATTCTGTGTATCTGGGAATAATGGAAATAATTTTCTCCTGATATTGTATCTACATTTGTAAATGTAGGCACATTTGTACCAACAGTTGTAAATATTTTTAAGGATTCAAAATGCTTTTTTTTTTTCCCCCCAGCTGAACTTTTTATGAATTTGAAGTACTTAATTCACCTACAAATGATTCCTTTAGTCCAGAAGAATGGAAACAAAAGTAAAATATTGTAAAATATCGTAAAATATCATGTTCCTTGTTATACTGAGAAACTTGTATAGATGTTTTACATTTTATGTTACAAAAATAGCTTGAAAAATACTTGCATGTTTTAAAAGTGGAAATATACTATTTGAGCAAGCAATAGTTTTATTAGAGCCGTAGTTTAATAGAGCAAACAAACATATTGCATTATGGTTAATGGAGGCTGTAGAGTATTTCAAGTGCTCTAAGAAAGCAGTGAAGCTTGAAATATAAATCCCAATAAAAAGTATATGTCCACTAAGATAAATGCTAGCGATATTGAAGATCTTTTTAAAATACTTCAGTAATTAAATTTGCAGGCCTCTGCAGACTGCTGCTTTGCTAGGTAGCCTTACCAAAGCTTCGGAAGCGCAAGAAGCCTTGATAAAGGTGGCACTGGTAAAGCAGCACGTGTGTAAAAGGGGGAATCGAAGCTGTTGCAGTACAGATTGCTGAGGAAAAGAGGATGGGCAGAAACCAGACCTGCGGTGCTCCAGCCACCCCATGTGTGCCCTAGCAGCATCTCTCTACCTTCTCTCCCTCTATTACTCGAAGCAGGTCTCTGTATTCTGTCAAGGGGCTCATAGAGCAGTAGGCTCAGCACAAAACACAAACTGTGAGCCTAAGATCCAGGTGGATGGACTCTGTACAATGTTTCCATTTTGGGGGGATGAGTCTGATTACTGTTCCAAAGGATTCACAATTGCAGGTATGCGTTAGTCATGGTTTAGCAAAACTGTGTCACAGAACTACCCACGTTTTGCCTGTTCTTTGATGCTCAGTCACTTTACATCTAGTAGTTGCTTTAAAATTGGAAAGTATTTAAACATATCTAATTCTGGCTTTGTATGAGCAGGATTTATCTATCTGGGTCTGAAACTTCAACACAAATTAATACTGCTCATATCTACACAGCTTATCTGATATATTGCTATAATAAATTAATATCTAGTGCAAAAAGAAAGTATCCTTTCAAACTGTGGACAGAGGTCATTTGTCTTGTATGATTAGTGTTTTCATCATATTACTGGTATATGTGGGAAGGAATTACCTTGTTGCTTTATATCAAAGTAAATTTTAATTAGTTTAGAATATAAATGCTTCTTGCCAAGTTAAAAGCAGTTAATACTCTCTTACAAAATGCATGTTCAATAAACTAATATGAATTTATCCCTTGACAGATACGTAAATGAGTACTTATAAGAGCACCATTGGAATGATTTTCAAAACGTCTCAATGTGAGCACGTTCCTTCTGTTTTTCTCTAGTCATTGGCGATTCTTTAGAAGATCCCCTTTCTGGGGCTGGTGCCCCGTGCCCCCTGGGCTACTTCCCGTGTGGCAACATGACCAAGTGTTTGCCCCAGCTGCTTCACTGCAACGGAGAGGATGACTGCGGGAACCAGGCTGATGAAGACAACTGCGGTAGGTGATGAAGATCTCTGTTTCTGTGGCTGCAGTCTGGCATTCCCTTCAGCCCTACGCTGTTGGCACTGACACAATTGCAGAGTATTAGCAATAATAAATGCTAAATGTGTGTAGAGGGTAGAGTAGCTGTTCTTCACCCCACCACGCCCCCCCCACAACAATAGACCTAATTAAGCTCACAAAAAAAAAAAAAAATTAGCTTTGCTGTTTTCAAGAGTCCCAGTTAATAAAGCAAACAAAACTTACCAACTACCTTCCTAGTTTTACAGGTCAAAAATTTCAGACATATCTAGGGAGCTCTGGGTGACAGATACACTGGCTAAGCCTGTTAGGAAAAACAGCCCTGAAGCTCACTGTCAGACAGTGCTTTATAATTCACTGGAGCCATGTCATTTCTTTCCCCCCATTGCTCCCATCTCACAGAGCATAAACGTGTTTACTGGCCTTCAGGCCCTTCAGATGGATCAAATGACAGGAGTTTCTCCTATGTCCCTTTAGATTTTGGGCAAACTTTGTCTTTCCACTAACGAGAGGAGAAAATTTCTGAAATAGATCAAATGTGCCTGTTGATATATGTACCAATACATGTAAAATGCAGAAATTCTTTGTTGAATCATTGAATCTTTGTTGAATTCTATGTCGAATCTTGAAATTTTTCAACTGAACCTGTAGTATAAACATACATGTCACGCTCCCAAGATCTTCACAAGGTCTTATGTTGTAGCTAGGCACAAAATTTCATGTAATAGATACTATCATGTGCTGAATTTCTTCCATTTACGTAGAAATCTTTCTAGAAAGTATGCTTTGGACAAAAGGCAGTTTTAGCCTGAGCAGTAGATGGTTGAATGCTAAGGTTTCCCTTGTACAGGATGGTGCACTGGAAGTGTGACAGATGCTTGCACTTCTGAAAAGGCACAGTGATGACAGCTGGTCTTCGTCTTTGCAGGACTTAGATGGGAAAGTGAAGTCCTTCTTCATTTTTCTTGAATTGTGATGCCCAAACAAGGGTACTGTTCAGCTGGTTCTGCTGTAGTGCTGTTGGAGTAAGAGTTTTGTCATGTCTTTTTGGTTCAACCCTGGATGATTCACCCTGCTGTGAAGTTTGTTGTCTTCCTGAGTGCATCATCAATTCCTGTTCTGAATTCTCTGGCCCTCAGATATGTCTCTGCAGAGAGGTGTTCTTGTCATTTGTTTTCACTGTTGGTGTGTGCAGCTGATTGCTGTGCCTACATGTAGGATCTTGTCTTTATTCTTCTCAGATTCAAATTTCAGGATGTTACTCCATATAAAAACCTTTTTCTAGTTTTATGTCACTCCTTGATGTCATACCAATAATGAACAAGAGCCAGTTATATTTAAGACTTTCTGTTCTCTTTCTGTAACTATTCTTTTGTATAATATGTATTCTTCTAACTAACTTCTGTATTCTTTATGTAGTGGCAGAGGTTGCTGAAGGTGCTACCCTGTTATGTTGAATTGCAAACACAAGTCAGCTCTTCCGGATTTTTGTTTGTGCTCTATTTCTGTATCAACATGTACAGCAGGTCTGCTTTTCAAGTGCTTGCTGAAAGTGTCCAGCTTGATCGAGTGTGGATTAGGATAGACACAGTTTTCATAATAGGATATTTGAGATTTCTAAGCCTGACAGTTCTGCTGCAGTATCGAATGCTCTTCTAGACATAGCAGTTCAAGAAGGAGCTAAACTCAGGTTCTGAAAACCTAAGTAACAAAAAATGAAAAGTCATTGTACTGACTCATTGATCAAGCTAAGACATTGGTGCTACTCTTATATCTTGACCTCATATTCTAATTTAGAAACAGATAAAGTGTATAATGCATGAAAGTCCTATTCAGCAGCGATGTGTTGCTGAACATCGTTAAATTAAATTTTATTGTTTGAATAAAGGAAGAATCATGACGTTGCATTAAACACAGCATATTCTATTAAGATTATTTTTAATATCATTATAATAGACCAGTAACTGTGCAAGTCTTCGTGGGATAGCTGTTTTTTATCTACCCATCCTGCTTAAAATGTCAAGGAAAGAAACCTCATTGATTAGCTCCCAAGAAACTATCCAGCTGTTTCTTCTGCTGCAGTTTCCCAGTACCACTTTAGTGTTTCTGCCCTGTCCTAGAGTTGTGCCTAGTTCTTCCTATCCATTTTTTAATTTACTAGTAGTTTTCAGTTGAAGTCACTGCTACTGGTTTCAGAAGAACAGTTTAAAAAATAAATTAATCCATTTTGGTAATTGTTTTATGTAGCAGCAATGAAAACTTTGATTTTATATAGTTAGGTAGCTCTATTTTAAACCCTTATGCATTTCTATCTGTCATAAAACTGAAAAAGAGCTTCAGATGGGCATCCTACAGGATTTAACTCAGTATGCATAGTATAAGAAAATTAGTAATTACCCTCAATTCACAAATTCTTTTTGTACCACAAGTATAACTAGATAAAGGAACTGCTTCAGTAATGATAGAGCATTTTCTTAAACCTACAAAAATTATTATAGGGAAGACTTGCTTGCATCTTAAACCAGTGTTGTAACTTAAGGAAAAATCTACCATTAACAGGAGGGTGGGATTCTTCATTTGTTTTTGTGACCGAAAGGACAAATCTGCTGGATGATGCCAGAAAAACTTCACTTTTGAAAATTGTTATACCATGCTTGAAAAATCAGGTATTCTAAACATAAGAAAACTTAAAGTGTAACTGTTGAACAGAAATGAGTAAGTGTGCTGCATATTCATAGCATCTGGGTAGCCTGGATGGCTGCATCATGAATGAGGCATTAATGGAAGAGCAACTCCTGGTGCTTATTTAGCTCGCACTCTGCTAGCTGGAAATAATGAAAGGAGAGCAGAAAGAACAACGTGCTGGAGTGTCCTATTCCATCTTTTTCACAAGCACGGTCTTTAATTATGTAGTATTCAGTGGGACAAAGTAGCCTGAGCTATTTTGAGAACACCAGTTACCTCAATGTTCAGAAATTTGGCTTCTAGACAAATTTTCTGCAAAACTTTTTTTTTTTTTTGGCAGCTCGGCCCTGATTGCAGTGTGTGCACTTGTCTTTAAATCACGGTGTCATGGCCACATTTTTCCAGCGCACCGAGGCGGGCACAGGCCTGCAGATTCAATTCAAGAGGCTTCTGACTCTCTGGAGAAGTTCTTGGCTAAATGAACTCTTGAATTGCTCCCGAGCCCAATGGTGCTTGGAGCAAGGAACGAGGTTCAGCTCCCCACAGGTCACGTATCGAAGTTCCTTTGGCTCTCTAGGGCCCAGGGGCTAGGGGAATCACCAATATGCATTTCCCGAAGGACAGTGGCAGTGAAAGCCTTTGAAAGTCTCTTTGAAAGCCTTGCCCCTAGTCACCTCTAACATAATAGCCCTCAGCGGTAGCTGTGGATAGCGCAGTCAACATGGCTTGTTAAGTAGGTTCTAACTTCCTATCCCCTATTTTGAAAGGACCTATGAATTTCAGTAGGTTTAAAGGTAATAAAAATACCTCCATAGACTATAGACCTGTTTCCTTGGAGCTTCTAAAACTTAGGAAATATTTAAGTTCTGTAGAGTCTTTAAATTGCCTCCTATAGCTGAAATCTACCGGCTATTTCAAAGAATCTGTGCAAAATATATATATTTTACTATTAGCAGATTGCTCTTAAGGGGTATGGAATTTCATGGAGATATGATTTTTGCCTTGGCACATTGCAGAAGGTTTTGATAATTCTCTATTTCAAAGATTAATAATGAAAAATATTACAGTTAGACACATCTTTTCCTGGCATGGCATTTTTCCTGTCATACTTGAAATTAAAAAGTGAGATTTAAGATTTTCTGAGAAACCATTAAGTTTTGAAAACTCTAGATTATAACTATGTTTTGGAAGAAAAACGAAAATCCTTGGAAGTCAGTGGTATGCACAGAATGTAGCAAATATCTGGCAAGAGATGAGGTTTTCAAGCTTCATATATAAATTTTTCATGCATACACTTATATACGGCCAATGTTTGTTCTCTCTGTCATTGCTGTTGAATCCAGAATAAATTCCTTTGAAATAATAGCAGATTTACACTGATGTGCATATATCAGCAAATTTAATAGCTTTGCTGAAGTTCTGGAGGCTTTTAATCAATTTCTTTGTTGAGATATTTAAATAACAATGATAATTAAGAGGAACTATACATATGGGTATATCAGGTCTGGTAAGTTCCTGTTAGTTTTCAACAGATTGTCTCTACTAGAAAAGTATTCATGATACTAGGTTGTATTAATTTAGTCACATATATTTCAGAAATTGTAAATACATCAAGAAATAAGTGTAGAAAATAGGATTGATATATATATATATATACACATATATATATAACTCAAAAGTGCTGTTATATAAACTTATAAAATTCATCTACGCCACTATTTCACAAGAGTAAGTTTAAATATCTTCACATAATTATATCTTTTGGAATTTTGAGGGGAAATTCAGGCTTTTTTTTTTTTATCTTGCACTGAATGATTTAAATTGCCTTAAAGTCAAGAATAAACTGGTGCAAACACTTCATCTGACTGATTCCCAGGATTGCACTGTATCATGTAAGAACCTGAGCTAGTTTTAAACTAATTGTCAGGTCCTAGAAGTAGTCCATGTGCAATAACATATAATTTTGTGCTTAAATTGCCTTTTCTTTGACTGGTAAGTGTCCAGTTCTTAGGTTCTTCATTTTTTCCATTTGCTAGATAGAGGAACTTAGGTGTCTAAATTGGAACTGTGAAATTCACTCCCAAAGCCAGATGCTTTAGGCATTGCCACAGTCATGACTAAAAATCTAAGTGAAAAATTTTTTTTTTTTTTTTTTTTTTTAATGAAATAATTTCTGAACAGCATGTTTGAACAAATGCTTAAAGAAAATAAGTTACTACCACCAACAGCATGGGCAAAAAACAAACAATGTCACTGCATCTCTTTAGAAACAGGAGAGCTTGGGCATCTAACTGGAATCATATCTCTGTATAATGACCCATTAAGACATGACTGAAAGACAAACTCTTACTGATAATGTTCTTTTAATATGTGCTGTGTTAAATATAACTTGTACTTTTAATTGAGTAAAGCAGATATTTTCTTGGATCTGTCATCAAATGGATTATTCAAATCTGTAGCTTGTTAGGATTAACATTCTCATTCGCACCAGAAATGGTAGTTGACAGCATTTTAGCAAGGAACAGCGTATTAAAGCATAGTCTGATAAGTCCAGTTTACAATTACTCATTGCATTTATGCTACGTAGTGGAAGATTTGCTGATGCCTTGTTTTCTCAAATCTCATTTTTACAGAAGTGCAGCCAGCATAATCTATTTTTGAACTGGTTCAGGAAAAAAGACATTTCTCATTTGAGATGTGCTGCCCAAATGACAGATTCAGGATCATAAGACCAGTGCTATGACTAGTCATTTCTTAAACTGTTTGAAGAACCTCATCTCAACAGTGATAAACGGGTTGCAAACCAGCCATATAAACTTTAAATGATCACAAAATGCTTTACAGTTCTGGCATTGTGAGGTTGGCTCAATGGTTGTGCTAAATATAGTTGTTTGCATGGTTTATGCATCTGAGATTTGACAAAACAGTTTGGATAAAAGGAAGACCATCTCATGCTTTGGCACAGAACTTGGTCCAAACTAAACATTTTTAAATGTCAGAAAACTTTGAATAACTTGTTTTGTTATATTCAGACATGCCTTTGTATTTCTAGGGGAAGGCAGAAAAAACAGTGCCATGAGAAAAGCCAGTTATTTAAAATGAATTGGCCAGAAAGTCCAGACAACTGGAGCACTTCCAGTACAAAATAATCCCTCTTCTCTCTTCCCTGCGCCTTTTTTCCCTTCTCTTTAACGGCCACTCAGCAGCCTCTTGGCTTTCTTGACAATGTGGAGAACTTCCCCTCTGCAGCAAAGCGCTGCTTTGTTCCCATTAGCACAGGGGCACTGCTCTCTCTTTCCCTCCCAGGTACAAACTGCAGTCGTGGTCACCTTTTACAAATACTTTATTACATGGCAAAGCATTTTAAAAGTACTAAAAGCTGGAACAAATCCTCACTATCCACACTTTCAAGTCAGAAGGAGAGAGATGAAGAAAAAAAGGCAACTTACCTGGCCATTGGTTTGACAGCACATTTAAGGTTTTTATGGCTTTTAAGTATATATTCAGATAAGTGGTTAATTGCCCAAACTTTTTTCTTATTCTACACTAGGAAGTCCAAAAATATTGGACGATCATCTTCCTACCTGCAAAATAGTTACATGGTATAATTATAATCTAAGAATAAATTCAAATTTAATGCTCCTTTAAAAACACCTATTTAAAAATCCTCCATGAAAGATTTATTTCTCTTTTAAATCTTGTCTTCTGCACACGCAGAGAAGATCCATCAGGTCCCAGTTGCCGAGACTTGCAGATGAAGTTTGATGCATGCTCTTCCACTTGAAAAACCTATCACTCAATAGCGCTGAAGGCGATCTCATCCCAGACCTAACTGCAGGCAGTTGGCTTGTAAGGTGCTTGCTGCTTGGCTCTGCTCTCAGCACTTCATCCATTATAGATATCTCTGTAAAATACTCCTGAAGCGGAGCTTCTGCTGAGCATTTAAAGCAGGCCATGCAATGTAGCTGCAAGTTGGCAGACTCCTCTCTCTTCCTCTGAAAGGCATCAGGCTTCTTCCAAAAAGCTGCCTGAGGATCTAATCCAGCAAAACTGCTAGTGGATCCAGGCCACCAGGTGCTCCTTAGTGTCTCTGCTTTCTCTCTCTGAGTGAGCTGCTGACTTTCAGGGCATAATTTGTTTGCATTTTTGGGTAACCAGGAAACTTTTCAAGTCTTTCTTTTTTCTTTATGGAGCATTCCCGAAGACAGGGGTTTAGGTTTGCCTTGAATCTTCTTTTCCATTTATTCATACTGAATGAATGAGCAGGTAAGGTTGGTCTGCCTGGCGCTGCCTGATCTTTCACAAAGCCATGTACACCGCACGCAGAGTGCGCACCCTTTCCGTGCACAGCAATGCTTACTTGAATACAAAGGCTTATGGAAAAATGTCCACAAGAATGATATTCAAGTATAACTAATATAGTACAGTCCAAAGGAGTGGGCTAAGCCAAATCATCCTCAAAGTTCTTAATATTCGGCAGGGAGTTTCATTAGAAAGTAAGTTTAAATTCCCCGAAATGCTTTGGACCACCAAGCGTGTCATTTTAGAAGAGAAGTTAATAGCTAATTTCTGTGTGTGTGCGGTGGTGATGGATGGTGTATGTTCCTGTCCTGCTTCAGAGGTGTTTACGTGATCGGTTATTTAAAGATGTCAGATGTGTAATAGTTCCTCAAGAAAAAGATCTGTAGTGTTTTCCAGCAGCGCCATAAGTAGAAGTCCCCATTTGTGGGAAGGAAGTGAAAGATCCTCACTTTCTTTTCACTTTCAGGGCTATGAGCTGCACTATATCTATGCACTGTGACCAAATTGGTAATATACAGTAATGCTTTATTTAAGAAAATGCCTATTGAGCTCAAGTTCATCCTGATGCTTTGGGGGTGTTACATGTCACACGTTCTCTTGAGAAGTGCTGTTTGTTTGACCTGCATCTAAATTTTGAGCAAAGACCTTATTTGGTTATGAAATAACTGTTTGCCTATTAGGATATAATTGTTAAAACAGCCTCTCAAAGAAGTACTGAAGGAAATAGTAATCATTTAAGCTTTCCTGGACAAAAAAATATAATGTGAGTAAATAAATGTGTGAGTAAATAAACTCACACATTTAGGGAGGTAGAGAAATATAATTGCTTTAATTTGTGTGCTTTCTTGTAGCAACTGTGGCAGAAAATGAATCGTTGAAGGTAAAATAAACTGATCCTTTTAGGTAACTTGTAATCGCAGCACCTATTAGTGATTTAGCTTTAGCCATCTAAAGCAAAAGTCATTAAATATGCTATGAAAAGTTCTGTAAAAATCATGTTGCTGCAGTAAAAACTGAAGCAAAGGGCCATACAATGAAAATTGTTTTGTATTATACTATTAGAAAATATTTTGAAGTGGTGTTTTTCTTTTTTTTAATTAGAAGACAACAACGGATGGTCTCTACAATTTGATAAACATTATGCAAAAGGCAGATACAATAAAATGAAATCTCCATATGTGTTTCAGACGAAGACACCAGAGTGCTGTGAGTAATTACAGGAATTATTTTTGTGATTATTGCTGATGATTCCCAGAAGGAAATATATACCCGATATGCTTATCAGAAATAGATACAATGCAGTGTCATTTATAGGAAAGAAGAATGAATGTCTCAGACTAGTGAATGCACAGAAGCTCATTTAAGTGATTCGTTTTTGTAAAGGAAATATCTGATTGTGCCAATTAGAAGGGTAATACAAGTGTTAGTGTTTATCTAAATATTTGAATATAAAAAAAAGCCCATGAAACATACATATTTCAAAGTCAAAACAACCTCCCTTGCAATCCACTTCTTCCCACAATCATTATTTAAAAGCATTTTTCAAAATAATTTTTAAAAGCTCACTTTTTTGGACACTCTGACTCTGTCCACTCTACATACTAAGTTAAATCTAATCAAGTCTAGGGAATAGAGTGTGCAGAAGAATTCCTGATCCATTGATATCCTGTTTTCATCTGATGGAATTGTACTCTCTCTTGTACAGCGTAAGAGAACTGAATAATCAAAAGGATAGTCATAAAAATCTAAAACAAACAAAGAATAAACCCTACCAGATGTGATTCCTGTATCACATCTATAGCTCCTTTGCAAAATCTCTTTTATAGAAACCAGGAGGTAATAGAACTGTTTCATTACCCCCTTGTATGCTTTTGCGAGGATCTGCCTCCATCTAAATCAGTTATGTAAAAGCAGTGCGGGACTTGATTTAAATTGTTTAACGTAGTCTACATGTCTTTGTGCTAACTACTCTTTTACACCATATTCTTTTCTTCTCATCTCTTCGTGCCCCATTCTACCTGTTGCCGCAACCACTTTCTTGTCTCCACGCAGTGGCGGCTTCCGTGCCAGCAGAATGTATGTGCCAAGGGCTAGAGATCGTCTGTGATGGTGCCAAGTTACGTGCCGTCCCTTCAGTCTCTTCAAATGTAACCATGATGTAAGTAGAGCAGAAAAGTGGTTGCTTTGGTCTGCTCGGGGCTGAATATCAGTTCTGCAACCGTTTTGCAGCTACAGCCTTATAATTACGACCAGCTGGCTCAACTGGGGTTTGTGAAAGCCAGGTGCCTCTCTCTGTGGACAGGCATTCACAGCTCTAAGTCCAGGCTGTTGCTGTGTAAAACAAGAGAAAAGCAGCTAAAACAACTCTGTGTGAAATAGTCATTTCATATTTGTTACCATGGCCTGGATTAGCTATAAAACCACAGAATTTAAAGAAATCTTAGGGAAGTGTTATCTTTTAAGATATAATGCCTCAGGACTTTTTCATTATTCTGAGGTCTTCCAATATTCTTATTCTATATTTCTGCTGATAAATTTAATATACATTTATTTTGCAGAATCACCTGTCTGAGAAAATCTTTTTAGTTCTCATTACATCCATCTGAATAGGACATTATTAGAAAGACTTAATCTGGGCTGAGTCATCAAACAGACAGGCATAAACTAAACTTTTTGGGGAAAAGGGCGGAGGAAAAAAATAGCTGATATTGCTCTTAGTTTACCTCTACCAGTTTGCAGGACTTGTTTCCCCTTTCTTTACCCGAGGGGAGAAGGTGGTGAGGTGGGTAGGCGGAGGGAGGTGAGGCCGTGCCGTCCACGGGGGATGGGGTCCTCCAAACAAACACCCCCTGGGAAACGCTGGTGAATGGGTATCTGGTGTTATCTTCTGCTCCTTGTGCCCTCAAGGACAATGTGCCGCAGGAACTGCTCCCTGCGTTTGCAGGGATAGACTCTATTTTTCTCATTTCACTCAACTGGTTAACAGTGCATTTTTGAAGGAAGCCTCTTGCCCGAGAAATGCAGACTGTGGTTTCCAACCCCTGTTACCTTTCTACATGGATTTAGAAACTTAATTTATTAGTATGCCACGTAGCACAATTTGATCAACAGCGCTATAATGACAGGAATAGTTCTGCAATATGTATTTGTTTCCACAGGTCTCTCCAGTGGAATCTACTAAGGAAACTTTCTGCTGATATTTTCAAGAAATACCAAGACCTTAAAAATCTGTAAGGGAGTCTTTCAACTTAAAATTTCTATGAAATCTCTTAATTATAATCTCTTTCTCTCTCTATCTCTCTCTTTTTTTCTCTCTTACACACTCATGCCTTGAGCTTAACATATAAGAGACAAAACTCCACAGAACTGTTTTGAAAATTCTGTTTTATCTTTCCCTTAATTCCATCTTGTAAACTGCTTTCCTCAAACAGCTTGTTTGGTTTCTCTACTCACAGCATCATGGGTTTCTCTATATTAATTTTATTGCCTTGACTATTTTATACCAGAAAAAAAAGATGAACTTCTCTTGTGTCTTAAGGAAATTACATTTATAATGAGCAGTAATAAACTACAAGCAGTGAGGTAACTGAACCCATTTATTCTGCTAAATGTAAGTTTGAAAAAGCTGCCCATTGCCATAGGGAAGCATAGTTACAAGGCACTTAGGTTTATTTCTATTTATGTTTGGAATCACTTTAATAGAACCACAAGTCATACATTAATTATGTCAGAATAGTGTATGCTTTATGATATGTTCAAAAATTCATGACTCTAATGAATTTGATTTATATTGAATTGGCACAATTAAGAAACCAGGGCAGAAGTCTAAAACAGGCCCTTTCGTAGTGGGTTTAATGTTCCTAAAAAACTTACCAAACTTGGCCGAAAACTGTACTGCAGCACCATCTTGTGTTCACAAAGGACCATACTCCCTTGAAATAGCATTTTGTTAGCTCGAGTAGTGCTTGACACAATCCCATTTTGTACAAGTCACATTTCTCATTGTTTTTTTCTTTTTTTAAACTGGTATTTTAAAGATTTCTCGGAGGATAAAGCCATAATGTATTATATTAATATTTTTTAAAGAATTTAATATTGGTAGTTGATAATGTGTTGGAACCTAATTGTCCATCAGATTAGATAAAATTAAACAAAAGGGGGAAAAATTAATATCCTTTGTTTTACAGAAAATCAAGTTGTATTTTACATTTTATTATCTTAAAATATAGTCTTTCAAACATTTAATGTTAATATAAATAACAACTTCAACAACTAGTGTAAATTTGATCTTTGCCATACAACATTTTGCTGACTACGGGGCATTTCAGCTAAGTGTAAAGATGTGGTCACACAGACCACAGGACTACAGGATGAGGACCTAAAGGAGGAGGTGCTATAAAATCGTTCCTTTGCTCGTCTTTGGTAACACAAATACACCTTTGAAGGAGTTTTGTAATCTTGCCATTGGTTTTTATTTCTTTTAGTACACATTTGAAGGCTTTGCAACTACAGCTGTGAAGTGGTTATTGTGGAATTTAAGATGTAACAAGTCGGACAGCTTCTTCTCAACTATCACACGTGAATTCAATTTAGTTGATAGATTTTAATTGGTTATTCATGCTTTGCCTTTGCATCCTTAGAGGATTAATTGTTGTTGCTGTATCTTCCTAGGTATCTTCAGAATAATAAAATCAGAACTGTCTCGGAACGCGCTTTCAGAGGTTTATACAATTTGACAAAGCTGTAAGTATCACTTCAAGAATATTGAAGTAAAGAGCAATGGGAACAGTTCTGAAAGTTGCTAGAGCTGTTTTTCTTATTTGTTTCAATATTAGGAAATTGCAAAAGGTCCAAACCTTTACCTCAATGGTTTGATTGAGAAAACAAAGATAGATTACAAACTATATGTGCAAGATCTATCCAGACACGTCCATCTGGCAGGAAAGTACTTTTGAAAATACAAGATGGCTCCATGTTTTACTTCTATTCCACAAATCTGCTGCATTTCAGAGGAAGAGAAAATGGTAGTTATCTTGCATTAAGTCACTAAGAATGAAAAGGAGTAAACAAAAACAAAACAAAAAGAAAACAGAGCAAGCCAGTATCAAGAAAGAACTTTTATTTTTATTTTTACTTTGCAGCAACTTTATGTTTCTAACTTTGAAGGAATTAGGTCAGTGAAATAGATGATAGATAAGCTGCATTGTTAAATTCAACTTTGTTCTGCAATGGTTTTAAAAGGTTTTTTAAAAAATGCTCTTATGATTTTCCTTCCAATAGGAGTGGATCTGTTATTCTACCTGTTACCGCATTCCCAGTCTATTTATAGCACCACCATTAACTGCCTTTTAACCAGTTTTGGTATCTAAGTTTGTTACAAATGTCTTCAGCAAAACCTGAATTTGTTCCCAGGGAAATTTTTGTAATTATTCACTCCACAGATGTAAACTGGAACAGGTCTAAAATATAACAAAGTGAAGACAGTTAGCCTATTTTGTTTGTTTGTTTGCTTGGGTTTTTTTTGTTTGATTGATTTACAGATAGGACAAAAAAACAAACAAATGAACAGATTTATACCTTGCTTGGCTTTTCTGTGGAAGATCATCTGCACATTTTCTGCTCTCATAAGCACTGGCTTTCTGATAGACAGACAGACACGCAGACTGGAAAAATATATATTTTTTTCTATTATACTTAGTGGGTTGTTCTTCAAAAAAATCCATAATCATAAAAAATCAGCACTATGATAAATTAGAAAAAAGAATTCTTATAATTCATTTTCACATAACTCATATTAATTGTGTATTCTATTCTTTATCTTTTACTGATCTTGTTTCAGATACCTGAGTCACAACAAGATAACCAGTTTGAAGCCTGGTGTTTTTCAAGATCTCCACAAGCTAGAATGGCTGTATGTTGTTTTCTTTGTATGTTTATTTTCTCAAGGAATAATTAAAGCCATAAAAAGAAATATTTATATTGCTTTGATTTTTGTGGATAACATTATTTTGTGCTAAATAGTAATTAAGCAACTCCTGTTGCACTCTCTGCAGAGAAAATACAGTTGACTGATGGAAGGCCAGATTAGTTCTTGGGCCTTAATGATTCAGAAGACCATGACTTATTTTACAATAGCGAATATTCTTAGGAATAACTGCTTCTTACAAAATAATACATGAAATAAATCAGCTAGTACTAAACTCAGATTGCACTAAACAGTAGAATCAGAAGTTTGGGACAGGTCTTTCCCTATAATCAGTGCTTGATATTTTTGTATATTTTCAACTGGCAGACTGTCTTGGAAGGCTGTTATGCACAGCTGCATTGGTGTTGCACAGAATCCACCCCAAGTATTGATCGAAGGTGTATTGAAAACTGTGATATTTCAACAACTGTTCAAACTATGCTGAAAAAGGGAATTAATTTGTTGAACGCTCTAATCATCTATGGAGCAGTACATTTATTTCTTTAAGTAGGGCTTTTGAATATAAGACTCTTTCCTATTTTTTTGTTTTGTTTGCTTTGTTACAGGCACTTGAAGAAAGTTGCTTGCAAGCATGTTTTTTTTTTTTAATCAACTGTTCAGTTTAAGACTGTAATCCTTTGTCAATCTGAGATTAGCTTTGCTCTAATTTGTAGGATAATTGAAAACAATAAGATCAGTCGGATCTCTCCACTAACATTTTATGGGCTCAGATCGCTTATTCTTCTGTAAGTATGGAATAAGAGCCAGAAGTATCACTTGAAAGAGCAGAAAGAACAGATAAATTTAAAAGTATGTTTTAAATTTAAATTTGATGTAAATTTTAAACTCCCCGTGCTATACTGCCTGCTGTTGTGGTGGAGTTTATTCCTTAGAAACATAGCCATCCCCGAGAAGCCCATCACTGCATGCCTTTTTGCATGGATAAATGACCCAAATGGAGCTGTGAACTACCCAAATGAACAGGAACAGAATTGCTCCCATTGAAGTCACGCTGGAGACCAGCCAGAATGTCTGTGATTCTCCGCCTGATAAAATGAATTTATGATCAGTGTCCCCGGCAAACACTGAACTTGCTCCTAGGAAATTCTATGTGTAAGGAGGCGGCAGCAGGGTGCGGGGTGCTGGGGTGCCCCCAGAGCTGAGGAGCTGTGGGTTGGGGTACGCGCACAGCAGCCGAGACCTCCCGCTGCAGGAGCCCATCCATAGGCTGCCTCTTCCCTGCCCCAGTTGCACCGCGGCCAGGAGAGGAGGCTCCCTCCACTGCCCCGCTCCTCCGTGACTATTGGAAATGGCAGGTTATGACCTAACAGGAAAGCAGGAGCCGGGTAGTTAACAAGTGTTCCAAAGAATGCCGCAGAAAATCCATGGGGGTTTTAAAAAAATAATGCCTCTAAAACTATGAAAAATGATGCTAGCTGTGACTGCCTAATCTTCAAAAGTAGAAACATAGAGATTTTTTTTCTATAACGTTATTTTCAGATAATATAGCCAGATAAGCTGTTTTTCTTTTCTCCAGAGTGATGATGAATAATTCTCTTGCTCGTTTGCCCGATAAACCTCTATGTCAATACTTGCCAAGACTAAACTGGCTGTAAGTCTACCTTTCTTTTTCATTTAAAAAAAAAGAATCATTACTGTGTTGTCTTTGAACGGCATTTCGATGCCACTTTCTCTAGTGGAGCGCTGGGGTGATGTTGGAGTACCTAGTGGCTCCCTGCACTGACTTGATGACCTGCAGTCATCAGTTAGGTGTACAGAAAAACTACATGTCTGGTTAGGATTCTCTTGTGAAATCCTGAACTTCTGGTGAGATTTTTTTTTATCTTGGAAGAACTGTCTGAATGAAATTAACTAATTTGGGGGATTTTTTTTGTTGTTGTTGTTGTCTGTATGTTTGTTTGTTTGTTTTCATGCCACAGCGATCTTGAAGGCAACCATATCCATTACTTAAGAAATGTGACTTTCATCTCCTGCAGCACTCTAACTGTACTGTAAGTAACAGCACCTACCAGGCAACCCTGAGGAGTTAAATCTGTGCTGAACAACAATCAAGTTATCCATGACAGCTAATAGAAATGTTTCTTAAATATTGTGTTATATATATATATTTCAAGGATACTAGATATATACACTGGAGATATATAGATCTCAAGGCTCAGTTTTAGCTGAACACAACACAGAATAACCACCATTTATAGTGATTTTCAGCACTGATATATGTGATTAAACTTTTACTGAAGTGGTTTTTGACAGATATAAAGATTTAGATTTTTTTTTTCTACTTTCTTACCTGGAAAAGAAGACAAAAATCTTCTCATAGAAAGGAGTAAAGATCATTACACGTACAAAATGCTTAGCTCACTTCATTTTAAAAAGCTTGGCTGGCTCTCTTCAGTAGAAGAAATGTTCCCTAAGTTTCCTTAATGATAATGTAATCATTCAGAAAATCCCTTTAACCTTTTGGTAGATTTGTAGGCTCCACGGTAGCTGCCACATTAAGTCCTTATTGTTCCGCAGTACTCAGATTTTTGGCTTTCCCTTAAATTACAAAATTCAGGTGGTACCTTTGTGGGGCATGCGCAGTGCCGTGTGAAAGAAGGTTGAAGGAAAGGTTGCACAACCACGTGCACAACCTTGAGTTCTCAAACACCACTGGTTACTGGTATTGTACTGTCCTGCAGTCATATTAAAAAATCAAGGTTCTGAATCAATGAGGCAGATATTTGAAGATGCAAACAGTAAAAGTGATAACAAAAGATAATAAAAAAGAGTGATAACAAAATTTTAAAGCTTTACACAAACTTTCTTTAGAAAACAAATAGATTTCAAGAAGCAGCAACATCAGCTTGTTTTATCCTTTCAGGGTGATGAGAAGAAATAAAATCATCTCTTTAAATGAAAACAGCTTTTCTTCTCTCCGGATGTTAGATGAATTGTAAGTTGATTTCTTCTCTTATTTGTAGAAATGACAGAGATTTATAATTTAGAATTGTGCATTTTATGTGTTTACTGTAAGTTCTGTTTCTTGTAATCTGAAGATATCATCTGTCCCCAGTTTTATTCCAAATATTTAAGAAGAAATAGTCAATAAAATTTTCTCAGTGTATCAATACGATTGCTCTTTTGCTCATAAGACAGTTATGCTGCCTGATAAAGTCATATTAATTATGTATCACTCTGCATTTGTATGCACTTTCAGTATTTTTAAGCAAGTCTGTTGGTTGCAGTCAGACTGAGACCTCTACCCTTCTCTGTCCAAAGTTATTAAGATCTTTCAAGTTCAGTGAAAACAAGCATCAAGATAGAGAAAAGAATCAAGGAGAAGGTGTAGTGCTGGCCAACCCAGATGAGACATGAGGGGAGTTTTCCAGGTTCTTGAAGACCTAGTTAAAAATTTTTCCTTCTTCTGGATGTAAATACAGTAATAATAATTATCCATCTAATTACCAATCTGAACTAACCAGGTAAAGAGGACTCTGATAGATTATATTTTCTCTCTGCCATTTTAACATTATTTTATACTGCAAGTTTCTGATAACCTCTGTAAAAATGAAACAATCTACTTGGTAAATGGAATGAAAATCTCTCTCAAAATTATAAAACTTTTCTGTATAATTATTGAATCTACTAAAAAGTTACTTATATCTCACCTATGGCTGTTTCCACAGAGACCTGGCTAACAACAAGATCGAATCACTTCCACCATATATATTTAAGGATCTAAAGGAACTTTCACAACTGTAAGAGTTTTTACTACTATTATTATTATTATTATTATATGTCATTACTCATTCAGTATGATGTTTTCAGTCATAAATGCTTGGAAGGAAAAGAGCATCTTTGTTCATTTAAGCTCTGCTTAAAAAATACTTATCTGAAATTCAGTTTTATATAAGGGAACCTGCGTGCTGAATCAGAACAAGGGTTTCTCTGCAGAATCCAGGAAGTTGAGCTCTTTGTAGACAGAGCTGAAATGGTTAGCAATGAAAAGTTCATAATGGGGAAAAGTTCAACCTGGAGAGTCCATCCCCAAATATGCACTCCTGGGGAAGAGGAAATGCAAGGAAGAGGAAAGAGTCGTAGTCTCTAAATAAAACAAAGTCCAAAAAAAATAATAAGTATTTCTATAGTCAAAAACCTAAAGTTGGTCTTTCCACTGGCTTAGAACGCCAAAGGACAGTAGGTGAATGTTGCTATTCGCAGTTCCAATTGCCTGTTCCGTGATTTCTCAAAGCAGGGCTGAAAGTGCAAATGGATCATGTTGTTTGGCTTTAACCTTAGAACAAGATGTAAAGGAAATGTACAAAAATACTTATGTCCATGTTGCATTTACAGGAACCTTTCTTATAATCCAATCAAGAAAATACAGATGGACCAGTTTGATTTTCTAATTAAACTCAAGTCCCTGTAAGTATCAAATTTTTATGTACAAGAATCTTAGCAATATTTTCTTTATGATTAAGCAAATCTCTTTATAGAAGGATACTAGTCATAATAGCAGAATACTTTTTATAAGAAATTATATTTGAAATATTTTGTATTTATTGATGTTGCTTGAGAATTTTAGTCTGGAGAATAACTACCAACAATATTCAAATTTTCCTTCTTGAAATACTGTCTTGTGTTGGAATTCATTCCAACGCAAAGGGATCATAAATTTATCTTTACAAATGACAATCTATTCCATCTTTACAGAGAAAGACTTAAGCAAATTATGTGCCAGATAGCTGTATTACAGATAGATAAGCCAAATTCAAAACCATTTCCAACTTTACACAACTTTCATATAGAACTAAAGGGCCATACAAGGTCCAACTGGGGCTGTTAGTACTAGGGACTGATAGCATTAGAATATGTAAAGACAGTAATTTGAAGTAAGTTGGTATATGCATAAGTCTGATTGGGATGTATTTCAGTTCTTATATAAACTGGTGTTTAAGTCATGAAAAGAGTAATATAAATCAAGTAAAATCTGGCTGTCAGTTCAGAGAGGGTGGGTCTTCTATAAATCTTTTTGAAGAGCGTAAAGGGAACTTGTAATGGGTGCTCTAACACAGCAACTCTGATAGAAAATCAGTATCTCCCTAACAGTCGGGATGCAGCTTATACATTAGTCATTATTTAACCCCCCCAAAATCTATGCACTTGAGTGAAAAAGAGCTTCTATATATTTAAGATAAAATCAATAAATCTTGAGTGATCTATAGGAAATAGAATGTCTTTGTGTTCAGCACTCCATTTATAGAACATCTGTTGCTTGTTTATTAGTTTGAAAAGACAGGAGAATCTGGGGACAGCGTTCCCCCAGATTTATTCCAATCCGTAACTAAAACAAACTAGTTTCCATGTTTAGACCTTATTATTTTCTCCTAGTAAGTCTGCCCATCAACCCAAATTTGTTTATTTGCATTCCGTGTTACTCTAGTTTATAGCATTGACCAGAAAATTTCACTTGTAAAAGAACACCATATACAATTACGTATCACTGATCTGACACTGCAGAGGAAATAATAGTGCATTTTTTTTCTTATATTAAACAAATTCTAAAATAAGCAAACCCATCTATAAGGTGCAAGTAAGCCTTTGCACACAGTGTTCCTTGTACCAGTTTCCTGCTGCTCTTGACACAATAAAAACTGAATTCCTGCAGTGGCTTGTGTGTCTGGTAAGTGCTCTCTGGGATTAAAGAAAGAGGAGAAATGTAAAATATTGCTATTGCAACAAGTTATTATTTTTCCAGAGATGATGAAAGAACATCAGTAGATCAATACTCTGGAAGGGCAACTTAATAATTGTAAATTGTCCTGCTGAGAGCACTGTAAGAGCCTCCTTTGTGCTTTTGGCAGAACTGAATTTATTGGAATTAACTGCAATTCATTTTATTTAATTTTAGTTTTCATGTAGATTTCCCATTTAAGTTTCAAAGGGATGACAGGTTAGATGCAGCTGAAGTTCATCTCTTCATATAATTATAAGAACACAATTAAATGCTCAGAAAGCTTGTTGTTTTACTACTGAGTTTGTATTGCCTTTTTATTGAGAGTATGTTGTTTACAGCAGCTTAGAGGGCATTGAAATTGGAAACATTCAGAGAAGAATGTTCAGACCACTTAGAAACCTTTCCCACATGTAAGTAGTCTGCTTTCTTTGGTTTCAGTTCTACAATTTACAAAATACTGAATAATTAAAAAGAAAAAAGTCTGAATCAAAAATCATCCAAATTGAAACTTGGCATTTAAAAAAACATATTATTATTATTATTAATTAGTTTTTCTTCTTTCAGAATATGGACAATGTATTTCTTTTCTAAAAAGTCGATAGACATCTTTGCCATCTTGGTAACCAAATTAAACTTTTTTCCTTTCCTTTTCTCCCCCTCACAACTAGATATTTTAAGAAATTTCAGTACTGTGGATATGCCCCTCACGTACGCAGCTGCAAGCCTAATACTGATGGGATTTCCTCCCTTGAGAACCTTTTAGCCAGCATTATTCAGAGGGTGTTTGTCTGGGTTGTATCTGCTGTCACTTGCTTTGGAAATATTTTCGTTATCTGCATGAGGCCTTACATCAGGTCGGAGAATAAGCTGCACGCCATCTGCATCATGTCTCTCTGCTGTGAGTATTCCATGTGTGACGTAGCGTGCTCGCAGGGAATGACAACGCACAATGCATAATGCTCTAGCTTGTGCATCGTGAAGTCTTCGTAGATAATGTCTCTGTTCAGAAACAATAACCAGGAGGTAAACTCCACCTTTCGTGCCTGATTTTGCTGCTACGGACATCGTGTCAAATTCCCACTTTCTTGAGTAAAAAAAGGGGATAAAATTCCAAATCTTTCCAAGGACCATAAAACTAGATTTTACTATCTAATTGTGAATAAATACTAATTTGTGTGTGTAAACATCATTTGTGTTTAGATAGTTATACTTTTTTGCTTGAGCAAATAGATGCGTGTGCAAATATAGCAAATCAATCGCTCCCAGCTCTCCAATATTGAGACTTATGTTTGTCAGTTCAGTCCTAAAATTAAGGCAGTCTTATGGATGAACCAATTCAGAGTGCAGAAATGTTAAACCCAAGTACCCTGTGCTTACTTTGTATACAAGGGGGTCTGTCTAAACTTATGTATTTCACAAATGGATATAGTTGCATTTTAAAAGGTAACTGACAACCGTGTATAAAATAAAATTGCATCTTTTCTAAATATAGCGTGCCCATGATTTTGTAACTTTGTTGGCTTCTTTAACCAGAAGTCTGAACACCGCTAAAAAATTCTAGCAAAAATATGAGAGAAGCCTTTGGGTCTACGTTGACAGCTCCTCTTTCCTTCCCAGGGCTAGTATGACAAATGCTTATCAAGTCTTTTATTAGATAGCTCATATAAAACAGCCTAGAGGATAAAAAGAGAAATTATGATATTCCAAGGTATTTGAAAAAGCAAGGAAGGCTTGTTGTCCTTCTAGTTGCACAGGACTTGAAAATGAGAAGCAAATGTATTGCTAATGCTTAGAAATTAAACAGATCTCCAAATTTATCATCTCTTAAGCTCGTAATTTTTAAGCCTATGTAGTCATTTTCAAGGGGAATCAGGCATATGTCTGCATATGTAGGATCCTGAAGGATTTACACCAGTAACAGTCATTCTAACGCTCAATGTGATCCCTGCCACATTACTCTGATGTGTCCAGGAGCTTCACTTTGCATCCTACCTTCCACTACGAAGTTAATGAGAAGCGGCTTTGGTGTCTGCCAGGTTTGCTGAGCACCTTCAAGCCTTGCTAAAAGATTATGCACGTTATTTTGGGAAGATTGAATGTGGACAAATCAAAACTAACCTCTGAATCTGGCAGTTTCTCTATTCAAAGCAAACTATCTGCAAGCCCAAAGGCAGCGTCAAAAGAAGACCTATTCAAAAAGGGTCTTTTTTTCTATCTTTGACAGAAATAGAAATACATAGATTTGAGCTTCAAAAAAGTAGCTTTGTAAATAGGTGTGAAAGCCAGAAAATCAGTCCAACAGATGAAAATTCAAAGAAAAAAAAAGTTACAAAAAAGCAGAGAGAACTTATACTGCCTTAATTGTAAATCTCATAACATTCTAACTATAATATTGATTTTATATCTGTCTACCCATTAGATGACAGGTGTAACTATACATTCATATGTATGTGTTTGTATGTCTGTGTTTCAATATACATATACGCAAAGAGCATGGAAAATTCAGATGTGTAAATAATGATGTTAAGCACTATGCCCACAGGTGCTGACTGTCTGATGGGAATATATTTATTTGTGATTGGAGCTTTTGATCTTAAATATCGTGGAGAATACAACAAGCACGCTCAGTTATGGATGGACAGTATTCATTGTCAGTTGGTGGGATCGCTGGCTATTCTGTCTACAGAGGTGTCAGTTTTACTATTGACTTACCTGACTTTGGAAAAATACATCTGCATAGTTTATCCTTTTAGGTGTTTGAAGCCAAGAAAATGCAGGACAATTTCTGTTTTGATTCTTATCTGGATAATTGGGTTTGCTGTTGCTTTTATTCCACTGAGCAATAAGGAATTTTTCAGGAACTACTATGGCACCAATGGCGTCTGTTTTCCTCTTCACTCAGAACAATCAGAAAGTTCAGGAAGTCAGATTTATTCTGTTGTCATTTTTTTAGGTAAGTTGTTTTTCTTCTTTATAACAATTACAGCTATAATGAGCATAGTTTTTAAACAACACAGCTGTGTGTGTGTGTGTTCATATGCTCCTATAGGCAGTTAGAGACCTTTTCCAGCCTGAATATTTTATATTAGATATGTAAATATCTTAAAATCCATAAAGTGCTCAGAAAGTAGAAGTTAGATCCATCAATTACCTGAATAAATAGACTTTGTCAGGGAAGTAAAGAAATGTTAAAACTAGAGAACTATATAATTTGGTTCTGATGGAAGCCATTAATCAGGTGATGATAATTAAAATATATATTTTAGTAAAGTGTTCAGTGTTCTGAGTGAATACACACTCAGATTGTTTGGCCACTTAATGGCTAGCCATTTGGATAAAAAAAATCTCTAATGTTCCCCAATACACGTTGTGTTTGCTGTTATGCTTTCAAATAATAAAACTAATTTTAACTTCTCAAACAGGTGTAAATTTGGCAGCTTTCATCATCATTGTGTTTTCCTATGGAAGTATGTTCTACAGCGTTCACCAGACAGCTATTACAGCTACTGAAATTCGGAATCATATTAAAAAAGAAATGACTCTTGCTAAACGTTTCTTCTTCATTGTATTTACTGATGCACTATGCTGGATACCCATTTTTATTTTGAAACTCCTTTCTCTACTTCAAGTAGACATACCAGGTATGTTCCTGCTTTTGTGCACTTTGAAGCCCATAGTTCTTAACTTAGAAGAATAATTGAATGCGTTGAACTATATTGCTACAGTGATATGTACATTATGTATCTCTGCATAATCCACATACACACTATAATGAACTATATAGTTCATTATATTACCGCACTGAACTGTTAGTGTAATCATCTAAGATTAGTTACCTTTGCCAGAGACAGACAACAGATCTTGAAAGTCTAAGATACATATAAAATGTCCAAAATATGTTTGAAAACCACGTTTGAAGTTTTTAGCTGTTAGCACTTTAAGTCTTTTGGTGGTTCTGCTACTGAATATAGTTCAAGCATGACGACACTTATAGTTGAAAACATCAGTTGTATAAGGTAGGTTTATTAAAATATTTTCTTATGCTGTGAGTAAATTCCTGTATGCGAATAGCCTTAATTTTAGCCTTCATAGCCTTAAAAGGTAAAAAATTAAACTTTATTTTTTCCATTTCTTTGTAGTAACAGGAAATGCTAGGAAAACAGACTCCTAAAGTAGGGCATATAAATGCTTTTGGAAAGTGACAGTGTCAGACAACTGTGTGAATTTATCTATATGTATATGGGTATGTATTTGTGTATATATATGCACACACACACGTGTATCGGATACTTTGGTGAGAAAGTGCTTGAACTTTGGGGTTATCTTTTGAAATGTTTGACTTAAATGGAGTTATGAAATATCTGAGTTATGACCATGCACAAAATATTTTCAGTTATACAAAAGTTTCTGAATGCTTTGTTATGAAGTGATCCACTACCTAAAAGACTTGACTTTTAAAGAAAGGACTGTGGAAAAAAACAGAAACAATGTCTGCCCCTCAGGTAGTGAACTGACTCACCTCCTGAGCAGGGAAAATTACACTCTTGTGTAGGTAGCAGAGGACAGAAAACCTTGGCATAGGAAGAAGGTAGGAAAGGGGGATAGCAAGAGAGCAACAAGAAAACAAGGATGTACACACTGTACGTTGCAGCAGGAGTGAAGAACTCCTACTGTAGACAAGCACAACCAACTTCTGAGGGAAAAGAGTTTAGAGGAGCTTTGGACAGGATCTGATGGATGTCATTGTAATTATGATTAATTTGGGGAATGGAGATCACAGGAAGAGGTAGGGAGCTAAGTGGATAAACAGACATGGGGCAAGTAAATGCAGCTCAGGGAATGCTTAGGGAAATAGGGAGCCTTGTTACAGACGTCTTAAAAAAGCTGGAGGCAAACTGCTGGGAACTGCTGGGAAAGTGCAAATCATCAGGATTTGCAGGGAGCCCTTGAAATATGGGAGGGCAGAATCTGTCAAGCAGTAGGAGGGGGTTGTCACTGTCAAAACAGTGTCGGAATGTGAACTGAGCCCAGCAGTGCAGGACTCCACACACTTCCAGACTGCAACTTTTAAAAGGCAGCAGCACCTCAGCAGTGTGAAGTGCTTGTACTGACTGATGGGTACAAACACTGCTACATATTACTGCTTTTTTTTTTCTCCCCTTCCTCCTTAAGGTACCATAACTTCTTGGGTGGTGATCTTTATACTGCCAATAAATAGTGCTTTGAACCCTCTTCTCTACACTCTGACTACACGACCTTTCAAAGAAATGATTCATCAGGTCTGGTATAATTACAGACAAAGAAGATCCAAAAGAAGCAAAGGCAGTCAGAAAACGTACGGTCCATCTTTCATTTGGGTAGAGATGTGGCCAGTGTGTGAAATCAAACCAAAACTTTCGAAGCCTGTTCTTTGTACAGACTCCTCTGAAGCATCAGTGACTACGCAGTCAAACCAACTAAACTCATGCACATAAATACTCTCTAAATCTTCACGGTGACATGTGCACTGTTAGCTTCACATATGCGTAGTTACTGCTTTACAGCAATGAGGAAAAGAAAAGAGAGGACACAGTGACTCACCAGAACCAGAAGGCAGAGCAGGAAGATTGATCAATTCATCCTACTTGCAGGTAAAACTGATAGGAAATTAATTTCTTCATCTTGCAACAGTTCCTGAGAACTCAGCCTTTTCATCCTGGTCAAGGATATCTCTAATCCCTCTTCCTCTCCAACAGCACTTGAGCAGTTTTAGTCTTAATATCTTAATAGGTATCCTGCTACCTGAGTCTTAATCACGTTGTGCATCTAATTATATGCATTATGGCTAAAATAATTTAGAGAGCACAACATTCAGCACTTTTTTTTTGCGTATTACTGTACTCCTCGTGTTACAAAGGTAAAAGTCATTTTACCTTTTTTTCTGTGTACAAAGATGATTATTTTAGGCTAGGTCTAAGGATCAGGTAGCAGTAGTTTCTTCACATATATTTACTCGAGAGCATTTTTCCATTACAAATGACCCTGACTTCCTTATGCCTCCTTTAATACTGTACTCTCATCCAGCGACCTAGAAGTCCAAGAAAAATGCCTCTTTTGCAGTGAGAATTTTAAAGCTTCTAAAACAAAATTAAAAGATACTTCGATGTTTGCACTTCTTAAATATGTAAGAAGCAGAATTCAAGTTTAGTGTGACTCACACTTTAAATGTTTACAGAATTTTGCATTATCCTAAAATCAGAAGTTGTTGAACATCTTGTTTCCACTGCTGTATGCTTTGTTGAAATAAAGGATGATCTGCCGATCAAAGTGACTTCTCCAAGTTGTTTAGCAAAACTTTAGGTTACTAGAAAAAAAATGGCCAAGTGAAATCTGGCAATAAAGATTGTCCTTTTGATTAGCATTAAAGCTCAACATACTCGGTGAACAAAACTGCTTTTTATAAAGAAATTAAGGACACTTGTCATTACTTTTACTTCTCTTTTTTATTTATAGGTGTTTATGTATGTATTCAATTTGGGAGGTTTTGTTACCTTAGATTACTAAGTTAATGCAAAATTTTGCAACTTTATTCTTTTGTTAACAAAACTACAGCTTGTCTTTTAAAAATCCTTCTACCACTGAAAATTAGGCTCACAACAAGTCATGGTACAGCCTCATTCTCCTGAAGCTTCGCATTGCATTTCATTATTTTTTTCACAGTGTTTCTGGTAGGGGTACAGACATTTCAATGCAGCTATTTACTACAGGTCAGTCATTTTTTTTAGACCAAAAGGTCCCACTTAATCTAGTGTCTACTCTAACATATTACTGCTTGAGGCAGGTTATACAACAGGCCAAAAACATAATAAGTTGCTGTCCTATCGATGGGAGAACACAATTCACAGACTTTTCTTACTGAAAGAAGTTTGTACTAATACTTCAAAATAATCCATCCTAACAGGAACTAAGATAGTTATATTTCTACTATACATATATTTATGGTTCATGCATAAGGCACTTCATATTTATTACAGGAAGTCAGGTGTAACATTGTTTGTAATTATTAAATTCTTTGTAAAAGAAATGCAAGAGAGAAATATATGAAGAATATATGTATTGCAATACTATCTGCAATGGGTAGGTGAGATGGGGTAGCTTATCTGTAGCACTTAACTAAGACTTTGCTATCCTTATCTCAACCTGAAGAAAGAGTGTGCATAGAAGGACAGAGAAGTTATTCTGACAGACTTCTCTGGGGTTAACAGGGCTTCTTCTAGCCCAGGGAAATGGCAATGTATCTTCATTGGATACCACTTTCCCACAACTGCTAAGTTCTAGAGGTTCCTTTCACAGATGAGATTACCTGAGTTCAAAGGAAGAGTCTTAAAAGTTATAATTGACTACTCCCCCTAAACAAAATTATTTTACTCAAAGACTTACACATAGTACTCTCACCCATACAAGTTATCAAGTATTTTCCAAAGAACTCTCTTCTAGCTCAAGGGGAGTAGTTGATGAAAAACAATCACACAAAACTGCTAAAAAACATTGTTTAAAAAAATACTAGGCACACTGTGTGGTAACACATGGAAGTCTAACATCAGCATACAACCTGGTATGATATGATCCCAACCATGCTGTACTGTCACAAGGCAGGGCCAGCAAGAGGCAAAGGCTGCAGGATGACTCCCCTTTCAGCAGCCAGCACCAGTTCCCGCGTTTTTTCACGACGGTGAGGTTACTCGCTGGGCTTCAGGGAATCGTAGCCCTCCTTCAGCAGGTCCCGCCACGTTTTGAGAAACCTGGCGTTTTCCGAGCATTTGGTGGCAAGCTCCTCCACTTGGGCCGATACAGCAGACGTCGCCTCCAGAATCTTTGTCAGCGAGAAGGCGGCCTGGAGAGCAGAGCGAGAAGCTGGCGGGGGCCACAACGCACCCGGAGACGGATCTGCCTTCACTATCCGTTCCCCCCTACCCCGCTATGCTGGTGCAGCGGGTCCCAGAGCCGCCGTTACGGCCCTGGGCCCCCTTCGCGCCACGGTATCACTTACGTCGCCAATCTGCATCTCCACCTCCTCCAGCAGTTCCCGCGGGGCGTGCTCGGACGGCCGCGCTGCCCTGCTCCAGCTGCGGCTCCTGCGGGGCCCGGCGCCGGGCGAGTCCGAGGGGAGCGCAGCGGGTTGCAGCGGCTCCGCTTCAGCCATCATCCGGCTCCGCGCGCGCCCCAATGGCCACTCCCCTGCCCTGCCCCGCCCCAACGGCCCCTAACGGTCGGGCAC
>JAWLRI010000576.1:3592229-3609636 GCA_034781795.1 Crypturellus tataupa
CAGATGTCGGCGGGGGGAAGCGCCAGCCCGCGGGAGGCGCCACCGCAGCGTCTCCCCCGCCCCGTTCCCCCCCCTCGTTTTGTGTCTCAGCCATCTTATAGCCGTGCTGGAAGCGTGGCGAGCCCCGCGGGGGCCGCGCGCGGTGTCCCAAGGCGCGCGCCTGCCGCCGTAGCGCCTCCCCACCGCCACGGGGCGAGCACGGGCTCGGTGCTCGTGACCCCCTGGTAAGCGCACCGCATGTGGTGACCAGTGGAGAGCTGGGTGCCACTCGCTGCTTGTGATCGCCCAAATCCTCTTGGGAGTAAATAGCTCTTAATCCTGCGTGACTTATGTAATCTTTATCCAGCATGGGTTGTCGTTGTTCTCTAAACCTTCAGGGACAGCCCTTTGCTGGGGTTAGGGGTTTGGTGCTACGGTCCTGCTTAGCATCTATCTTGCTCCCAAGACCAAACCCTGCTGAGAAGAACTCCTGTCACAAGAGTACCTGGTAGCCTCCAAGTCATCCAGCATGAGCCAGTTGGTCTTGAGGTCACATAACCTATAGGCTTGAACTGGAGCCTGGACTTTCACTGCTTCTCCTACTAAGCAGGAGTGCAAAGAGAGGCAGAAACTATCCCTTATCCCTTGAGCTAGGGCTGTGGGCAGGTGTGAAGGATCTCCATTGCGGTGCCAGCTTGGTTCCAACCACGATCCGTGCAGTTTGCTGCCATGCATGTGGCTAAAGCAACTTAATCGTTGCTTTGCGTAGGGATGTCTGGTTGTAAGGGGATCCCTGCCACACACAGGTGTCACATTACTATGGGACATAGAAGCTGGTGAAGTGTAGTAACTATGTTTACTAGTTATTCTTTTTATTATTCATGGAATTAAGGGTCATCTTAGTTCGAAAGGAAAGAAAGCTGTTTTCCACAGTTGAAGTCAGTGACAATTTTTGAGTCACTCAATATATTTGTAAGTAACTTGGTATCAGAGAGGCAAAAACAGCTTAATGTTGTTAGTTTTAGGTTCTTGAGCTTTTTGAGGAACTCCATGGAGGCAGATCCGGTACACAATGTGTATCTTGTTTTAAGTCAATAAAATTGGTCCCTCTGGAATATCTTGGAAGGTTGTGGCCTTTTTTTTTTTCCTCTTCTTTCTATTTGTTACATTTGATATTGCATTTTTTTTTCTCCCATTTTGAATTTAAATTTAAATGCATTTAAATGTTGTGGCACTTTTTTTTTTTTTTAATTAAACAATATTATAAGCGGTCATTCTCTTTATTTACCAATTCACCATCCTCCTCCCCCTTCCCAGTTTTGTTTTTGGCATATTTAAGGTTAACAAAGTTACTGGAAGCATTTGACATGTGGATTTTTTTTCTTTTATTTTTTTCCCCTTCCTTATAATTTTTAAGTGTGTTGCAAGGTTTCTTTCCAGTGATCTTTTAATGATTTGCAGGAGCATATTTATTGGTTCTTAGAAACTATACTACATCTTTCTAATAGACATTCTGTAATAGTAATAAAATGGTAATCTCTATTGAAATGAAAATATATGATTGAACCTAAATAAAGGGAAAGACTTCAATAACCTCTATATTAGGCGTGCAGGTCTAGACACTGTTAGAGGCAGAGTATTGTGATCGTTCTTTGGTCTTACAGCAAGGTTATGCTTAAGGATCTAGCCTTTCTCTGTGCTTTGGTTGGTGAGGTCCCATCTCATTGACTTGCTGCATGTGGCTCTCCTGAGTGGCCCTGGGAGAGCCCTATGTTGATAATATGTAGCCCTGCAGCTTACATTGTTACAAAACTCTTGGAAGTGCTTATGTCTTGCATACCACCTCCCCCAAAGCTGTAATAAAAACACTGAACATGTCTTTATTAGATATTACCTCCTCTGATTTGATTTACTCTGGACTCCCCAAAATACACAGCTAAGAAGCCTTGTTGCTTCATGTTTCATCTTCTTGTCTAGAAAATGTGTTGCAGTAGATTTGCCCCAAAATGATTTGCCCGTAACAAATTCTGTTTGTTTGTTCCAGTGTCCTGCCCTCCTTTAAGCTCGAGTTAAAATGTTACCAGGTGTTGGAGCTGCTTCCTCTCTTTTGTTCTGTGGAGGGAAGAAAGCTTCAAATTCCATGTTCCTTACCAGGACAAGCTGGCACAAGCTCGTAGGAAAAAGAGAGTCACAATGTGTATACGTGAATATGGAGCCACAGGGAATGGTTTCCTGGGTGCATCAATATTAGCATTTTAATTTGGATCAGGAGTGTACTTTTCAAAAACTCTCCCAATTGCCTTTTATTGGGCTCATGTAGCAGAGTAGCTTCAGCGTGCAGGCTAGGTGCCTTTGGATTAAGCAAACCTGGAGTGTTTAAACCACTTCAACTGCTAATGGGCTTTCAGTCGTTGGGACCAGGCAAGCAGTGGGCAAAAGAGGCAGTGTGGGTGTCAGGACCTTTGTACCAATTGACTTGCTGTGTGGACCTAATCTGCTCTGCGGGCCAATGTAAATGCAACCCTTACTTGATGCATGAGGAGAAGGTAAACATGAGGTATAGGTGCTATTAATATAGAACTGTTATATATACAGCTGTTAGGATGGTGGGTCTTTCTACCGGTTTGTGCCTCCATCTAAAATAATGGAAATATTGAGTTTGAATTTGGTGGTAAAAGGGTAGTGTTTAGATTTGTAGAATATTTATTTCTCAATAGAGGAATTAGAAAACAGCTGGGGGGTTGGCTATTTGTGTTGTAATACCATATTTTTTCCAAAAAAGTTTTATGCACAGTGCAAAGTGTGCAAAACAAGGTATGGGTACCTTTCAACAGAGAAGTTTGTTTGACTGTACTTTAATATCTTTCTCTTTACCCCTAATTCTGAGGAACTTCAGTTACTTCACTTGTGAGAAATAGCGATTTATGCGTAACTAAGATTCCCTTAAAATATTTCGTATCCCCTTAGCAACTGTAACTTCCCTTAGAAGATTGAGGTAGTGGATACTTAGTACATTTTTGGAGTGCAGTGTTGTGTGCCCAGCAAAAAGCCACTTATAACTGCAAAAACATTATCATCTCCTAGATTTTTTTAAGTTTTAGGGATGAAGCAGGGTATTTAATAAGCACAGTGTCTTAAAACTAGAGTATCTCTGGTCCTAACTGAATACTTGAGTAAGGTACTGGAGAATGGCTTTAGAGATGAATGTGGACCACAGGTCATTTGATTGTACTTAAATTTACAGCAGTTCATGTGTAATTGATGAGATTTGCTTTGCTGTACTTCTCAACATGAAAGACTGAAGTTCCCTCTAAACCAAAGCTAAGACTTGTCAAATCTCCTGACAAGGGATGAAACTAGTATATAAAAAGCCTGTATCTAGGGCATGTAAGAATGAAGAAAAATGCCTCAGACATCTTGCAAGATTAGGCTTTCACATATAAATGTGTTGTCTCTGCATGCTGATCTCTGATAAGATTTCTTTGATATTAGTATATGTAGCAAAGGAGTGTTAAAAATAGGAAACAATTTCACTTCATATGAGTTCTGCAAAATGTGAGACTGTGGTGTTTCTGCTAGGTTTAGAACTTGCAAACAGGCTATTACTTTAGCTTTAATTATCAGTTGCTCCTTCTGGTGTCTAATGGAACGGATGTCATGTAGCTGCAGGATATCTATCTGGTAGCAGTTTGTTAGCTTTGGTGTATGAGATCATTTATTTGGCAGTTGATACTAGTAATTCCTTTGGTCATAGTGCTAAAATGCTTGGTGAGATCCCACTCACTAAGCATTATTTCACAGTATTTATTAGCAGCCTGGCAATATTCCACCCTGTGAGAAAAGGAAAGAAAACAGCAGCGAGCTGCAAGTTTGCTTGCATGGAGTTTTGTGTCATTTTTGTTAAAATGATGTGCACCTTGATAAATTCTTGATCCTTTGGATGTCTGCAAAGCTGCAAAAAGCTCAAAGAACAATAAAACTACTAAGCACCTGTGTACGTATTCATCCATGGACTATACCTCTACATATGTGATTTATAAATCCCTTTAAAAGTATTTGAAGAAAGAAACAACAAAAATCACTATTTTATGTGCTGTGGGAAGGGAAATTAAGTTCTGGATCAATTCTGAGCATGGGTGCAGGGAACATTAAACAGCAAGCGTTGGCTGTATGCCTCTTTACTGAAGGCGGGCCTTAAGGTGCAGTATTATACCTCTGTTCTAACATTACCCTTTCTTCAGTAATGAAACCTAAAAAGTAAGTTTTGTTGAAAGATATTTATTACAATCTCCCAGCAAGACAACAGCTTCATGAAGAAGTGACTGAAAGCTTGATCTTCTAGAAACACCATACATAGAAACTAGACTTACAGCCTGGGGTTCTTTGCAAGGAAGAAGACCAAAAACCCATGTCCTTTGGTTTTTGAGCTTTGCAGGACTAAAGGCTCTTCTTGCTCCTAGACTGTTTGGTTTTCTGCTCCCCCTCCACACTTCTGTCACTGAACAGCCTTTTGGTTTCTATTGGCCCTCCTATGAGAAAAGGTCATTCTCTTTTTAGTTTGCATAAATATATCCTTACTTTTTTTTTTTTTTTTTTTTTTAAACCTTGAGCTCCTAAAAATGTGTGTGAAATCGTATAGATAAGCTGTATTTTATGAGTAATTAATGTTGCATAACCAGCTAGTTATGTTTCTACACACCTGAATCTTAAACTTGATGCGCAATTGGATAGTAGGCAGTTCTTACAGTACTTTTGCCATTGGCTTGTCTAAGTCTGTACAGGTGAGTACTCTGCCACATACTGTGCTCAGTGTAGAATGATTTAGGGTAGTGTAGTGAACAGAAGGCCTTGGGGCTCCCTACACTTATCAATGCATGTCCGTAAAGAAAGTGCGCTGCACTCTAAAGCAATTATGCTGATAGTGTAAGCAAGTATTTGCTTGTTGACATAAATGGATCGTGAATGAGAAAATAGAGTTGCTTTGGGTTTGCAAAATTTGGATATTCATTCATAATGTATGATTTCATGGAGAAACTTTAAAAGCTGATGCAGCACTTTCTGACTTCACTAGACTTTTATGTAAATTTACTTGAGGTAACAGAATAGTTTTATTAAAACATGAGAGGGAAGGAAGATGGCAGGAGTTTAGATGTCATAGGCATTAGTTATCATGTTATCCTGCTTTGACATAGTGGGATGTAGATGTGTGTGGCAGTGGCCTTTCACTGGAATTTTGGTCCACCAGTCGGTAACAGCAGACCAAAAGCTTTATGCGAGCAAATACCACTAAACCACTGTGTACTACAGAAAATGCAGTTATTTTCATAAAAGCAAATTATTTCTTGTTCTGGCTTTTCATTATTTTTCTCCTGTGGCATTTGGAAACCAGAAGGCTGCTGCAGTGAAGCTGCTGAAGACTCTTTGTTTTGCAAAGCGAATTCCTTGGATGAATGCTGGTAGCATGTGCTGCAAACCTCAGTGAGATACTTGCTCCCTTAGCTATTCTTCCTGACAGTAACCATCTCTTGCTCTTGTCTCCTCTGGTATTCAGGGATAAGTTATGAACAGAAGACCTGGTTTGAGAGCCATGGGCCATGTATTTTCAATGATTGTTTCTACTAAGTGCATCCTTGATTGAGACCATATCAACTGTAATGTCTTAGACCAAGTTTTATAAGGACAATGTTTTTAGATTATCTTAATTGTCAGTATTTACTATGCAAAGATTTCAGTTTGTTAGGTGAAAGATGAGAAGTTCGATTCTGTAGGGTCGTTAACAGCCTTGCCGGAGAGAATAAGTGAGAAAAGGAGAACTCGCAATTGGACATTTCTTCTGTGGAGACAGAAGATGTGTCTGTCTACACCTTCCCACGCCCTTCCTGTGCTAAGTGTCTGATTACTAGGGCTCTGGCAAGCAAGCTGAACGTCGCTGTTCATTGTCATTTGCCCGTCATGCATGAATCATCTCTCCTGTATGTTCTGCTTCTCGTTCCTACTCCTTAGGCTCAAGTTGTTCTCTGTTCTGCTTTCTCCTCCTCTAGCAGTGCTTGCATCACTCCATCCACCCCATCTGTACGCGTCTGTCGCCCAGGCACTGTAGCAATGTCATGTTTCGTGTATAAAATCTGGGTCACAAGACGAGCTTCAGTGCAGATTGCAAAGCAAACTTCCAAGGCATGAGAGGTCCGGTTTGGTTTCCTTTGTAACGCCTACACCTTCTCAATTACACTTAGGCCAAGTACTGGTGCTTTTACATAGTAAACAGCCAAAATATTTCTGTTTTACCTGTTGGAGCACTTCCAGCGTACGGGTAAAATTCTTGATTGTATTAATTGTACAGACACAATGAGTTTTACATTAAACTTATTGCTGTTAGAGCTAGCTCATGATTTTTCTTCCATGCATTACACTGAAGTGAAAGTTGAACACTGTGTGATGTAATTAATGAACCCGTATGAAGCTTCCTCTGCAGTGCGTTCTCACTGAAAATTGTTACAGTTCAATTTCACTCCCCCAAGGTGCTCAGTGAATTTTCACATGTGCTAAAGAAATCAGGTGTATTAAGTAAACAAACTGTCAGTATTCATTTACCCTTCTAATAAGGGTGCTAACAGGCTTGACTTGGTGTTAGCACTTTCACATTACAAGTCTGAACAGTTTACTATAGTGTAATACTTTATAGTGAAATCTGAAGTTTTTTTGACATAATCACTCCTAGCCTTTATTATCATCATGTCTGCTGACTGTTTTATCAAAGAAAAGTGGCTTGAATAAACTTGATACTCTGGATTTCTATTAGGAGTCATTGGACTGAATTCTGAATCTGAATCTGACCCAAAACCTGAAACATGTAAGCTTTTGGGGCTGGATATGTGAGTGCATAGATCTGGGGTACAGGAAAGCTAATTAGATAGGAAACCCATGAGAGAATGACCTACACACTCTCATGTGTGTAGTTCTAAGTGGATTATTCCTGAATAATACATTCACCGAGTGTAGACCACTTCACAGAAGTTAATATAATGTCAAAGTTAAAACCTTGTCTGCTCTGAAAAAACAAACTTTCACTAACCTTAATCTACAGATGTTTCTGTTACCTGGTGGTGTGAACATGAGAACTAATCCAGCTGCTGCAGATTAGTTGAGCGCTTATAGGTGCCGCTTTTGCTTGCCTTTCACATTCACACAAAATGACCATTTTCTAAGGTTTAACACTTAACTCTCTAACTTGCACTTGACTTGTGCCCTTTAAAAAAGAAAAAAAACCATCTCCTATAAGAAGAGTTGTAGATATTTTGTTGCTGAAATTGTCTTGTTCAGGCCAACTGGGTTATGCAAGCTGGGCAGATAACTTTAAGCTGCGAGCAAGGAGAGTTGGTTACTGCTGGTGCAGGCACAAGGAAGAGGCAAACTAAAAGGCAAACAAGGGGAAATTCATGTCTATTCTGAAGCTTCAAGACTTTGCCAAAAAGCAAACTGCTACCTGGTTTAGCCTCTGACCTTCTCCCACGCTGTGTGGGAATTGATTCTTAGCTGGAGCTTGTGGTGTCCCCAGCAGAGTTGCTGGAGTGTTGGAGCTGCCCGCAGTCACATCCACGGAGAGAGGCTTTACTGCTGGTAGAACTGCTTCGTGCTGGGCTGCTGGACTTTATACAGAGGTGACAGAGGGCTCATGTGCTCCAGTGCTGAGCTCTGAGTGGGCGGTAGGAAGAGCTGGACATTGGTGGCACCTTCAATTTGCTTGGCAGACAACCGTGTGGCCTGTGTCTGTGCTTTTACTGGAGCTTGGCTCTTTACCTGGACAAAACAGAGCTTATGTGGTAGTCAGCTGAAGCAGCTTCAGGAGTGCCAAACTCTGCCTTACCAGCCTTTAAAAGAGTTTCTAAATCACAGCAAGGTAAAGAGTAGAAAAATTAGTCTTCCTTGGTTATCAAGGTATCATGCATAATGTCTGCCTGCGGATATATATGGCTTGCTTAGTAAACACTAAAAACCATTTCACGTATGATTCTAGATTCTTTGTAATGGTAAATGGGAAAAGATTTTTTTTTTCCATTTCATTCAGTTAAATATATGAACTTATATACGTAGTTGATGCTAAATTTTCTGGATTTCTTTGTCTGTCTTGGATAAGAAGCAGCTGAGTCAAAGATAACCTTGAATTAAATTGTGTTTACTGTTTGAAGGAGTGATTGCCTGTTTGTGTTCAAATGTGGTGTTGGCATGTGAACTAGAGATCTGATTGAAACGGTGGATAATTATTTGCATTACTGAAGCACTAGAATTTGGTTACAGAGTAGACTTCATTAGAGTTCTGTCACTAGGCCCTGTCTTGACTGGGCAAGAAGGTGAGAAGTTTGGGTTTTATTTGGTGTATCTGTAACTTGAGAAGACATTACTAGCCTGTCATACTAGATTTTAACTTATGAGAAAGTTAGGTCTGTTTCTTAGTAATAGAGTCCTTTCTCATACAGTATTTTATTGGAAAACACATGGAGCTTGTCCATTTTTACCCTTTCCCAAGGAGAAAGATTTCTAATGTGTTTAAGTACATAACTGCTATATAAACTTACTGATATTTAATATAATATTTTATCTCTCTTGCCATATCTCCAATATGTGAAGTATTTTTCTATTTTATGACAAGGTTGTGCCTGGCTCTTTTCTGAGATATTTTTTGTTTAGGTGTTTGGTGATTGGCACAGTTTTCTACTTGCTAACCAAATTTTATAATGCTACTCTGAGTAGATAATTTCATGGGTAAACCTGACTGTATAAATTTTGAGTCTATCTAAAATATAAAGTGTATGTATGTATGTTTTAAGAAAATGTTTAACCCCCTATGAAAGTAGTTAGTGCAGTTGACTCACTTTAAGCAAGAGTCTATTTCATAACTTAATGACTATTTATGCATTCAAAGCCCTGCTTAATTGGTGGCAAACAGAACCTGTCCCCCTTGCATACAGTCCCGTACAGTAAGGATGGCTCCGACCGTATGAGTCAGCTGCACAACTGTGGCCTAGTTGGTTTTGAAGGGATTACAGTTTGAGTGATTTAACTACCCTGATCTCCTCTGCAGGGTTTTAGTAGTTGGCTTCTTCCCTTTGCAATGACACTTGAAAGTGAAAGTTATACAAGCCCTGAAGGTTCAGTACCAGTTACTGGAAAGCTCTCTTCAGCACTGCACACAACAGAGGGTTAAGGAGAGCCTTTTGGATGGAGTAGACAAGCATAACAACAAGGGGAACAAAACACATTTCTGTCTATAACTAATAAAAAAAAAAATCCCGGAGTTGACGTTATATCCGTCTGCAGTTATCACTTCATTCAATCTAAGTCAGGATTTCCTGGTATTCATCTCGGCAGAAGCGATGGACTTTGTTGATGTTGTAGCAATTTTGGGGTGACCAAGTATGGCTTCTTGCATGTGTGTTCTTTCCTACTCTCTTGCCGCTTGGGTAAATAGGTAAGTTTTCATGCATATTTGACATATTTAATTTATCTTAATTTCCTTTTGGGTCTGCCAACGTGTTATTGCAGGCTAACTTTTCAGTTATCTATTTATTTTTATTTTAAAAGAATCGCTACCCTCATATTCTTGCAAGACTCTGAGCCATCTGTAAATGGTTACATTAATGTTCTTTAGTTGATTAATGAATTGAACTGTTTCAGCCTTCGGCAGCACCAGGTAGATACCACTGATATCTTTGTTTTGTGCATTGGAGGTCTTAATCTATTAAAATAAAAATTGAGAACTGTAAACCATGGTGCTGCATATAATAACTTGGATTTTAACAGCTTGATTTAACATTATAAGATTTGGTTTTGAAGTAGAACCTAAACAGCACTTTGAATTTGCAAGAAAACATGTAGAACCAGGTAGGTAGGGGTGTGTGTGTGCGCGCGTGTGTAAGAGAGAGAGAGAAATCATGTTAGTGAAAATTTGCTTTTGGATTGATGGAATCTGCTGATTCCTTAGGAAGTGATTTTCCTTGGAAGAAAGAAAAGTCTAGGCAGAACTTGGATCTCTTCTTGTTCAAGAGAGTTCTCCTGTGAGGTGGGAGTGGCTGTTCAAAACAGGGAAGAAAAGGGCACTGGAAATGACTTCTGTAGCCCTGGAGAGCACCGTAGCCTGCTCAGCTGTAAGGCTTGAGAGTGCCATCTCTTCCCAACTTGACAAAGAGTCAAAACTTGATTCTTGGGAGTCGAGACCTCTCTGTGGACATATTTAATTACTTCAAAATTTTTGTTTGTTTGTTTGAAGCAAAAAGAGTATTTTTCAGCTAATCAGAAAGACAGTAGGGGTTGTTTGGGGTTTTGGATGCCAGCGGCTTTTATATCTGTATCGGCTGGCATCAATATATACTTCCTCAACTCTAACGATGTTTCTTAGTTCTGTTATTTATTGTTTCATATTCTGAAACACTCTTGAAGACAGGCTAGAAGAAGGCTGCAAATGGAGTACTTTTTTCTCTTTACCTCTCTTTCTTTTCTTCAGAAAATGAAACTCAAAACCAAGGCTTTGCAGAAGAGGGAGAAAAAACAGGAAAGAGAAGGCAACCAAACCCATGTCTTAGGATCCCACTCCCAGGGTGTGTTTGGTGGTGATGTCTATGCTGGCCTGCTGATTTACGGAGGAGATATTAAGGTCTGCAATCGCTGAGTACTTCAGTATAGCTTTGAAAGGCAGCTAGAATTGGGACAGTGCTACAAATGCTTCCATTGTATTGCTCAAAATTCTCCTTCAAAAGTTCAGTGTGTCATTCTTCCTTCTGTTTAAAAGAAGGTGGTAAAAGCATCCTCACTAAAGCTGGTAAGATAAGAGGTTTCTATTCATCTTGCCTTCTGGCACACGCACTTCTCAGACGTGCCTTGGCAGTATCTGTGTTTAGTAGCAGCCTTCCTGGAAGCTGGCCCGCTCACGTGGCGCTGCGGGAGCAAGTGACATGTGGCTGATGCACCCTGTCTGCTGCGCAGCCCCCACAGCGGGTGCTGCGAGGCTGCCGTGTGGCTGCTGCCGCCTGCCTGCAGCAGGAGCTACAAGCTGCTCCCTGGAAGTGCCTTTGAAAAGACCAAATTCTGCTCTTCCCTGTCCCATCCCCCTGCCACAAGAATGTTAAATTAGCAAGTCCACCTTCTGCTCTTTGGAACTGTTAGGATGTGTTATTTTGGAGTGGCATGTAGAAAATATTTGACTTCCTTTTCATAAACTGACATCTCCTGGCTGTTAGAAGCTATGGAGATTATGGAGAATGGCTCTTGTGGGACAGACTTGGGAAAGGTGATTAGGACTAAGCAAGGATTTCTGTGAGAAAAGACTGCGTTTGGGCTCTGGGGAGCTTATCTTTTTGCACTTTTTAAAGTTCTGCCTAAAGTCCCAGTTTTACAATAGACATCAATATCCTCTCCTATTTGTAAAATTCAATGAAATTTGTGAATTTTTCTTCTCAATGCAGTTCTGAGCTTTGATTTCTTATCTCTTTGCTATAAGGCTCCCATTTCTGGGGCCAGCAGCTGAAAGTTCTATTTCCGTGCAGTTTATAATGCAACTTCGAACATACAGGTTTTGTCTTTTGCTTTAGCCCTATGTTTCAGAGAGTGCCTCAGTTCCAAAGTTGTGGCTTGCAGATAAGGCAACGCACTGTGAATGTAGTATCCAAACTTACAAGTGATTCCTGTGTACTGAAACTATGATTATTCTTGATATTTGTGGCAAGTTGATGTGTGCTTATGCTGATGTTAATTTGGTATGTAGAAGAGCTTGTGTTTGCCTCTATCAGGTGCCTGTGGTTTTTGTGGTTGACTGTTTGGTATTCTTTCTAGCAGCCAGTCTAGTGAAAAACTCTTTTGGCTTTGCAAAAATTCCATGTAATATCCCTCACCAAGCCTGTGGAGTTTCATGTTTGCGTAAAAATGCATCTGATGTTTTGCTTTTCATACAGCATTGTATAGGACTACTTTTTATTTAAAAAAAAAAAAAAAAAAAAAAAAAAAAAAAAAAAAAAACTTTCTCTGCAGTGATCTGATATGGAGAACTGCATTTCCCCACCACAATTCCTCTTGCACTAAGATCTGAACTGAGAGAAGTGCCGTAAATATCACGTTCCTTCACTTGTTGCATGACTAATCCCTAATGTATCCTGCTTAACTTGTGTGAAACTAATAACTATGTATCATACATAAACAAGGTGGTTCACCCGAGGTTAAATAGTGCATTACCATATTAGGACTGCTTTAAATGATTATGGAAAAAGAACGCGGTGTGGCATCAGCACCTTTTCTATATTCAAGAATTTTAGAGGAGGACGAGTAACTTTGGGTAAATACTTGAAATGGGGAAGGAAGGTGGGGGGAGGCAGAATCCACATCTACATAAACTGTTCAACAGACTGAAGAAAGGAAATGCATCCTTAAGCAATGCAAAATATATTGCACTTTACCTATAAACATAAGCTGTTCTGGCACTCATCCCAAGTGTCTGGCATTAGTGCTTTTTATATGTATATATTGGTTTTGCTAAATATATCTTTCATGAAAAAAAAAATCCTCACAGAAACAGCAGGCATGATTCAAAGTGTTTTTCTATGTTTCTTTAGTTGTTTTCTAAAAGATATTGTGAAAAATAAAACATTACTGGGGACTTTGAAAAGATTGCATTGTTTGAAAACTTTTTAGGTTTTAAAGGACAAGCTGTAATTCATACAAAAAGTTATTCTTAATTAGATAACTCCATTGTATGTATTTCTCTCCTTCCTACCTCAAATTTCCTTGCCAAAGCACCATCTTAAATTGAAAACATTTAGGCAATTGTCAAGATGAAAGGCAGGAAATGACCTACAAAGAGAGCAGGTGACATGCTGTCACACAGCCTAGAAAAGGAATGATTAAGCCCTGCTTCCCAAAGGGCTATATTTGGAGGGCAGGACACTTTCTTCCATTCCATGTATAACTTCTTCCATTTCATGTATGATCTATTCATTGGATTCAGGTGTTTTCCTCTGTGGATGTATTTGTCTATTTATTTATTTATCCTCCCTTCCAGTGGTAATTTGCAAAGTATTTTGAAATTTATAGTATTCTACAGCTGAATGCTACAGTACTGTCACAAAGTGCATCTACTTAATTGGCTTATGGATGTTCCCAGTTTTCTACCATTGGATGCGAGTTCAGTAATGCAGTAATCTAGCTAAACGTTTCTGAACTGGGTTTTGTTTTGCTTTGGAGACAGATAGAATTGAATGCTGTCAGTGGCTGGTCCAAATGCGACTGTAGGACCCGCTATCAGCTGCTTTTTATTCAGGCTCCCAAGATAAATAGGAATGCCGATGATGGAAGCAGTGTGTTCCTCAATGAGGAAAAGGCCAGCAGTCTCCCCCTGCTAAATCATTTGAGTGTCTTGAGACTCACTCAAAGCTTTTCCCTTCTTTTGGGTAGTTGGGAAGAGAAGTAATTGTTATCTAGAATATGGCACTAGTCTGGAAATTACAACCAAGCTTTATTTTTGGCTGTTATGGCCTTCTTGTGCAATAGAGCAAGGTGTGTAACTTACCTGTGCTGTAGTTGCCCTCTTGCCTTGGAGGGTAGTGATTGCGGTTTGGTGGCATTACAGAATCCTCCAAAGTAGGAAGCAGCACTAGTCAGGCTGCTTGTCAGCAGACTTGCTCCTCTCCCTAACTCTACTTCTGTGTTTCTATGGAAGGGTTAGCCAGATCATCCCCTTTTATATCTGGGAAGGGAACAGCCCTGCTATTGTTATCATCTTGCAAAGCTCTACAGGTGGAAAAGAGCTATGTAAGAGAATAAGAAGTGTCATGTGTGAATACTTTTTTCCTTCTTTTCCTTTTTTTTTTTTTAAGTGAGGGTAAGAAAGAGGACTTTGTTCTACAATGGAATTGCCTGAGCCAAAGGGGATATTCCTCTGCTTTGTTTAAATACTTATATTTTTCTTTGTCAGAAGTATTTTTTGCTATTAAAGTGTAAGATACATTTATTTTAATTTCCAAAACTTCTAGATAACTTGTATCTGAGAAATATTTGTAAATTTGTCTCTCCAAATGCTCTTTAAGTTATTGACAGGATTGTCTTTTAGGCAAGTGATTACAAATCTAGTATCAATCAACTTGATGTTTGATACCGGAATTTTTCCTTTTATCCTTACAAAAATGCTTTTTAAAATAATAGTTTCAGACTCCTGGTCAGGTGTAAATGCTCTTTATCCTCAAAGGTAAAAAAGAGTGAGAAATCTCTAGGATATTTCTTGGTGTTTGGGCAGGGTGTGGGTTTGTTTTTTTTTTTCCCGCTTTTTTTTTTTTTTTTTCCTGATAACCATATGGCATTGATGACAAATTCTTCCTTGCTTCAGAGCACTCTGAGGTTGCTAAGAGCTGTCAGATGACACTTGCTCACATGAGAGCCATTAACAGGGTGTTGTAGCTGGTGTTAGAACAACCTTGCAGCAATGAAGGGCGAGTCACTGCAAAAGCAACTAGGCCTTTTTTTTTTTTTTTTTTTTTTCCCCTCTCTCTCAGAGGCCATATGGTTTGGTCTTGTGACTACATAATTGCCAGCTACCTAATCACATACCAGGAAGCAAACACAGTTTAAGTCAATATTAGTTGTTGTATCTCCTACGGCTTTGTACCAGGCTTGGTAGAAAAACTCGGCAGCAAGAGCAAGCCCTTGGCTTCAAAAACGTGAAAATCATGACGACTGCTCTGCCTGGGATAATTACTGTGGTATAGTAGCTGTGGATATCTTAACGCGTTAATGGCTTGTAAAGCTTTTTTTTTTTTTTTTTTTTCTTCCTCTCCTTAACAAGGAATTCGGCAGACTGTGTTCCTATTTGAAGAAGAAAGCTGCTAGTAATTATTACTGTTAATGGTTGATCTATAGTAAAGAAACCTGCTTGAGGCTGCATCTCTCCAGTCTGTGTTTTTGAAGGAAACTTGCAAGAGCATCTTTAGAATAAGAAAATGTGCGGTGGTGCACCAAAAAATGCAGCAAAAGCTACAAATGGCAGGGGGGGGCGAGTGGAAGGAGCAAGAAATAACAGTGATGTACTACTTGGAAATAATCTCTCTCATACCAAACTGGATAAAAGGATTACAAAATCTTTAGGAGACCAAAATGTCAACCATATGAGCAGAGGCACTAAACTGCTGCAAGACAGGTATGCATGTAACTTTTTTTTTTTTTTTTTTGACAGTGGATATTCTAAGCTGAATACTGAATTTATAATGATGTGCTTAAGAAGGTAGACTGTGAATAATTTAGAAAGCTTTACTAGCACTGTAGTCTTGTTGCTGATGGTGACTCCAGAAAACCTTTCTTGCTTTTTGGAATTGAATCTATATTCTTGATTCTTTCTGTGTGCATACTAACTGAAGTCTGAAGGATAATTACTTTCCTTTTCAGTTGAGATGAGAAAAAAAAAAGTGAGATAATCTTACCTTTTCTTTCTAATTTTCCAGTTAGTTCTCTCTTTTTTCTTTTTCCTTTTTTTTTTTTTTTTTTAAATATTGTGTGTTAATAGATCAAGTAGTAATAGTTTTCAGTGGAAGAGGAGTAATGCTGTGAAGTGAGGGAAGAGTGGAGACGGGCAACCATCTGCAGTACTTTTAAGTGATCTCTAGAATATTATGTCAGAGTGATGTGAATGTGAGTCGCTTTAACTTCTTGGTGATGCCTTTTCCAGGTGTGTAACAGGATGGCTCTAATGTCCTCATGTCTGAGTCTATATTGCTGCACTGCTGTAATACGAAAATACAGTTCAGGGCAGCTCTTAAATTCTCATCAACGGTGTTAGAGTAGAAAATGTGCTTTCCAGACTGGTGATCTGAAAAACAGCAAAATACACATTTGTGTGTATAAATACATGTTTAAGGTCCTTTTTTATTTCTTTAGCTTGCAGTGTTGTACTAAAATATTGGCTAGTATCCTTCTAAAGTTGTTCTAAGGATAACTGGAGTAGCTTTCAAATATAAACAAATAAATCGCTATTTAGTTATTGCATACATGCAGTGATTGCTAAAATGATGAGCTAAAAGCTGTCTTTGTAAAGATCAGTGTTTCATGATCTATGTTAACTAAAAATATTGATTCAATATGAGGCAAGCTTGCATAGCGTTTCCAGAAACCAACTACTCTGCTTTTCTCTAATTAAAGATCTCCTTGCCTTCAAGTCTCATACTGAGAATTTTTTTCATAACGGATAAATCAAACCAAAAAGATTTATTTGCTGCCTTAAGCAAATCTTAAGCATAATTCTGTTACAGAATCTGAGAAGAAAACTTGTCAGATATCTGTAAGCTCTTTCAAACTTGCATCTTGCTTTCAAAAGGTATTATCTATAGTGTTTTATTATCTTTAGTGGACATTTTCCAAGTAGAAAAAATGATGCTCCTGCTGTATAGACTTAGAAAGCTTGTTTTTGTGTTGAAGATCTTGCATTTACTTCTAGTATCTTCCAGGCACTGGAAAGATTTATTTGAAGGTGAGCTTAAATAGGCTTAACTGTTCAAAAACATGAATGTAATGTTGAAAGGAGCAATCAGCCCTTCTTCCCTTGGCTTTCTGCCAGCATGGCCTGTCCTGAATCTAGTGCTGGCTCTGCTCTTTCTGATACTTTTACCTGCCCTTGGACAGAGGAGTCAGCTCACTAAGCTGGCAGGAAGCTACAGCAGGGAAAAAAGCAAACAAAAACCTATAATGAACATCCTGACCAACCTCCATGCCTATGTCTAACGTGTAGGAAATATTTTCCTGGTACTCTTTCCTAAAGGTGCGACTCTGGGGAAGGTGGATTGCCATAACTGCTGCTGCCACTAAGAGTGGAGGTTCTGTGGACATCCTCAGCATCTTCTGTTTTCCAGCTTGCCTTCTGGTCGACTTGCTTGGGCTGAGGCACGTTTCTGCCATTCAAGAGATTTCGGGTGGCCTTCTGAAGGGTCCAGCAGTTATTGGGGCTGCCACAAGCAAGAGCATAGGTTGTACAGTTGCAAAGAGAGGAGAAATGACGTGTGGGATTGCTTGGTTTTGTTATCAAATAAGATGTTTTATTCAGTCCAAATAGCCATGTCTAACCTGAAGTGTGAATATCTACATAGACTCGCATTCATTTAATGAATTCGGCTTTTTCTTTTTTTTTTAATATGGAAAAGCTAGCATAATGTATTACCTAAGCCAAATTGAAGCATTTGCTAGCTGGCAGATGTTTCTAGAACTTCAGTCTCATCACCTCCTTATCTTTCTAGTGTGTTCTTGTGCGGAAAAATCTCGCTGTCCAGAAGTGAATGTCCAAAAAGGAGATAGAGGACACCTAAGACTTTATTTGAATAAAGGAAGAGTCTGCTGGGCATAGATCTTAAAGCTTTATTCGAATAAAGGGAGAGTCCACCGAGCATATCCTTGTGGGGTCTCTCAAATTGCT
>JAWLRI010000576.1:3609736-3667278 GCA_034781795.1 Crypturellus tataupa
TTCTCCAGGCTGAACAGGCCCAGCTCCCTCAGCCTCTCCTCACAGGGCAGATGTTCCAGCCCCTGATCATCCTCGTGACCCTGTGCTGGACTCTCTCCAGCAGCTCCACACCCCTCTTGTACCTGTTGTGCCTGTTTTTTTTTGTTTTGTGCCTGTTCTTTGGAAAATCTATTCCAGGAGCCTCTCTGGAGGTGCCTCCTAAGTTGTATGAACAGGCTAACACCCACCTGGTCCGTGCGCAGCCTGTGCCACATGAGTGGCTGTACAAAATCCTCCTTCACAACTACATGTTGCAGCTCTAGCTTCATCTGGCTGGACAGTCTCTCATGGGACAATGTTTGCATCAGAGTTTGTGGCATCCCTTCCCTTTGGAAAGGGGACCAAGACCTTGGGTGCTGGGGTACCTTGGCAGGGCTTAGCTGAAGCCTTTTCTGATTGCCAGAACCCTCTGCTGAGATTTGAGCTGTCTCTTCTCCGTAGCGCTTTGCTTTCATGCATTTCCTGCTTGAGATTCAGCTGGATCCTGAACTCCGCTAGTGTCCTTCTCGCCTGGGTGCAGGAGCTCATGCGCAGCACAAGGAGTAGCTGAGGCAGGGGCAGCGGGGGCTCTTTCTTGTTTGCTTATACCATCCCATTGCCGGGTGCAGCACGCCTGCAGAGCACCCGCTGGTCCCTCGCCGTGTACACCTTTGGTTCGCTTCCCAAGAAGGCCCTTGGACCCTCTCTTAGGCTGAGAGCCGCCTTTCTGGGAGGAATCCAGCAGGGACAGGGCCAGTAGCAAATCCTGAGGCAAGGGAAGGAACCCCTGGCAGGCCCCAGTGCCTCTAACTGCTATTGCGTCCGGGTGCCTAGCAATCCGTGGCTGGGGAATTTCCTGAGCCAAAGGCTTTATCTCTGGATTTAAGAACCCTGGTGTATCTTTCTCTTATGAATATACCTAATTATTTTGGTATCCACAGCAACCTGTGGCTGTGACTTGTGCAGCTTAATTATGTTGTGTGGAAAAAAAAAAAGTCTTTTGTTACAAAGCTGAGTTAATGGTGTGTGATGTTCTTGAAGCGCGTTTACATGCTGGCGTAGCAATGGTCTCTTTTCCCCTTTCTTCCCTTGCTAACAAATCCTAACATGCAGTTTGCCTTTTTACTACTGCTCTGAGGATTCTTGAGCAAAAAGCCTCTGGTCCTGGCAACTTTTTTATTGGTTTGTTCTCTTCTCCTAACACTTGTATATGAGACGAATCCTCTAACCTGCCTTCCATAAAGCACCGTTCCAGGGTGGGAGCCTCGCTGGGCTCATTGCAGTGAACACGGACACGCAGAATCCACGGAGCTCTGCTGAGATGACCTCGTGTTCTTCAAGGTGTTAGCATGGCTTTCCAGTGCAATTGCCAGAGTTTAAGCCCTTTGCTATTTTCCTCATTTCCAAACAGGAAATTAAGTGTACTTGCCTGTGTGAGTGTACATGCTCTTTTGGCAGTGATATGGGCATGTAGGGGGAGATTGTTTTCACCCTGTTTTAGACATTTATCTTGAGACTGAATGAAAACTTCCAGAGTGCCCAATTGCCTACCTGGAGTAGACAGCTAATGCAGATAGAGCTGTGTGTTCAGATAGCTGAGAAATCCCTTTTTGGGGAGCTGGTGTGAGTCTTGCTTGCTCCCTGGTTTGCTGTAGTAGTAGTTTCTGTAGCTACTAATATAATAAGCAAAGTGAAGATCAAAAGGCAGGGAGATCAATTTACACTGACCTTATTTAAGAGCCGTAGTTGAGTGTCTGCACAGCACTCATTATTATGTTAATGCTGTTAGAGGCAGCACTGGTAGTCAAGCAGGTGCTGGCTGAACAGCCTCTGGTCAGAAGAAGGATCAGAGCAGACCTGGGGTCAGCAAGGAAAGGGGCCTGACCCGCCACCACGCACCAGCCACGCAGCGAGGCTGCAGCATGGAGAAGGGAGGGTTCTCATCTTGCCTTTGCTTTTTTTTTTCAGAAATGTAGATGGCAGCTGCTGCCTGTGAAGGACTCGCGCCCGTCTGACCCTGCCCAGCGCTCCAATTGCTACCATGATCCTCTGTATGCTGCTGTTGGCCTCCCTGCCTGAGCTGTCTGGCGCCGAAGTCAACCCTGGTAGGGAGCTGCCAACCTGGGAGAAGACTCTCATCTCCCACCTTTCACATGTTCATTCTCAGCCTTTCTTTCCCTCTCATGATTATATATATTTGTACATGCATGTAAACCTAATCACTAACATAGGCCCTAGATGTTCTCCTGTGTGCCCAGACTGCCAGTCTTCCTTGGGTGCCGTGGGCCACCTCTTTAGACAGTCCCAGGAAGGTCCAGGCACAAGGACAAGTTCATTTTCTTGTGTAACATCCCTCTTGCCCTCCCCACTTTTTGATGTGAGAAAGAAGGAGTAAGAGCTGTATTCCCTATCTGACAGGCTGGTGTGCCATGGTTTTAGACAGTAGTGTAATGATGTCCTCTGGTTTATTCTATACGTATTTCTGTAACCAACTAAAGTTGCTTTGTGATCTCTCAAAGCAACAAAAACCTCTCTTGAAGTAGCTAATTCAATCATCTTCACTCTGTTGGTATATTTAGGCTGTTCTTCACTTAGTTCTTGTACTTATTGATACTGAATTCTGCTATTTTACTGCAAAGTAGTACAGAATCATGGGGTTACTCTTCTCTCAGTGGTATTTTTCCATATCAGTAACTTGGTTTCATCTGCAAATATTGTCACCTCACCATACATCTCCTTTGCAAGGCACATTATGAGCATATAGAGCACCAGTAACCGATACGAGGCCTGACAATAATCACAGCAAAATCTTCCTGAAATAATGTGTGTTACAGGAAGTTTTGTGTTGAAATTTGACAGCTTGTTCTTCAGACAGTGCTGAAAGTGGTAACAAAAAGGTGGATTTCATGTGTCTGTCTTTCGTTGTGCCTTCTGAACCTGGTTAACAACTTTATCAAAGCCAGGCAGTCTTGAAGATGAAGGAATGAGGAGATCCAAGCCAGTGCTTTTGCTGAGGAAAGGGCAGCAGAGCTGCTGCTGTGGCACACGTGGTTTGTCAGGGAGCATATGTGCAGGGGAGATGTCAACCTTCATGCCCACAGCTCTGGAACCACCACAGCGTGTGCTGTGTTGTGCCTGTGTCACTGCAGAGATGGGGAAGAGCCGGGGCTGCTGTGTGTTCAGAGGACAAGGACCAAAAATCCTTAAAGTGTATTTGCTCTTGAACTTGCTATTGACTATCTGGTTTTTCTTTCCTTTTATTTTTTTCACTACTTAATCTTTTTTTGTCTTGAACTGGTTGTGTCCTTCCTCTTGCCTGTCCTTCCATGAGCTTGCTCAGGCCTGGGGAGAACCACCCAAGGTTGGAGGCAGGGGCAGAGCAGCATGGGGCCGTGTGGGCAAGCAGGGGTTAGGCCCAAGCACCACCTGTAACCTGCAGCATCCTGAAGTGCAGATATTCCTGTAAGCTGGAGCTATCTGGTCATTTGGAATTAGATGCTTTTGACTTATCACTTATTACTGGACTGCTGAACGTAATATCAGTTGGTCTTATCTGAGTGCAAATTGAGCACCCTGTTTCTTCCAGGAGAAGAAAAATATCTTTGATACAGTACTTCATTTTTTACTGTATCATCATTGAGAAGTAGTATCTGCCTATATAACATGTTACACTAGTATGTTTTTTGTTTTGATGTTGTTAAAAATCCTTTTCTGTGAAGTCTTTGCTCTCCAGGACTCTGCTGAATGATATTAGCTGTCTGTGTCAACATATTTCATCACTTGCCATTCTGGTTTATAGTAATCATGAAGTATTTTCCCCTTTTTATTTGCTTTCTGTATATTTTTTCATTGCCCTGCTTATTCTGTACCCTATCAATTAGACTTGTCTCATGGTCTAAAAAAAAAAAAAAAAAAAAAGGCACTGACTTGTTAACCTATTTTTTTCCTGTCTTGCAGCTATATGCCGTTATCCTTTGGGCATGCAGGAAGGAACGATACGGGATGAAGATATCACGGCTTCCAGCCAGTGGTATGACTCCACAGGACCTCAGTATGCACGGTAGGTTCATCTCTGGCAAAACTCTAATCCTTTTCTTCTACTTATCTAATATGATTGAAGATAAAATTCCTCTTTAGGCTCACTTGCAAAGAAACTCCTTTGCTTAGCTTGGTCACCATTTCCATAGCAGACCTAAATAAATGCACAGGGACAGGCTGAGGGCGATGGTTGTGGTCACAGATTGCAACACAGGCAATTCTGACTTGATAAACAGAGGGGGAAAAAAAACCCCTTCCCAGTAATAAGGAAGGGGTGCAGCTTATAAGTTCCCTAGGAGGTGATGACTCTCCATTCCTGGAGATCTTCAAGATGTGGGTGGTTGGATAAGTTCTTGAGGAAGCCAATGTAGCTTTGAAGTTAGCCCTGCTGTGAGCAGGAGATTGAACTAGAGACCTCCAGAGGCACCTCCACCTCGTTCTTTCTGTAGCTTTACAGCCACTTCTAATGGGTTTGTGATTTACAGGGCAAGTAGGGACAGTGCCTTCGAAACTCGGTAGAGCACATGAAGCTTTGAATCATAGAAAGTCATTTAGACTGTTGGATTTTTCAACAGCATCATAATGAAGATATGTGTTGTGTGTACTTGAAAAGCAATTCAAAAAGTTCTGAATTATTTGGCTGTTTTGAATACAATCACCCTGACCTGATGGCAGTAGTCTCAGTGGTGTTCTACATCACTTAGATGCATTGGCTTTTTCTGGAACTGCTTACAAAAGTATTCCCCTCTTCCTTATCACAGAGTTTTCCTTTTCCCCTAGTTAAAAGTAAGGTAAATTAAACGTTCCTAATTCAGCTTTTTTATTGTATTCATTATAGCATCGTTACAGGAAATGATGTCACCAAATTTTTATTCTGATCAGATTTTTAAAAACTAACATTGTAGTTTGTAAACTAGAACATACAGAGTTAGGGGGTTGTTAATAAGCAGCTACAGTATTTTCTTTTAGTGTCAAGAAATTATTCTTTTTCAGTAGTTTGACTTTTTGTTCTTTTGTTTCACTTCTTTCAAAGCTGCAGACTGATGATTTACAAAATATCTCCAAATGTGAGTTTCCTTATAGTTGTTTGTAATGATGATATTAAACATTCCTACATTTCCTGTGCAAATAAGATATACGTTACAGGTTAATTGTGGTGGTTCTATTTATTGTAACACTTTGGGTAGTTCAAAATTATGAAATTCTTCTAGTGCTTGCCTTTTTCCTTACTCTGGTAGAGCAAAGATCCCGAATGTTGTGTGTTTTGGCAAAGTTTTCCCAAGCCTGTGGGTCTGAAAGCTGGGGCTGTATTTTGTTCTCTGAGGGATGGCTGCTTCTGAATTCTGCAAATATCCGAGTTGTCACTTGCCATCTGTTACCATCATCCGTTTTTGCTAAGGCAACTGGATGTCCACAGGCAGCAGACACGAAGGGACACCCCTCTAGCTGCCTTCACTTTATTGGAGGTCGTGGCTTTCCTGTGCAGATGCTGCCTGTCCATGGCACTTCCCACTGCCTTTCACAGCTTTTTTGTTTTACTTGCCACAATGCTGTAAAAGTCTCATACAAACAGCAGGGAACTGACTGAGCTGAGACGAACTCTAGTTTCTACCCTGTACCTTGACCTTCTGTGTCTCCTTCGGGGCACTTCCTTCCTTGATAGGAGATTTGGCAGCACTCGCCATTCCCACTAATTAGAGTAAGGAGGGCTGCTGGAAAGAAAAGGACATTTCAGGGGCTTGTTCCTTTCTGGGTAATCTCTACTGCTTTAAAGCTCATGTAGGCTTATCATGTCCAGATTTTTTTTTCCACGTTTAAAACTACTTTCACCACCTTGTGGCTTGCAGAGCTGGTCTAGAGATGCTTAGGTAACTCGCTGTTTCCTTCAGTGGCTCCATCTGCTGATTGCTAGAGCAGTTGACATGAATTCTGCAAGGCAAAAAAGTTGAATCTTTCCAGTTAGTGATACAATGTTCAACTTGAAGCAGAGAGATTCTCATCAAACACTTACCAGTGTCTTGACGAGCACTTGGGATCAATGAAGAAAAGGTGCAAGATGTGTGAACACAATCCACAATAGTTTGTGGAGCAGAGCTTTGTTTCTAAAATCTATTTTAAGGTAGCTCCTTTTTTATGCTTGTAATACTTATAGAAGAGGCTGAGCAGAGGCTCAGGCATTCATGTGTGGGGGATGTAGGTAAAGTAACAACATGCTTTCCAGGCCACGTGCTAAAAACAGTCAATACACAATTTCCTACAGACTAATATAGTTGCTTACAAGGCAGCACTAAAGTATTGGCTCTGACAAAGAGATAACAGTAGTTGATGGTAGTAGTTGATGAAAAACATCCAGAACAAAGTGTGCAAAGGACAAAAACTGTCTACAGGTATCTTGGATAAGTGTCTATAGATCTTCACTCAGAAAAAGATTTTTTGTAGCCAGCTGCCAGGTCTCACTTGTTAATTTATTTTCTTTTTATGCATATTTGCAGTTTCAAGGGGCCTCCTCAGTTAGTGGGAAGGCTGGATCCTCAAGAGGAAAGTGGTTTTGTTTTGTTTTGTTTTTTAATATGTTTTTCCCTTCAGGTTACAAAGGGAAGAAGGGGATGGAGCATGGTGCCCGGCTGGCTTGCTGCAGCCAGAAGATGTGCAGTTCCTCCAAATGGACCTACACAAGCTCTTTTTCATCACCTTGATTGGGACTCAGGGACGGCATGCCCGTGCCACAGGCAAGGAATTTGCTCGTGCTTACCGGATTGACTACAGCCGCAACGGAGAGCGCTGGATCTCCTGGAAAGACCGTCAAGGCAGGCAGGTGAGTGTAGCAGGAGCCAAGCCATGGGACATGCAGAAGCCAAGGAAAGTCACAGGGAATTAAACTGCAGAAGGTGCATCCTTTCTTTGCCTGCCTGCTACCTAGTGCTTCTTGCTCTCCTGATTCCTCCCTATCAGGAGTTCAACATCCTCTGCCCTAGTCGTGTACTTGCTGGGGCTGTTATTACTATGAGATGATTCCCCAAATCCTTGCTTTTGCCCTGACCTAAAATAGTTGCTCTCTGGTACCTTCCTGTATGTAGTCAAAACACTTTGAAATGCAGTGGGGCTGTCCCACTACCAGCCTGGGGCTTGCTTCTGAATTGGAGGCTGCAAAGCAGACTTCATGTCCCATGTCTGTTTTAGACCATTAACTACTCTGTCTGGGATCTGGCATGCCTGCTTTGTGTTGCTGTCTCTTTTTAAGAGGTGGGACATGGAAAGGGGACGAGGTTTTGGATATCTGATAGTGGCATTAAATTTAGTTTAATTTAGTGGATGGAGGAGTTCAGAGGGTAGGAAACATTGCCGAGTGCCTACCCACAGAGGCTTCCCTGCTTTGCTGCAGTTATTTCTGACTCCCTCCAGACTAAAGTATGCAGTGCTGCCCTGGCTGCCCTCTGCTCATGTTCACGAGCCTTTCTTAAGCCTCCCTGGAAGGGAGTTTTCTCTCATCTGCAGTTTGTATGAGCTGATCCTCCTGGCTCAGGCCTAAGCCAGAATCTATCCCTCAGCAGACAGACAGCCAGTGCTGTGGTGTTTTGTAGCACTGAGGGTACTTTTCAAGACGCAGTGTGGTCTGTAATGCTAGAAGCAGTTTAGGTAATAACTTCTAGTTTTCTAATAAGTGACTTGTTCGTGCAGACCTTGAATTTGCTACTTAGCCTTTTTGTATCTTGCCTATCCCTCAGACTTTGTGCCAGCAAACACTGAGTTTGTAGGATGAGAGGGGAAGCATGAACTCAGTGGTTCTTCACTGGTTCTTTACTGGGTGCAAACTGCCTGTACCTTCACCGTTACTGCAGAGCTGAATGGCTGCCCTGGCCCCAAGCAGATAAACCACCTTCTCCACAGTCGCAGGCCTGGGCCAGACAGTGTTATCAGACCCACTGAAGTTTGTTTGATGTCAGTGTTGTATTAGTCCCCCAGCTCCATTTCTATAAGATCTCTCTCTTAGGTTGCAGTGAGGTATTGAGGTATTGCAGCAAGTCCATGTATGTATCCTGGCAGTGTATGTATGTGTTCTCCATTATGAGACCAAAAAATTTACCACCTGGTATCTTTAGAGAAGATGGTCCTGTTCTTGTTCAGGACAGAGCATACATAGTGGGATATGTGATTCCTACCCTTTCAGCTTCTCTGAAAAATGACTTTGCCTACTGCATACTCTTTTCAACATATGTCACCAGTAAAGGTCACATTCAGTTAGTGAATGCATGTTTCAAATGCACTTCTATCCTGTCAAATCATTCATAAAATGCCCTACAAAATCATTCAAGCTTTAGTGCAAATGGAGGTAGAAGATTCAGATTTTTGTTATGAAGTCTTCAAGTCCTGCAGTTGATGTATCTGTAGTCTGGACTCACACTGTGGTATGTCCCTATCTTGGTGGATCACACAAATGGCTTCAACCAAGAAGGTTTCTCTGCTTTGCTGCTAAGTTTCAGATCTCACTGGCTTGTGAGGCCATCAGGCAGATGGCACATGTACCAGGACTGCCCCAGGAAAGTAAACTGTAGCTTTGCTGTATTTGGTAAAGGCAAAGGGTCAAGCTGTTGTCCCTTTGTCCCTCACTGCTTCAGGATGGTGCTGGCTTTGATGGATCGAGCTCTTAATATTAGAAGTCTTTTTATTTTGTTTCTGTGGGTTTAGACTCTTTCAAAAATCCCTCAGACTTTGAGCCCTTCCCTGAGGAGTTGACAGCTACAGCTGTTGCCATACAGTGACTGTCAAAGCAGAATGTGGGACTTCCTAGAACAGTGACCAAACGGAGGAGGAGTGGATGAGGCTGTCTGGCAGAGTAGACAGCACTTTACCAAAATGGAGCAGCTGGGTAATATGGAATCTTTGAGTTCAAGACATCTGTTCTGCAGCTACTTGGACCTTCATCCATGAAATGCTGCCTCAACTCTTGGCATTTTGTTGGCTTGTGTAGTATTTATAAAAAAAGGACAACGAGACCCTCCTCAGGTAACTGGTGATAAGAGCAACTGCTGGACATGACCTGTTGTTAGAATTTACATGTAGACTTGTTTGAAAGAGGGTTGTGTAGCAGTAACTGCGTGTGTAGTCCAAGTGCGCACTTGTCTTGCAGCTGCCCCCTTTCTCCCTCTTGAAGTCCTTCCTGGCACCTGTTTGCAGTGGTCAGGAAGAGCAGGCAGCCTTCACCTCCCAAGCTGGGCACTGGGTAGGAGGAGGGGAATAGCAGATGCAGCCTGGGGAAACTCATTCATCTCAAATGATGGATTGCAAATTAACTTCTGCATAAGAACCTCACACCAGGAAGCTTATCTCTTCTAGGTGATTCAAGGCAACATCAATACTTATGACGTGGTCTTGAAAGATCTTCGGCCTCCCATCATTGCTCGTTTCATCCGGGTGATTCCTGTGACGGAGTTGCCAATGACCGTCTGTATGAGGGTGGAGCTCTATGGCTGTGTCTGGTATGGTAAGTAGTGATTTCCGTGCCTGTGACTGAAAAGTAGCCTTTGGACAGCGCTGACTGGGGCTCCTCAACATCATCACACATGAGAGAGGCTTCCAGGCTCACAGAATTGCTTCTGGTGGTCGATATCATAAATAGAAGTCTCATGAGCAGGGCTGGTGGAGGGCTGCTGCGGCTGTTTGACAGGTGTGACTTTCTTTTTCCAGATGGTTTGGCATCCTATAGCATCCCTGAAGGAGGGACCATAGCGGCTCCCGGCTTCCCCATCGTTTATCTGAATGACTCGACCTATGATGGCTACCATGAGCGCAGGTGGGAGAAGTTGTCCTGTTCTCTGTCACTGTGCGAACTGCCTCTTCTTTCTTACTTATCCCATCATTAGTATCCTGCATCCTAAACAATTCTGAAGGCCTAGCTCCAAGCTAGCCTCTTAGTTCTCTAGAGCATTTAGTATTTGAATGGCTTGGTGGTTCCAGACCCTTTGATGTGCTGTTAGTTGTTGTTTTGAAGGAGGGCACAAGCTTGTGAATCATCCCTTGCTAGCTGGTGAAGATGACCGGGAAGCAAATTATTTGTCTGTTATTGGAAATCTTTGGAGCTTCTCTTCAAACAGAAGGATCTGTCATTATACAGCTAAGCGCTGTCTATATTCCTGGCTTCCCATCTGTGCATGGTGTCATGAGACAGTTCTGGTATGTCTTAAAGACCTCATCATGCTTGGTCTCTACTGTGACTCTATTCCTTGCACTGATTTCACTGCTGATCACATATAGCTTTATGATCTGCAGTATTAACAATAGCTTAAGGGACTGCTACTCCTTTATTGCCCAAAATCAGTGTGAGAGAGCTGGCTGGACCTGCTGCTTGCACAACCCCAGTGTCCTTGCACAGCTGAAGGTTTTTTCTCTCTTGGTTGCCTTGGCTTCTGGAGTTTGATGTTTGAAAGGCATTCTCCAGCAGACTGCATCTTAAAACTGTTGCAGGAGATCTCCAGGGTAAATTGGGCACTGAGGAGGTATGCAGCACCTGAACCCCAGGCCTGCCCTTGATACCTGTGAGCTACTGGACAGATGTGAGATACTGTTTTTGAAAACAAAGCCCCGAGGGATTCAAAACAGTTTGGAAAATTACATCAGTCCCTATGATGCCAATATGGCATCAGAGGAAGGTGGCTGATTTCTCTCTGTAAAGATTTCTTGGGTATGATGCTTTTCCAGTTTGGAGTCAAAACCCCAGGATCTTTGGATTTTACAAATTTTGCCATTGCAAGGCATGATAATATTTCAAATCACTGAGCTAAATTAGGACATTTGTTCACGTTTTGAGGTCTGTAGTTTATGACTTCCTTGCAAAACAGTTCATTAAGAGTTTAAATCGGAGATGGTAAATAACTGGTTGATCTTTCAGAGCTGACCATTTTTCTTTACTATAAGTACAGATTTGAATTTGTTTAAATGGCTTGAAATATTGGGCAAATTTATGCACAGGCCTTCTCTTGAGGTAGCAGATCCCAGCTTGTGCAGAAGTCACCTGAGAAGTGGCCTGCTGGTACCCGTGGAGACAAGGTGCTTCTATTGAATGTTCCCCTTGCAGTAACTCCCTAAAAATTTTTGCTGATGCCTAAAATTCTTCATGATTTTAGGCATGGGTGTTTTTTTTTTTGTTTTTGTTTTTTTTTGTTTTTTTTTGTTTTTTTTTTTTTTTAAAAATACTTATTTTTTTGTATGCTGGAGTAAAAAATATGATTGGGGGAGGCAGTGGGAATACATTTTTTATGTTATAAGATATTATAGGGATGTTATAAGATACCAGGTATTTAGGTCTTGGTAGAGTAACATCTGATGCTTTCAGGCTGTATTGATATATTCAAGATTGAATAGGGAAACCTGGTCTTTGAGTTTCACCCAGATGTTTTTTCCAGTTATCGAAAATACTTTTAAAAGAAAGTGTTTAGAAATCCACTATTGATGTTGTGAGATCAAAATTTCTTTTGAGTCACAACTTGTGTTTTAGAGAGTCTTACAAAAAGCTGCATGTGTAGATGTAGGAGGTGAATGTCCTGCTTAGCTGTTGAGCCCTAGGTTAAGCAGCAGGCTTTGCAGGAGAGTGCCACAAACCCCAGGGTGCTGAGCAAGGAGCCCTTCAAACCAATTAAAGTGTAGGTCAGTGCTTGGCTGGCTGGAGGCAGGAGTCTGTGAATCCTGTTCGAAGCTCGCAATACAGGTAGACTAGTGCAGATCCCAATGGTAGGAGGGCTTCTTTGGAATGGACTTGGGGGCCTTTGAAGCACATACCATCAATCCAGACTAATTAAATCCTAATTAAATAAAAGAGGTCCAGAAAGCGAGCTCAGGCATTGACAGTGCTGCTAGCACTCCCTGCCACAAGACAAGGGGGGAATGTACCAGGCAGGGCTCCCAAAAGGCAGTTGAGCCAGGAACATACCATGTGTAGCCTCTCCTGCTCCATCCAGTCTTCCAGCACTATCCCAGCTGGCTCTGTGTGCTCAACGTGGAGCCAGGCAGAGTCCTTGGAGAAGAATCTCCTTGCCCTGTGACTGGTGCTGCTAACATGCTCCTCCTGAGTGAGAAGCAGTGTCAGAACTAACCCCGGAGAGAACTGGCCGTGCTGCCACTCCTCCACAGTTTCCTGTCCTGCCTGCAGAACTCTCCTCCTTGTCCTCCTAGGGCAGGACAGAGCAATATTCCTCTCATACAGCTCCACAGTCAAATGTTTCACTTAAAGCTTTCACTTCGGAGAACCCAAAGTGTGTTCTCCGGAGCCTTCACCTTCTTTCTTAAGAGAAACTACTTATTGCTAGATTTTTGTGGCTGGTGTGACACATAAATGCAAATACTTTGCCTTTTGCAAAGCAGGGGAAGGTCTTCACAGTTCAGTTTGAATAAAAAGGAAGTGATACTGTACAGTAACAAGGAATGAGTTCTTGCCCAGGATAGGTTAAGAATAGTTAAACTCATGATTTCTTGATACCAGCTGGAAGACTTAAGTGCTCTCACACACCGGAGAGTTGAGGAGCCCGAGTTTTGTCCTAGCTGGTGTCCCTGTATAACTCTTGGCTCTCTCTTGCCCAGGCACTTGTACGGAGGCCTGGGCCAGCTGACGGACGGCGTGCTGGGGCTGGACGACTTCACGCAGAGCCACCAGTACCGTGTGTGGCCAGGCTATGACTACGTTGGCTGGAAAAATGAGAGTTTCAGCACAGGCGCTGTCGAAATGGAGTTTCAGTTTGACCGACCGAGGAACTTCACCTCCATGAAGGTATCCAGGTCCTCCCGCTCCCAGTGCCTAGGATGGACTTTGGGTCTGGGGGCTTCCAGATTACCTCCCTAGGCTCTCTCCCCAAAGCACAAGCCCATCAGAGGCAGGATTTAAGCAGGAAATAGCTCAGGTTTGCCCATGCAGAAAACTGGGGCAGGGGAGCGCTTGCATCTCCAGAACTCAGATGTTTTCTTTCACCATTTAGCTTAAATGACCAAGGACTAAAAAGCAGACACCTGGAGCAGTGCTTGGGAAAGGCCCAATGACAGCAAGAATGAATTTAGGATGTTGGCTGCTTTCTACAGGCCTTGCCTGACCCTTGTGGCAAGAAAACATGACTGTGCTTCCATTTTTTTGACCAAAAACTACTCTGGATGCTTAAATCTGGGCTGATGCTGTGGGAAACTACTTAATCATGAAGAAAAAGGATGAACAAAACATTTAGAATCCGTAGTAAACAGCAGAATCTTTTTAAAAGGATCAGTGGCTTTTCTTGTAAAGATTTCAAATGAAGGAGAACCCACCACATCCTTAAGTAAATTGTTTTGGTGGTTACTTACTCTGGTTTTATTTTGTCTATTTTTAGCTTGCAACCGTTGGCTCTTTGCCTCCTTTCTCTGGCAAAAAATAGAGTCCTGCCTTCTCAGAAACTTTCTTGTTTCTATACTATGATTAAATAACTTAATCTCTGCTTCAGTAAACTAAGTTGGCTGAGCTTCTCAATTCCCACTCTGAGAGCGCTAGGATTATTTGCCCTGTTCTCTTCCAGTCCGTTCTCCTTGCTTGCCAGTTCTTTTGGAGGTGTAGAGGGTGGAATTGGATGCAGGCTTTCCATCAAACTGCATAAACAAATGGTACTGATTTTCTGCTTTTGCTTATACTTTATGAATCCTGTGATCACATTTTGCTTTTTCCCCTGAAGTATAGGAAACAATGTTCACTTGACTTCTAGCACAGTACTATGATCTTATCCAAAAGTATTGGTTTCTGGAAAAAAAGTCCAATCCAGAAAGCCTGTTTTACATTTTGCTGCTAAATTCGTTACCTCTAAATGAGGTAAAATGAGTAAGTCAGGACCCAGCTCACTGCTCAGTTCACATTAGTTGAGAAATTGCCATTTTTGATTGGTGGTGGTTGCTGTTGCTTTTAAATTCTAATGATTTTTACTCTCTTCAGGTCTCTAAGGGAAGAGCCTTGGACTAGGAACATGTTCCTACCAGAGGAACAAACCTACTGAAGAATGATGCCTTATTTAAGATTGGCATATCTTAATCAAATTATGTAATTCAAGAGTTCATGTTGTTAGCTGGAGTTGCTTGTTATGAGAGTAAATCAAATGCTATATAAAAATCTGTCATATACATGCAGCCATCCTGATCAACCAAATACATGAGCTTGTAGAAATAACAGCTTTCTTTAGTATTTCATAATACTGCTTTGATTAGCATAAATTATTCTCTGTTTTTAATTCAGGATATACTGTATCATCTTCATGCTAATATCAAATAAGCTAGCTGGTAAACACTTTGTGATACATATGTTACATAATGTTAGTACCAGCTGGTTTATTCCAGTCTTTTGAATTCCATCAGTATTCAAGGGAATATTAAAAATAAGTGTTACCAAATTTTGCTGTTATGCTGCAGATTATTCAGGCCTGCCTAGCATAGAGTTGGACATTAGTAGATGTTGCTTAGTAATAGTTAATTAGATAGATAAATAGATAATATCACTCGTAATAGTTGGAATAGAAAGTATTCCCATATCCCTCCAAGATGGGAACTGATGCAACCTCTGTCCGGCTCTGGCCCAGGCTGCACCGCAGGCGTCAGGCGTTCCTGCCTCGCCGTGGCTGACTCTGAATAATGTTGTCTAGGCTTCCTCTGTGCCTGATTATACTCAAATACCCTCTTTTTGTCTCTTGCCTGCTCATCAGGCCTGTTGTCCTCATTACTGCCTCGCTCCTATTCACCGCGAGACGTCACAGGGACGAAGCAATTAAGGTTCGCAGCCGTGCTCCATGCGGAAGCTGCTGTTAATGCTGCGCAGTCGTTAGGAAGTAATTCCTGGAGTCTGGCGGAGGGTCAGACCACCGGGGCTGTGAAGATGGAGAGGCAGGCTGGGAGGAACACTGTGGACCCTGAGAGCCACCTTATTCCTTTTATATTGTTCCTGGCACTGGTGCTGTGGTCCAAATCTTCAGTCTTTCGTGGCAGAATCTAAAATGTCATGTTAAAAAAATAAATAAAAATATGACCCTAAGGATGATATTTGTATTAAAGCAAGATAACCAGGTTGATAAGGGATCCTTATGAGCCTCAGTACTTTGTGAAGCCCCCTTTGCTGCAGGTCTGGTTGGGTGCTGTGTCTCGGTGCTGATGGGTGATGGAGGAGCCGTAGGTCCCCTGTCTTTCTTGCTCAAGCCTCTTGGCCTGGGTGCAGCCCAAGAGCAGGAGGGGGAAAAGTTGCTACCAGCCCTGAGTCTGGGGAAGCGAGCAGCGTGCAGGGTGCCTGTTCTGCGACCTGGGGCATGGAGCCCTGTGTTAGTGAGCATAGCTGTGAGGAGCCGCATTGCAGCATCAGCAGTGATGCCAGCGGGGACCCCCTCCCCATGTGCTGAGCCACTGGGAGAGGCTGCGGAGGGCGGGCTCGGTGGTGGCGTAAAGACAGCACAGAGCCTGGTTTGTCCTGGGGCGGACACAGCTGCACTGGTGCCGCGTGTGTGTGGAGTAGCTTCTCTGGCTTATGCTGCTGGGGAGTTCTTTGAAGGAAATGGCGTTCATTGCATGCACTGTAGGCTTTCTAAAAAAGGCTCTAGAGCCCAGATACAGTTTTCTCCCCTTCTTTGGACATACATTCAAGGAGAATTGTTTTCTGAGGCTTTAACTTTAATACAGGGTGCTGTGTTTGGAGGCTTGGCACTGGTGATGGTGGTGGTTGTTGTTGGATCTTGTTGGATCTCTTGGAAAGCTTGTCAAGACTTGACTGTTGATTTAGTTTTTGCATGTAAAGTTAGCAGCTGTTTCAAAGTCAGTTCTTGCATGGACATTCCCACTGCAAAATAAGGGTGAATGGGTTTGTACTGAAACAAGTCAGTCATGCTGATTTAGGAGTATTCGTACAGACAGCTGTTAAAGAGCTTCTTGAACAGAAAATCACTAACTCTTGAATCTTGATTTCAATAAATGTTCCTGTCTGGTTGGTGTGTTTCTAGGTGCATTGTAACAACATGTTTTCCAAGGGAGTGAAGATCTTCCAGAAGGTGGAGTGTCTGTTCAAACCACGCCTGATTGCGGATTGGGAGCCCGAGCCGGTTGGAGTGGCGACGGTCTTGGATGATAAGAACCCCAGTGCGAGGTTTGTGACTGTCCCCCTCAATCAGCGCGTGGGTAAAGCCATCCTCTGCCGCTTCTCCTTCGCTGACTCCTGGATGATGATGAGCGAGATCTCCTTCCAGTCCGGTGAGTGCTCCTGGTTGAGGAGGTCTAGGGGAGCAACGTGGTGATGTAGAGGTGCCAGTTGTGTTCAGTGAGCACTGCAGGGCAGCATGGGGCTACCCAAAGCGGGACTATTAGGTAGTACTGGGTGCACTGCAAGGAGTCAGAAGGTGATAGGGAAGCACAAGATAGTTGGGAGGCTGCAGGATGCTGTGGAGATGGAGAAGGGCAGCCTGGGGTGCAAATCAGGGACATGGTTAAGGGGATGGTGTAGCCCATGTGCGTAACAAAGGGCAGGCCGAGCAGTGCGATGCTGAGCAGGGTTGGGAGGGCAATGCAGAAGCAGAAAGGGCCAAATGTGCTGAGAAGACGTTCAAGCTGTGACTGATGCAGGAGTGCAGCAGTAGAACCAGGAAAACCAGAAATGGGATTATCAGGCATTTCTTTTGAGAAAGTTGTTAGGGTGACTTTTTTGCATCTTGTTATTGTTTGGTTTTGTTTGTTTGTTTGTTTTTTTTAAACTAAGCTATGTCTACAAATAGCTATAAAGCTAGCAGATTGAAGATGTGTCTTGTGGGATATTTTTCTCTTGAGCCTTAGCTATAAGGTGGGAGTCAGTGCTATAGGGTGCTTGGGAAGGGCTCAGTCTCGGAAAGAAACCAACTATTGAGAGCAAAACACAATGCTTTGGGTACAGCCTCCCACTCAGGAGACCCTAAGCAGCTCTAATGAGAGGACAGTCCAAGAAGTTTGCGGCTCGTTTCTGCCTTGCTGGTAGCAGCCCCTCCTGACCCCTTCCTGTCAGATGTGCGCCTGGGCAGGCTGTTGGTCTGACCCGGGATGACTGTTCTCAGGCTCATGCCAAAAACAAAGCCAAGCTCCTGGCTGCTCCTGTGTCTGGCTGAGCTCAGGGAAGAGCCTGCAGGGATGGGAAGGGGAGGTACAGGGCACTGGAGCAAGAGGCTGTGGAACCCCCGGGTGTCCATGCCGGAGCTCTGGGAGGCACTGCCGGAGCGGGTGCTGCAGGGAGACTTGCTCGCACCGCAGCTCCAGCGGGAGGGCCACCTGCTCGCCAGGGCTCTGTGGCCGCAGAGCCCGAGTGCTGAACATCTTCCCTCCCCTCCACAGACATGGAGAGTGTCAATCCCATTTTGGTGACCGTAGCCCCAAGCACAACGGAACCTCTGGAAGCGGAATACAACGTCACCGAGGGGACCTGGGGTAAGGATTTCTGTCACTTAGCCAAAGCTTCAAGTACCAGGTAGTTTCCCCTTGCCACCCTAGTTAACATGGTCTGTCCTTGTCTTTCTGGAGAGCTGGGTATAGTCTGGTTATTGCCCTTGTACCCAGGGCTGCATTTTAGTTTTCTGAGCTGCAGCTGGCCCAGGCTGCCGTGGAGCAAGTGGGCCGAACACAAAAGTGCAGCTACTGAAACTGAAAATATTCTGCTGGGGAGTGTTGTCTGCTTTAACACAAGTCCAGCCAAGGAATCATTTCCAGTGCTAAGAGTGATGGTTAGCTGCAGAAATCCTCTGCACAGCTCTTCCTCTGCACAAAACCTCTTCCAAAATGAGAGGTTTTGATAGAAGTATGAACACAACTAATGCTAATACTTGGGAAGCTGCCCAAGATGTTTTCAGTACCAAACTGTAGACAGGAACATGGTTTTGTGGAAAATGGCCAATGCATAAAACAACTTGTGCTTTGCTGACTCCAGATTCTTAATTCCTCTGTGACTGCAGAAACTACATCTTCTGTAACCAGCACCTGGATAGGAGAGAAAGCAGATGACTCTAAAACTTCCATTCTTGTGGGCTGCCTTGTGGCTATTATTCTTCTGCTCCTGATGATTATAATCATTATTCTTTGGAAGCAGTATGTTCAGAAAAGATTGGAAAAGGTAATACAATGGGGCTGTGTGGCAGTTTAGTATTAAGTGTTAACCCTAGTGAACTCTGAGTTATGTGGAAAGCGTGGGGCCTCACCTGTTCTGTCCTGTAGCTAAAACCCTGTTTCTAGGGCCACAGGCCCTACCCAAGATGTTACTGGAAATGGTTGCAGCTGACACATCACTCAACCTAGCATCAGCTCAGCAGTGTTTGCTCTTTTACCCAAGGCCCCACGCCGAATCCTGGAGGAGGATGCCACAGTTCGTCTCTCCTTCTACAGCTACACCATTGCCAACAACCAGACCCAGATTCACCAGTCAAATCCCACATATGAGCGTGCTTTTCCACTGGACTTGGAATATCACCAGCCAGCAACACTACTCCACAAGCTTCCAGAGCTGTCGCAAAGTGCGGAGGATTCAGGTAATATAATCACCTGCCTCCAAAAATTGTTTATTCTTCCTATTATCATCACCTTTTTTTTTTCCTAATCTTTTCTCTCTAACTTGGGGATCTGAGACACGTATTCTGGAACCGTGACATTTTAGCACATAGCTATGGCAGATGGTGCAGCAGCCTCAATACACAGCCTTTTATTGTTCTCTTTGAAGACTCTGTGTGTATGTTAGCTAGGTCATCTGTTAGCAGCTGCTTTTAGCAATCACAGCAGCAAGTCATCATTTGTCGTCTCAGCCCCTTGGCCGGGGCGTTGCTGCCTGAGGCTCTCCAGGACAATCCAGACTGGCTCGTGGAAGAAATTCCTTTAGCACCTCTTCTTGCAGGAATAGCTCTTTGAAATACTCTCAGGAAGGAAGCAGAGGCAAATTTGGCAGAGAATTGTCCATGGTGCATTGGCTCCCAGACCCCCTGGGAAGTTTTTGGAAGTTTTCCTTCCTGTATGCATCCAGCAGGCTTTTGTACTCAGTGATGGCACTGCTACTTCAGTGAATAGAAGGGCAGTATCACTCTCCTGTAGCACAGATGGGTCGTTAAGTTATTCTGTGCAGGGAAGTTGATTTGGATGGAGTCAGGCAAGCTTGAAGCAAAATGAATGTTCTGTGTCATACTGACCATACAGGGGAATTAATTATAAAGAGTCATTACATAGTGTTTATATGAATAAGCTGTAATAGGTAGGGTAAAGTTATAACAGAGTGCTCAGAAAATGAAGACTTTATTCAGTTCATGTGGCGGAGGGAGATTCACAGCAAACTTGCCATTTCAAGCCACATTCCTTGCCTCAAGTAAGAGGTGTTTAGGGTGAATGAGAAACAGAAAATCACATGCAACACAGACTTGTGTATCTGGGCAGGAGTTCTAGCTCATGGTAACTGGGGGAGCGGCGGCTGGTTAACATGGGGTCAGAAGGAGTGGTTTATTTTGTTTTAAGCCTCTGTTAAAACAAAACACCATCCTCATCTTGATGTTCAGTGCTGCTGGTACAAGGTAGCATGTGCAGTTAGGCTGAGCTTCTCTAACTGGGCTGCAGTTATGGAGAGGAGCAGGAGCGAGGCTGTGCTGTTCTGCAGGAGCAGGAGTGTTCAACTGTAGCTGTCTCTGGTTTCCCCTCAGTGTGCAGTGGGGACTACGCTGAACCTGACCTAACCAAGTCCACTCCTCACCAAGGCTTCCAGAACAACGTTCCTCACTATGCTGAAACAGATATTGTCCACCTGCAAGGTGTGACAGGCAACAACATGTATGCGGTGCCAGCCCTCACAGTGGATTCACTCACCAAAAAGGACATCTCAGTAGGTGAATTCCCACGGCAACAGCTACGACTCAAAGAGAAGCTGGGAGAAGGGCAGTTTGGCGAGGTACGCCCATTCTTTTCCACACTTTCAACAGAACACCTGACAGAGCAAATCTGAGCTGCTGGTTGGGCACTGCCTCACTTAGGGCCTGAGGGACCTACATGTCAGTATTTTAATACTTACCTTTGCATTTGGGGAAAGCCAGTATCCTATAAGGTTAGGCTTCAGAGACTCATTCTGCACTCCTGAGCTGGCTGCTTGGTGACAGAAAAGTCTTTTCCAACAATCTGTGAATTTTGTTAGCTGTTTGCTCTCTGTATCCCTGTTTATGACCCTATAGAAAGAGTCTGGGTTGTGAATTCAGACTGCTCCATGCTTTTTCTTGGAAGTCCCAGACTTCTGGTGGCTCTTGCGTTCAGATTATGCCCCCTTAAGCATGTGGGTGTGAAAGGTCTGGTCGTGACTCTGGCCAAGGCAGATTCAGCCTACCTCTACATATAGGTTGTGCATTAAGAGGTGGAGGGTCTGGCTGGGCTCTGCGCAGGGCCTAGGCCAGGACGGACGTTTCCCAGGTGTCGTTGTGTCCTCGCGTGTTTCCTGGCACGGCTGCTTGCTCAACCCATGGCTTGTGCTGAAGCCTCAGGCGGTGTGGGCCATACAGCTGGCTCCTCTGCCGAGCTCTCGCTCTCTTTCTCAGTTCCTCTTGTGTGGAAAATTCTCGCTGTCCAGAAGTGATATGTCCGAAAAGGAGACAGAGGAGATCTAAGACTTTATTTGAATAAAGGAAGAGTCCACCGAGCACATCCTTGTGGGGTCTGTCAAATTGCTGGGGGTCGCAGCCCCCCTTTATCCTAATTCCCGACGAGGGACGCCCTCTCCTTTTCCCCATTGGCCAAGGGACTCAGGAGTTACAGCCTTCCCAGCCCGCCTACACCAAACTCCTGCCTCCCGCTGCCTGTTCACACCTAAGGTCACCTGACTCCTTTGTCCCCCTTGCTGAAGAATGAAGGGGAACACCACTATTTCCTTTATTTGTAAAGGCCCTCAGCTCTTAGCAGATGTTCTTTTGTCCCCCTCAACTCATGGCTCCACTCAGTCTCACACTCCCTTGTCCTGCTCTTCAGCCAGGCTGTGGGGGAATCTCCTTATTTATAAATTCACACACCTGAGCTTTTCTCACATTCTTATGTCAGAACTATTTTGCAAAAAAATCAGACCCAGGTAGCTTCAAAAAAAACTCTACTCTTGTTCATTTTATGTTTAAATTTTGTTATCAAGCTCACTTAGGAACATAGGTGCCTTTAGCACAGAACATAAGAGATGTTTTAGTGTTTTTGTTTTGCTTAAATCTTTTTATAAAAACAAAAGAGAACAAGTTTTGCATAAACAGGGCCAAGGCAGATAATATTTCAGTTGGTGTATCGTGAAATTCTTATTTTTCGAAGAGGCTTTTAAGGTGGTGGAAAAAAGCAGCAGTTGCTTTGCCCCTTGGTCAGACCTGGTGGTTGAAGTTGATTAGTGACTTAACTAATTGAGTGAGATGAATGCATATGCATAAAGGTGGCTTGAGCTCATCTAAACCTTTTTTGGAGTTAGGCTAAGATATCTGTTGCGTATATCTGATATTTTGATTTGACTTTTAGGGAAAAACTCATACAAATGAGTGAAGGGGACTTTTTTTTTTTTTTTCTTAGTCAAGTCCTTAAGCTATTATTTTCAAACATCTGCACTATGTAGGCTTAATATTCCATTAACATGCTTGTGTTTTTAATATACAAACTAATAATTAAAGGAATCCTACCTCTTTTCTAAAATATCATACCTGAAGAACAACCAAAAAGAATTTCTAAAAGTATTTCTAAATAAGCAGAGGGTTGATATGAAGATAAGCAAATAGTATTGGGGTTCTAATTTCTGAATACCTGCAATGGAGCTGACCAGACAGGATCTGTCCTGTCTGTACTTTTCTCTAACACTCTGTTTTTAGAGAATAATTGAATACTTCCTTGGCCCCTTTGGGGCTGTATGTTATGTAATGTGGGTTAAACAATGAAGGGTGGAAGTCTGGTAATTGCTCTGCTCATCAGCTTTTGTGAAGGAATAAAAATCCTGGTCATCTGATTAGTCCTGTGCCTGGTGCTAGCTTCCACAAGGGGGTAATGACACTATGGTCTATATATGCCTCTAACTTGCCTGGAAATAGGCTTGATCTCATCAGATGACTTTCCTAGTATGGATCACTTCAGCAACGTGGAAGACTGCTCCGTGTAATTCCAACCGTGGCAGTGAATACTGCAGCAGGATGGGACAGTGCTGTGCAAAGGCACCTTGGCCACAATAGAGGACAATTTATAAAACTCCATTCACTCCTTGTAGGGCAGTTGGCACCAACATCACTAACCTAATTATGCAGCCTTTAGTGCTGAAAGTGGGAGTTCACTCACAGGGAAACTTAAATTCCCTTAACACAAGTATCAAGCATACTGTTAGCTTTGGTGATTGGATGTGGGGCTGAGTGGTCTCAGTCTGTACCTGAAACTCTTATGTAGGTTTTAAATTAAAGGTACAGAAATATTCCTTTACCTTGTTGAAAAGAAGGATGACTCGTTGCCTATTCAATAAGTTAGCATTAGTTACTTCAAAAATGGTTCTAATATTGTTTGTTGCAGAGTGAAAGTTAAATGACCAGCTGTATAACTGACCAGGAATGCTCTTAGAAAAGGATATCAGATTTTTGAGGTAAACTAGAGAAAAAAGAAAAAAAATCTATTAATGGTTCTGACTTGTGCATTCTGTTTAGCTAGACTTTTAAAAAATTAAATTTGCCTTGGAAGAGTGTTGGGAAACTGGTAACAAACTTCTCGGGCCCGTTGTGTAATTGCAGCTGTCTGCACGTGTGAGTGTAGGATCTTTGGGCAGTTGTCAGCAATGATATCAGGTCTGGTCTTCTACAGGTTAAATTAATGCCTTTGAAAGAAAGCGCCTCCTGGCACTCCTTATGTTTCGGCGGCAGCTTATTGCAAAGCCGTTAGCCTGTTCCCTCACTGTTCATGGCGAAACAGCCCTTCGCCTATTCCATGGGCCAGCTTTGATGGGTACTGGACCCTCACGTATTACTAGCACATGAAGTCTACTTGCATCTGAGTATCTTGCAGTCTAGACAGAAGCCAGATTCCTATTTCTGACAAAAGGTACTTAGAGTAAAATCTTCCAGGTTGATATGGTCCTTCAGTTTTGGAAAAGATGCTTATTTAGTCTTTTACTGTTTTGAGGAGGAGTTGGTCTCTGAAATTCAAGAGGGAAGTTGAACACTGAAATTTAATATGAAGCACAAAGAAATTAATCTGGTTTTCATTGTGTTGACTTTCATGTGCAAGTGTGAGTGTACTTTTAAAGCAGGTGCTGTGGTAAATCACTGTGACTTTAGCAGGGGCTCACAGTGCTAATGGCTGTTAACAGCATCTGGAACACAACACCTTCAAAATCCTTTAAGCTACATGGGGATTTTGTAGCTTTCCAACCATTCCCATATTCAATCTCTGTAAGGTGTAGTTTGTGAAAATTCCTAAATGAAACCTCGTTTTAGTGGGAAATCAGTGTGGCCTTGACTGAGTCTATTATGCAATATGTTAAACCAACAACTCCTAATACCAACTGTACTCTCACCCTGGAGAGGTGGTCTCCTCTGGTCAGGGCTGAGGCAGATGACTGACCCCCTGATTGCCCCACCTGTGCTACATTACCCTGCCCTCTCTTGTGCCAGTGTTTTTCCATTTGTCAGCTGCATCACCTGCAGTGTTCTGTGTAGCTGAATGCAACACCAACTGCACCACCATGCTCTGGTGTGTAGGCTGACTGCCTTTGGAATTAGGAAAGAATGTCCCTCATTCCTGCAGTCATGATCAGTCATGTGCCTCACTTCTAGGTAGTACTTTGCAGAGACAGTCATGTGCAACAAAGTATCTTGGAAAAGAGGGCAAACTGTGGGTTAGTAAGGTTGGATTGCCACCAGGACCTTGGTATCATTTATTTTATTCGTTTCATCATAGTTGGAGATCAAACCTCACTAATCTGATTGTTCTTAATACCTGACACTTCTCAGAAGTGAAGAGGATAAAATAGGGAAGCAGCATAAACCCTGTCTTTTTCTTACAAGAATTAAATAATATAAGAAGTATAACATCTTCACTATAGTCCTTCAGTAATCATCCAAAGTATTTCAAAGACTCTAAGGACAAAATTTTCTTAGGTTGTTAATTTGGAAATATCTTTAACTGTGAGACTTGGCAGACAGGCTTTATCTGCTTGGGTGCTTGAGGAGTAGCACAAAGTGTTACCGTTACCACAAGTTGACTAGCTTGAAAACCCCAGTGCTAGTGCAATGGAAGGAACTCTCATTTGAAATTCACTTCACAAAAGCTGTCATACTTAACACAGTTGCAGCAATATTTCTTCTTTTGCTAGTGGCTTGCCTGGGTGAGCCCTGTGTTGAGCTTTTGGTGTCATGTGGAGTAAGATGGGGGCATACAGGACCTTTTTGAGATGATGCTCATGACAGAAAAGAGGTCGAAGGGAAGCAGGGTTGTGTTGCTTAAGTAAGAGAAGAATGAAGGAGTGCATGGTGTTCCAGCTTACAAAAGGCTCTAGCAAAGATGATAATCACTTGTTCTTTGTTATCAGGAGAGAACTGCAGGAAATAGTGTACCTACTTTGAAATAAAGATGATCCAGCCTATTCCTGGCTGAGGAGGAAAGGAGCACATTTAATGGTTAAGTGCCAAAACAGATTGCTGAGACAAAGTTTTTTTCTTCACTTTATGCAAACTTCTACATAAAGGATGGATGAAAGTTTGGTCTGGCTGTACCTGTCTGTATATCAATGACATTTGATTTCAAGAGCACTTGGAGTTCCTTTTCAAAGTTCTGTGATTACAGTCTGATTCTTGTGAACATTAAATAAAATGTACATTTGCTGGATACCGGTTTCTGCTCTTGCAAATAGCTTTAACCCTTAAATCACTTTTTTTTTTTTTTTTTTTTTTTTACCTTTTTTTTTAATCTACAGCTGGTCCTGCTCAGAGTTTGATTTGAATGAAATCCGCCTGATAGTTTACCAAGACTGCGAGAGAAGAGGCAGACAGGTCTTGTTTGATTCCAAAGCAGTCCGTAAAATCAATGAAGCTGTGGTTCAGGTATGAAATGCTAATTTTACTCCTGTTCTTTCAATCTTTTGCTTCCTTCCCCAGAAGTAATAATTTTAAAATGATGATGTCAAATTTTTAATCTAGCTTGTAGCTTTTCGCTTGATCTGAATTCTGTAAGTTCAAGAAGAATGTTTTAGATTACAAAAAGTCAGTGAAAATGTTTCTGGTATTTAGCATCTTTAGATATAAATATGGTACTGAATAATTTGGTCCCTGTCTTTATTTCAGGCAAAGCAATTTATATTCCTTTCAATATTTCCTGTCATGTAGGATTCTTTTGTTCTTGGCCTTGGTTGCCCAGCCCAGTTATTGCAGTGATATCTCATATGCCTCTAACAGTGCTTGTCTTCCTTTAATGTTTGGATCAGTAAAGTTGTTGGCTTTTTGTGAATTTAAAGCCACTCTACTTCGGCTTACTGCTTAATGTGCAAGACTGATGCTTGACAACATATGGTCACATAGCAAACTTCTCATGAGACAAATGGAAGCAAGAATAGATGGTGCCAAGAAGCAAATTCTTTGTGCCAGTCTCCGAGCACACAATTATGGAGTAAAGTTTTGGCAAACTAAGGTGACTGTAAGTTAAGTAAAACAATAGTTTTTTCCTACTAGCTCTGTACTTATTTTTCTGCATTTAACTGTTTCAAAATTGTGGTGTTTGCTGCTGTTATTTTTTGTTTCTTTGTTCATTTTTGGTGTTTTAAGGCTTTTGTTACAACCAGCAGTATTAGTCTAGCAGACGAGCTCACTGGTCACCAGCTGTAAAGCTGAGAAATAGCAGTGACTTATAGAAATGATTCTTAGGAAGATGTCTAAGTAGCATCAAGCATTAATTTCTTAATTTCCAACTTCAGTAGCACTGATTTTTAACTATTTCAATCACACTGCAAAGATGCCCTATTGGACTTAAGCCATATTGGTAAGGCTGAGCAGCATCTGCTGATGACCATCCCATCTGCTTATCAGGATAAATAGGTCAGATGGGACTGTTAATTCCCAGTCCCCTGCTGTCTCTTCTTGAGTTACAAGCCTCAGTTGTTAAACTAGCTTTAAGACACAAAGTAAAACACCCTACATGTAAAGGAGAAGTGTGTTTTGAGGGGAGTGGGGAATTGTATTTCTGATTTCATTTAAATGCTCATTCTACTCATGTTAAAGGTTAGCTCCAAAATCTCATCAAAAACTGCCTGGAACACTGACATAAAACAGATTATAGTCAGCCTCATAACACATGATACAGGATATAATCTGTTTTCTGGTCAGACACTAATCTCTCTACCCTTTAAATAAGGCAAATGCTTTGAATGGTAAGCAGGCACATAGATGTTAGAAGCAATTTGAATGTTTATCCATCTTCCAAAACACAGCAGAACTTTTCTACGTCAGCTATTCAAATATACTATTTTTGCCTTTAAGCATTAGACTTACTTAGGAGAACTAGCAGATCTGTATTCAATTTAACCATGTGTTTTTTTTAAGTATATTCCATTTCTTTTCAGTGTTCTTAATCAAATCTCCTGCTCTTTCTGCAGATGCTATAAACTAGACCGTGTATTAGGGCACTCTTAGTCAATAACATGTCAAGCATGTGATGACTGACACTTGTGCATTTGTAACCACCTAATGATGGTCACATTGGGATTAGATAATTAGCACTTACACTGGCCACGCCAAGAAAAGCTGCACTAGAGGAGTACAAATGTAGCATAAAGTAAATGAGACAATTGAGGCCATGTGTGCATAAAAGGTTTTGCTTTTTTTGTAACATGCTATGTTTATTTTTAAATTAATGGAGGAGACTGAACAGTCCTTGTAGCTTAAATTTTTACAAAAATGATAATTAAATGTAGCCCACTGTATTTGGCTCGCTCTTTCCTCTGAATCTTCCCTTTCACCAAGGGAAGTTTTCACTAAGGAGTTTCCAATTTCTTGGTCAACATGCCCTGAATATTCTAAAACTTACCACACCTACTTAGTTGTAGTATTCAAAAGTATTCATTTGAAAATGAGTTTCTAGTGCAGAATTTGGATTCCACTTCCATTTCGTTTCCTATTACAGTTTCTGTCATGTCTTACTGAACCCAAAATGCGTGACCTAAGTTGGACTTAGCTGTTTTTTATAGTAGCACCTTGGTTATTACTATTTCAGTCAAACACTGTCAGTGCACATTTCCAATGAGGTAAACCAGCCTGGCACAAAATGAGACTTACAGAGCTACTGTTTCTTCTACTGTACACCAAAGAAATGTATGTGTATATGGATGTCTATTCAGTATACATTCCTAGAATATTAGAATCGTTAAGGTTGGAAGGGACCTCTGGAGATCATCTAGTCCAACCCCCCTGCACACGCAGGGTCACCTAGAGCACGTGGCACAGGGCTGTATCCAAGCGGGTCTTGAAGATCTCTAGAGAAGGAGACTCCACAACCTCTCTGGGCAGCCTGTGCCAGTGCTCTGTCGCCCTCACTGTTAATTTTTTTTTCCTTAAGTTCCCATGGAGCTTTTAGTGTTCATTGTGTTATGACTTTCTGAAGTGTATATATAAAGTTTAATAATGTGAGGTGAGCTTTCTAAGATTTTTCTAGGCAACTTACATTGTTGCAAGATTGCAGTTTTGTTCCCTTACTATAAATTATTTCAAACACACTTGACAAGCATGTTCTAAATAATACAGATCTTTCAATTAATATCTAGTGGATTTTCAATTTTAAAAGCTGTTAAAGAAAATAGGAACTAGAGTGCTTTCTATTCAAAGTAACTTTCTTTATTGAAGAAAACCTCCAAAACCTTAGTACTGCTTTTCTTATGAAACACGTACTAATAGAACTAATGTAATCAATATCCTCTATAAGGCTTCCTTCTTTTTGTGCTATTCTGAGAGGTTATTACAACAGAGTGGCTTGAGAGTAAGTTTTGAATTAAACAGCTGGATTTAAACATTTGCTAAACATTTGCTTATTTGTTACACCTTCTATACAGGCTTCGGAAAAGGCTTTTATAACCTGATAATTCTACCTAAGGATGTATTACTCAACCATTTGTTTTTACTGGTTATTCTTCTTTTCAAGGAATTGATTAGCAGTTGAGAAACAAAAATAATGCAATTTGGGTGGCTAATTTTGCAAATGATTACAGAAAGTAATTTGCAAGCAATTCATAACCTTAGATTGGTTTATATAAACTTTGACGAATGTTGCACAGAGCATTCATTCATAACATCTGGGAGTGATCTACTCGAGCTTTATCTGGATAATTATTTTGAACTCGAGCCAGATATTATGCTTATTTCTGTAGAAAGTATTTTAATAGCAGAAGAATTCTGCCCTTTCTATGAAATTTTATTTGCTTTAAAAACCTAAACATTTTTTTAAATCTAAATATTCTTACTTTGTTGTTGTTACTAGGCACTTTTTAAACAAAAATCTTAGCATGGTATATTTACAAATGGACATTTCCATGTTAGCTGTATTTTCATCATATTGTTCTGTTTTGCCTCAGAAAATGACAGAGGATGCTTCTGCAAAGGCTTCTGCCAAGAACTGCCAAGCAAGCAATGGGAATAATAATATTTCTTCGCATAGTCCCTCAATAAGTTGTATGCAAAATATCAAAGAGCAAATACCGAAGTATCAGGTAATCTTACAAATTTTGGAATGTTGAAATTTCTATCCAATCTTTGAAATGTGGTATATGATAATGGTATGTGGGTACATCTTCATCTCTTAATCTGTCTTGACTTCTTGACTTTATAATTGAAAATTTTAGAGAAAAAAACATTATTTAAGTCACAGTGTTACATTGCAGTCTCTTTCTTCAAGAAGTTGTTTGTCTATGCTGCATATATGTTCTGAAAAAGATATAGAAAATGGTATATTAGAGTCTCTTTAGTTTGTTCTATAGGAACATGATTTTTTGTAGATATTTTGTCTGTCCCCAAGGAAAAGTGGAATTACTTCATCCAGAATAATTTGAAGCATGTATAGTCTAAGGATGTGGGGGGAAGAGCAATGTAAATTATAAAGCAAGGAATTTCTTTCAGAACAACAAAATTCTCTTCATATCTGCTATTGATGAGATGGGTCTTTACAATATGTAGTACTGTATCACTGCGTTAAATTAAAATACTATGTTGGGCTACTGTTAACTCTGTTCTTCTCTGCCTAGTATACCAGACCAGCCTCTGATGTCAACATGCTGGGAGAAATGATGTTTGGCTCAGTGGCAATGAGTTACAAAGGCTCCACCTTGAAAATTCACTACATACGGTGAGCGTCCTTCCCCGGGATACTCTGTCTTGTCAGTTGCTTGGAACTGATGACTCAGATGACTGTTTATCCTTGCAGCTCTCCCCCACAACTGATGATAAGTAAAGTCTTCTCAGCCAGGGTAGGAAGCTTCAGTGGAAGCAACAATAAGTAAGCATCTTTGTTTTGTCTCGTTCTCCCCTCCTCCTGCCAATACTGTCGTCTTTCCTTCCTTACTGCCTTTTCTTTTGTTGGCCTTCTGCCACTGCCTCTAAATTTACCTCCAGCTGAAGTGGAAAGATCTAGCAAAGAAAGAGAGAAATGGAGGATGCAAAAAAGGGAGAAATGTGCAAATGATAGATGTCAGCTAGCCTGCCTGAATTAAAAATAACTAACTAAAAAGCTCACCCACTTTGTACTGCTTCATTTATCCAGAACATGAAGCAAACTTTAGAGGTTAGATGCCTTAAACACTCTGACTCTGGCCTGAGTGCCAGAAGGGTAAAAACTGGGTTTATGTTAGAGTATCTTTGTGTCCCTATACCTCACCTCTGTTTCCTTCAGCAGTGACAAAGGATGTAGACTTTCTCATCTGTTCCCATTTTAATGGTGCCCAAATGAGGAAATACAAATAGACTGAATCCTAAATGGAATGTAGAGAAGTTTATAATAATTGAAAGAAGGAGCTTACTGCAGAAAATAAATGGCTGCTACTTTATTGTCTCAGAAAACTAATTGATCCTTGAGCTTTTTTTTTTTCCTCTGATTAAAATGAGCTTACTTCTCAAGCTGTTATTGACTGTTAACCACCTTGTTTAGAAACATTGGCTTTTCCCCCTTTTTTAGCTTACAAGATAGCTTTGAATACATCAACCAAGATCCCAGCCTGGGAAAGCTGAGCTCTAATCAGAATGGTTTGGGAACCTGTCGCAGTGGAAGTAATTTAGGTAAATATTTTCAGGTTCTATGTCCTCTTCACAACATGAGGCCATCTGTTCATTTAGTTTGGCTTTTTTGTTTTTTTTTTTTTTTTTCCCTCTCGTGTGCATCTCTTAACTTTTTTTTTTTTTTTTTTTTCTTTTTTTGCATTTTCTCTACATTGCTCTTGTTTCCTAGGTGTGTTACAGCTGTGTAGCAGCAAACTGCTGCAGGGTGTGTCTGAAGGAGGCCCCCTCCGGCTCATCCGCAGTGCTTCTTTCTTTGCAGGTTTGTGTGGAATGCCAACTACAGTGTGACCCATCCACACGCGCACACAAATCCAGTTCCTTCTCAATCCTCGCAGGAGAACCATAAATACTCTTTAGAAATAGAAAGGGCTAAGACAGAAAAGAAACAAAACTGGATTTATACTTAATTCTGAGTTAATTATTAGTTGTTCATCTGTATTTTCTAGCTTCTGATTTTAAAGATATTTTTGTAATATATGTTTGATAGTAAACGAGCCCTTACATTTCTTAGAGAACTTATGTTTCCTGGCGTATACGTATCTGGTTTCTTGCTAGTGTGCAGCAGTCTTGCTCGTGTGCAGCTTTTTCCTCTTTCAGCTGTTGAGCTTTCTTGGGACTCTTTAAGGCTTTTTCTTTTTAACAATATAAATTTCTTGAAATTTCAAAACTTAATACTGCTTTGCCTAAAGTCTCCTTTTACAGGCATATTGATGACCCATGCAGGTGGGTAGATCATAGGCTTAATTAGTTCTGTTAATTGCAAAAATGTAAACTAGAACACCAATGCAGTTTCAGCCTGTGCAAATCTTGCACTCTGAGCTACTAACACTTCAATGCAGCATGGCATAGGCCGAGTGTTTCTTACTGTGGAACTTTGTAAATAGGAAAAAATGACCTGGGGAGCAAATCTGAAACTTAATGGAAGTAGTACTTGACTATTCTGTTACAACGTTACCCTGTTCAAAATGGCAATCTTTTCCCTCTCATCCTTCCCCCCACCCCTCCAAAAACTAACCCAGAGTGACAGGTGCGGGTAGCAGCAGTCCTTGTTTCAGAGCCCATCTGAATTCCCCTAATGTAAGCTGTATGCACTTTCACAGGGTGCTTGAATGTTTTTAGTTTGGGGCGAGTAACCAACTCAATTTGGTGATATGGTACTCAATATGGAAATGTTGTTTGCTGTTACCCCTGCTGGCACCATAGCTGTTACCCCTGCTGGCACCATACTCATTTGGAGTAGCAGTGTAGGATGCAACTTTGCTGCTGTATGACTTTTAAGCTTAATCATCTCTTTTTAAATGACAAATAGTATGATGAGTTATGTAATATTCTTTGTTGATCCGATCTGTTTGTTTTAGCACACAGCACACCTGTTGATATGCCAAGTAGAGGACAAAATGAAGACAGGGACAGTGGCATTGCTCGGTCAGGTATCTACTATCTTCTTTGTCTACTTATGCAACTGATACACTTCTTCAGCTAGGGTCACCTGAGCCTTCTTCAGCTAGGGTCACCTGAAATTTCAGATATCTTAAGACCGCTCAGTCTGAACTTTTCTGGATTTGCTAATTAGTTTTCCTTCTGCCTTTGTTTTTTCCCCCCCCAAGTCTATACGTAAGAATACTTTTAATTATATTATTTGTTGACAGCCATAATTCTCTGGAGTTTTACTAATTTATAAGCTGGAGAAAAATGCTGAAGTTTTAAGGAGCCCTCCTTAGAACAAGGGAAGAGCAGAGGTCAACCATCTGCTTGTTGTAATAGGAGGATAGGACCTCTTAGGACAGAATGCTTTTCATGGGAATGAGACAACTTACTATACTCTAGTAGAGAAGACCTCCGGCTTTATGAGAAGAAAAAGCCTTAAGGCAGCAAGAATTGCTTAAAAATATTGTAATCTCTCCTGTTGAGAGTGAATTATATGAAAAATTTCTTTATTAACTTCTTAGATCAGCAAGCAAGACCAATATTCATGGGGAAGATTGTCTAAAGTTAGAGTATAAAAGAAAATATTTAACCAGCACTCAATATAATTCAGTGTATGTTGCATTTTTTTGCTTTCTTCATAGCATCTCTGAGCAGTCTTCTGGTCACTCCTTTTCCATCTCCAAGCTCTTCATCATCATCTTCTAGCAGCTATCAGCGCCGCTGGCTTCGAAGTCAGACAACCAGTTTAGAGAATGGGATTATCCCAAGGTGGTGAGTACAGCAGCTTTCTGTTTAGAGCAGTTGTTTGGCAGCAGTAGCAAAATAAATCTTAAGCTTCTTTTCTCTAAAAGGACAAGTTCTGTTATTAAAAGGTACTCTTACTTCAGACTGACTTCTCTTTGTGTTGTGCAAGACTGCCAATATGAAGAAAGATCAAGTTTTGGCTGACGACTACAAGGCTGGATTTGAAATAGTTGTTTTTTTGAAGGTGTATAGGTTATGTACCAAAAGACCTCATTCTGAAAAGCAACTTAAACCATTTCTGCAAAAACAGGGTAGCCTGTTGAGATGAAAGAGATTGTAAGAGCACTGCTGCTGTAATTACTTTATACTGTGATGAAGTCTGACTAGTGAGCAGTTATTGAAAATTTGGAGTAATAACCCATGAAGACTCTTGGCTCATACAGGATGTTCCTGATGTGACTTCTGCCAAAACAGGAAGAAAAAGAGCTGTGATCAAAAAGGTTGGCTTCTGTTTTGGAATTTTATTAGCTTTTGTTAGCTCAGTGGAATAACAAAGCAGGGAATGCAACAGACCTTTTGTAGCTAACAAGCAAATTCCTCCTTCATCAGTGGTAAAATAGCAAATAACTTGAGTATTTGCTCACATGTACTCATCCACCTGCACCCAAAAACAGCATGGAATTAGTGAGGGGCTGCAAGAGCCTCCTGCTGTGCATACTTTTTGGCTCTGCACTATCCTCAAATAAGCTTTAAAAAGCTGCTAATTAAAATGGGTCATTTAAAACATATACTCCTTTTGGAAGTGGCCAATTGCAAATATGTTATAGTTCTGCCATAATTTACTTTTTCTAGGGACAACCCATGGACCTCTTTCTAGAATATTCTTGCAGATTCATTTTTAACGTGAGGAATCATGCATCAGTTCAAATCAAGTTCAGCAATGTTGCTTTCTAAATGACACTTTCAGGCAAGAAAAACCTAGCAAACATTTTACATTCAGTCAGTAGTGCTTTTTAGCCTAGTTTCCTAAGGAAATAAGTCTGAGGGCGGTGTATGGCAAATAGGTTAAAACTTTGAGAGGGAAATGAGACAATTTCAGCAGTGTAAGCAGTAGCCAAAGTTTCACAGATAGACTTCTTGGGTGTTATGGTAAAAGAAAAAGTAAAGTAGCAATATTAAGCTGCTTATTCACTGAAGAGAATAGCTTGTCTGTGTACCATGTGGGAGAATCCATTCTTGGAAAAGATCTTGGAAAGCAGACACATTAAATCTATTATCTGCAACTGCTTTTGCCTGGGGCTCTTTCTAAGCCCGAGGCTCTTCAGGTATTTGTTTTGTGACCATGTGCTAGCAAAGTAGTGGATTCCTGTGTGTACAGCCAAGTTTGTACCCATCTCCAACGGGTTAGGCCCAAAGCTCAAAGGAAGAGGGACAACTAGCCAGAATTCTGGGTAATCAATGGGCAGACAAGCTAGATTAGCAGCTTTGTTGAAAGGGCCTCTTTCATAGTCGGACCTTAGTTCTTTAGTCGCCATTCTTGGGAAGCAGTACAAAAACTTGGTTTGTGATGTTTCTTAGATGCTGACTGGCCATCTTTTCCCAACTTCCTTGAGAATTTCTGATTCTGCATGTAAGTTCCTGAAGTTCAAATGAGGTTATGTTTTTGTCCTGAATGCTGTTTTCCCACAAGCTTTATTTATTTATGGGTTTTCCTGTTGTGTTTTTTTTTTTCCCCTGTACTCCTGGTCTCATATCTCTATGATGAGAAAATTTTATTTAATCATAGCTTTGTCAAACCAATTACACCGTAAACTATTCTTAGAATGAACTCTAGAATGCAAGCTTAGCATTCAGGCTTTTCCCTTGTTAGTTGCTTTACAGTAATCTGTAAATGCCTCAGACTCCATTTCAAGGTAATTCTAATGTGGAAGCCTTAAAAATCTTAACTGTACAACTCCTATAGCAGTTTTAGCTTGTAAGGAAAGTAAAAGCCAAGCTATTTCCCCATGAACTGCTGCTCTGAACATGTTCATTTGTGTTCTCATGCTTTTTTTCCTCTTCTCTTCACCCTACAGTTTCCCAATATAGAAAGTAAGCACTATTATTGAGGTTTTTTTCCAAAAGAAATCCTGAATGTGTTGTTTTATTTATTTATATTTATTTATTTTAATATATTTTTTCCCACAGCAAAATAGATTCAGAAACATGAGAAAATAATAGCTCTGCAAATTCAGGATCATCAGAACTTAATTCTACAGTGCATGTATTTGTAGTGGAATGAGTGGGGGAATTACCACCCTTTTGTCTAATCACAGAAAGTTTTAGGTTGGCAGACACCTATGCAGATCATCTAATTTGGTTTCCTGCTTAAAGGACGACTAATATGAAAGTTAGATGAGGTTGCTCAAGAACCTGTCATGTTGAATTTTAAAAATCTCTAAGGATGGAGATTCTGCAGCTTCCCTAGACAGCTGGTCCCGTTACCCCATTATCTAATCCTTTTGTGATTTTTTTTTTTCTTTTTTTTTTTTAATATACAACCAGAAATTTCTGTGCTGCATCTTATTTACAGCCAAAGGATGAGAATCACTCTTCACCTCTGAGAAGAGTCTATCTTCTGTGTAACCACTCCCTGGATAGTGGAAGATTGCTGAACAAGCCCAGCACTTTCAGACTTCCCTTGTACGTCACATGCTTCAGGCTCCCTATCGCTTTGGTCCTTCACTGGACTTGTTCCAGCTCTGGCCTGGACACAGTTCTCCTGGTGTGGCCTCCCAAGTGCCAAGCAAAGGGCAAGACTGACTTGACTTGACCTATTGCCTTTGGCTCGTGCTCATACAGCTCAATTGACAGTTAGTCCTTATGGTTTCCATGGCCCAGTGTGGTCTCCTGTTTGTTTTGGTGCCTGCCAACCCTGCCAGGGCCTTGCCTGGGGGTGCTGCCTGAGCACTCAGTCTTCACACTATACAGGTGTGTAGGATATTCAGTCCCCATGCTATTCCTTGTTAGGCTCCATGGCAACGGTAGGCCTGCCTTCCAGGGAATTGACCATTTCCAACCCCACTGCCCCAAATTTGGCATCAGCTGCAAACCTCCTTAGGGTGTGTTCCAACCCCTAGGCTGGGCTGGTGGTGAAGGTATTAAGCAGTACTGATCCTCTGTGTAGTACTGGAAGCTGAAGTCGCTGTTGAGAGAAACGTGGCAAGATTACCAAGTGAGAAAATGGCTTGGGAAACGATAGATGGCTGTAAATGGCCACTATTTTTTTGTTTTGTTTTGTTTTTAATAAGCAGGAAACAAAACTTTCAAATTATAGCAAATTTTGAGCTAGGCATGTGTATATTTGTAGGCATTAAATTGTGCTTTCACAGTTATTACTGAATTCTGAACTATAACTAAAATGGAAGCTTTTATTTCAATTTGTTAATGGTTACTTTAAAGCAGGCTTCTTAAGATGCTGGGCAAGTGATGCGTTTTCCAACTTCTCTCATAAACAGCAGTATAGATTAAGAACATCATGGGCATGCTACTGAGGAGCTGGGCAGGAACTTGAGAGCTAGACTGAGTTCCCTGCTCGGTCAGATTCCCTTAAACTTTTTCTTTGCAAATTGCTATCTGTTGTGTCCCCAATTGATTTTTATAAAATGCAAATAAATCCAGGAGGAGGGATTTTGTAGCTCTGTTTTAGAATAAGGCTTTCAATGCACTTTAACTACTGGTCCCTCTGGAGTAGCTTTTCTGCAATCTGTTTTAGTAAACACAGGTCTTGTCTGTCTAATGCTGGCTATTTTCTCTGGAAGAGGTGACAGCAAACTCTTGTGTAGATAGACAAAGGAGGCTTAAGCATTAGTTCACCTGAACTCTCTATAGAGTAGATGGGTAAGTGGTAGCAGTAGTAGGTGGATAGAAGATAAATGGTCTTTGATGTGGGGGTAATTGACCTAACAAATCTCTTGCAGGTCCACTGAAGAAATGTTTAGTATGGCTGATGAAAGCTGCAGCTCCAATCCTGCAGTGGTTCGAAGGAAGAAAATTGCAATCAGCATAATCTTCTCACTGCCTGAAAAAGAAGAAGCACAGAGACACTTTCAGGATTTCTTTTTCTCTCACTTCCCTCTTTTTGAATCCCACATGAACAAACTGAAGTATGCAATAGAAAAGGTACAAACAGTGGAAATGTGGAAAAATAGGTGACAATCTAGAATGAAATATTTTATAATCTGATAGATGAAGTCTGGAAAGGAGTGGGAGAAGGTTGTATGGTTTCAAGCTTTACCCACCTTCCTATACATGTAGCTTTGACTCTGAGCCCAGAACAGGAATTTAGCACTTGTCTGTCCTAAGCTGGCAACAGGTGCTGAAAATGAGTGTAGATTCTTTTCTAGCTGATGAGAATGGAGAGTTGTATGTTGCAGGTCTCTCTTCTTTCCCTTTCCTCATATTCCACTGAGGTACTTATTGGCAATGGATAAGATTGTATTCTATCCTTTCACGCAGTCATTAAAAGAGATGGGAAGTGTTTACTGCTTCCCCCCTTTGTGGTGAGATAGAGGGAGACTGACAGCTGTTGCTGTCCTGAGTGGTTGTGTAGCACTGGATTTATTAATTATCTTGACATGTTAATGAAACTTAAAAAACAGAGAATATAAATCCTTTAAAAAGTTGTTTTGTGTGTTTAACTCTTAATCAAGGCCATGATCTGCTGTAGAAAAATAGCGGAATCCAGCCAAAGAGTGCAGGTTTATATCAGCCGTGTCATGGATGCCCTGGGAGAATTTAGGTGAGTTGGTGGAGTTCTCAGTTAGAATGAAAGCTGTTCTCATACCCCTTTAAAGTTATCTCCCACTTTCAATTACAAGCAACTGAATGCAAATTCTTGTAACTCAGCCAATCTTGAAGTTAGCGTGACTGAATTTTCTGTGCTGGGTAAATGTTTTTTGTACATCTGCAGCCCATCTGAACCATTTCAAGCACAGTATTCTGTTCTGCTCACCTGTGCCTTGAACATTTGAACGTTTCATCAGAAGTTGGCTCTTGCTGACATCTGTGCAGTTGCTTGAATTGTTCTATTCAAGCAGTTGAATTACCTACTCCTAGTTGTAGGCACTGAGCATCGCAACCGACCAGAAAGTTTCTGTCAAGGGTATTGGTTTCTGGTAGCCAGCAAAGGAGGCAGCCAGAATCTGGGAAGGACTGCCCAGGAGGAAGACAGGAAGTATATTTGAGATGGAAGTTCAGTAGTGACCAGAATGTGAATAGGATGGCTTCTTCTTCCTCCTCAAAATGATTTGTACTTCTCTGTTTACACCATGCAACTGTGCACTGTATGCACTTCTCTGCACAGGAGAATGTAAGAAAGGGAAGAAGAATGTGCATTTATGTTGCATATCATCACTGCATCAGCATACATCAGTGAATCAGAAGTTATCACTACACTGATTAAACAGGCTAGTGTTTTGGTAAACTTTGGAAAACTTTTCCAATTTGTTCAGTGTCTCCTCATACCAAAAAAAAAAAGTGTAGGTGATAGAAGAGGAAATGGGCTGCTTGTGTGTGCTACTTTAAAGTGCTGCATGTTAACACTTGTTTGGGGTTTTATTGTTCTGCACAGAATCACCATCTGGAACCTCTATTCTGTTCCAAGGATTGCGGAGCCTGTGTGGCTTAATATGATGTCCAACACCTTGGAAAAGAACCAGTTATGCCAACGTTTTCTTAAAGAATTTACATTTTTGATAGAACAGATCAACAAAAACCAGTAAGCTTTTTTCCTTACTTCCTAAAAGTTTGTGTACTTCCCAGGGCACGTGATATGTTTGAGCCTTTAATGGGATATTCTTTTGCTAGTATTACGTTAACTAATGTCATTTTCTTCCCCTAGGTTCTTTGCTGCTTTGTTAACTGCGGTGCTGACCTATCATCTGGCTTGGGTCCCAACCGTAATGCCAGTTGACCATCCTCCCATAAAGGCCTTCTCTGAGAAACGCACATCACAGTCTGTGAACATGCTGGCAAAATCCCACCCATATAACCCTCTCTGGGCACAGCTGGGTCAGTAGCAAATGGAAATCTCGCCCTTCCTAGACTAGCTCCTTCCTACATACACTCTTCTTATCCGAGAGCTGCTGAGAAGCAGGCATTTGCTTGTGGTTAGAGGTACAGAGGAGCTGGATGTTGAGTCTCATACCAGCCCTGAGAACAGAATAGAAACCTGGAACCGATAAAACCTCTGTTCATTTGCTTTCTTGAGTGAGCTTGGGTCAAGATTCTCTTTCTATACTGAGCTCCTGAGGCTGTTTTCTAACAAGTATTATATGGCTTGTGAGTTATTTCGATACTGGGAATTAAACGACAGCTGTCAAATGAGTAGATGAGTGAGAGCTGAAAGAATAACACTGCCAGCAGTAAATCTTTGAAAATTCCTCCTCCTCTTGACAGCAACTGTGAGCATGGTATCAGCTCAATCTTAACTTTAAATTCTGTGCTTCGTTATATGTAGAATAATACATTTGCAGGCTGTGGCAAAACTAAAGCAGTAGCAGGACTTCTGTGCTGTGTTATTGGTCGTGTTGCCATCTTACCGTTTAGCTTAGTTCTGTTCGTTCATCTCAATAGCCTTCATGGCTATAAGAATGCTACAGTGGCCATGTAGTAGTAGTAAAAGATGCAGTTCAGATTTCAAGATGAACTTAAAACATTATACAAGGAGTAATGGATTGGATTTTCTAGGAAAGAGTAAAATGGAAGCTGTTTCAGAGTGTTCAGGATGAAGCTGGGCCTGTGATTTTTAACAGCCATCTGTAACAGAGGTGTAAGATGGGCAGTAGCTGTTGTAGTCTCCTTCAGGAGCCACTGCTCAAAAAAAGTCTGTCTACCTTCTCACCCTCCCAAGCTTTATGTTGCTACCGGCAACTCTCTCCACCACACTCTAGGCAGCTGAGCTCAAAGCCCTTCCTGGTTCTGTTTGTTCTGTGAAGCCCAAAACGCAGTACCTGCTCCTGGCACTGAGAGTGCAGAGTAAGATGATGTTGCCCTCTGCTGGCTGCTTTCTTAAAACAAAGCTTTAAAAAAAAATTCTAAAATATCAGATTCAGGCTTCATGTTCATTTGAACGAATGACTTTCATACAACACACACACACACATAGATGCTCTCACACACACACACACACACACACACACACACACACACACACACACACACACACACACACACACACACACACACATATATTCCTGCTGGGACAGGAAGACCCCTCAGAACTGTGGTCTTTGCAGCACACAAATTCCTGCCACTAAGCACGTCAGACTGAAGTTGAGGTTAAACAGAGTATTAAATCTTACTTGCAGCATTACCTACGTTTGTATCAATATTTCGATGTAATTAATGTATAAAAAGTAACAAGAACATATCACAGAGGGTAGAGACAGACAATTCAAAATGTTTACCTTAATAAAAAGTAATTTTCATTTTAAAAGCACTATGTGTATGGAAGTCGTTTGTTCAAATGAATATGAAGTCTGAATCTGATTTCCATAGCAACTGTGCCCAACTTAAAGGAAAAAAGACTTATTCCCCTTTCCAAATTGCTAGTCCTTGTGGCTCATTAGGCATTGAGATAAGGGGCATTCCTGTCATTTCTTGACAAAGGATAAGAGAAGTCAGACCTGTCTGGTAGGTAATTTAGGAAAGTGCATGGTGTTGCTTCCTGGGCTTAGGTGTCTGCAAGCCACATGTGACTTAAGTGACCAAGCGAGTAGTCTGAAGGCTTTTTGCCAGTCCTGGAGGTGGCACGTCAGGCTGTGGGGCTGGTGCTGGCGGGTGCCCGCAGAATGATGGTATCTGCATGGTAACTGCAGTGGGCAGTGGCGCAGGAGACCTCAAGTGAGAGGAAGGGAGTTACTGTCCTGCTGATCCTTGCTCTATGGGGAGGGAGGAGCCAGGAAGCTTATTCTTCTGTGCCCTGCAGGATTTGGGGGAGGCTGGGCGTAAATTTTTGTTTTTGTAGTTTTAGCCCTCTTGTGTTCCACTTGCAACTTGTAGAGATCTTCCTGAAGCTCTAACTGTAGATCTATTTAGTGTCAGTAGAACTCCGTGAAGTCTGGGCAAAAGCTTTGTGGCACACTTGGTCCAGAGTACTTGAAAAGGCCTGCACAAGGACTTAGCATCAGAAAAGCTGTCTGGAAGGTCAGCATGTAGCCAGAGAGACCTGTTTACAAGGTGAATATTTATGCTGAGGGAAGAAAATCCAGCTTTCGATGGCTGCCTTCCATCTGCTTGTGATGCTAGCCACCGTTTGGTCAGCCAAAGCCCAACTTTAGTGAGTGCTCTGTAAGGGGTGTTAGGTGAATCTCACCTAGAGATTTCCTGCAAGTCCACAGAAGTATGGGAGCCTTTGCCCCCAAAGTACTGTGCTCTACACCTCTGGTTTAGAGCCTTGTTTACTAAACTAATACTAGATTTTTTTGTTTTATTTTTTGAAGGGGCAATGGGTAGATATCTTGGTATTTAAATGTGTCATTTAGTTTTTATCTGAATAAAAACTTGCCTCTGCCAGAAAGGAGAGGAAAAAGTGCCCCCAATAAATCAAAGCAACTTTGTGAAAGAAAGTAGAAAACAGTATATTTGTCTTAAGAGCTTAGCTGGATTAATATTCACCCCATATTGTGTCAGTGTCCAAGTGATAATTATCTTTTGGGCATTTTATAAAATGAAACCTGCAGTTGTTTTGAAAGGAAATGAACAGTAGCACACAAACCCTCCTAAAAATAACAAAACTCCTAGTGAATACATGCTAGGCAGAAGAAATGTCAGGGAATTTGTTTTGTTGCTCTTTTTAAATGTTATTAATTTACTGTGAAAGAAAATAGCTGTCTCATTTGTCACTAATAAACCTTGCTTTTTTTTGAATTTAAGTAGTATACCTTATATTGCAGCTGTATAATTGTATGAAATGTATAATTTCACAGCATATGAAATTCTTTTTCTCTTTGTAGGTGATCTTTATGGTGCCATAGGCTCTCCAGTTAGGTTGACTCGGACTGTTATTGTTGGAAAGCGCAAGGAGTTGGTGCAGCGATTGCTCTATGTTCTCACTTACTTCATTCGGTGCTCTGAGCTGCAGGAAAATCAGCTGACGTGGAGTGAGAAGGTTGAGGAAGGAGAGCAAGTGCTAAACGGAAGCACAATCACCACTGCTCTAGAAAAGGGAGAAGTGGAAGAATCTGACTATGTTGTTGTCACTGTTAAAAATGAACCTGCACTTGTGCCTCCAATCCTACCTCCAAAGAATGGTGGAAGTAAGAGTAGCAGAGCTGCTGAGTGGGTGAGGATTTCAGAAAGCTCTCATGCTGCACCAGCCTCCTCGAGAGAAAAGACTGAAGCAGTGGGAAGGGCGAGTGAGAACTCTGAAGCAACTGCCAATTGTCTCGCTAGCCTTTTCCATAAAGGAGCAGCTGGTGGTAAGAGAAGGACTGTTGCTGATACTGGAATCCTATCCTACCGCTTTGAAGAACCATCAAAATTGGAGGATCTGGATCTAAAAAGGAATCAGATGGAAAGCAAAGTGGAAAAGCAGCTGCCTAGTAGGTCATCTGCCTTACCTTGTCCTGAAAGGTCTGACCACAGGAGTTCACACTTAGAAAAGGTCACCTTTCAGATCGGAAGTTCTGCATCACCAGAGTCAGACTTGGAAGCTCATAGAAGAGAAATGGAAAAGAATATGAAGGCATTCAGAAAAAATCCAGAGGTGATGCATTGTGCCTCAAGTTCCCCCAGTCCGACTGTGAATACTTTACAGAATCAACAGGGAAGTGATGAAGCTGCTTTTATACCTTGCGGTAAACATAGTACTTGTTATGCACAGGTTCCACCTTGTGAAGGGAAGAGTGAACTTAATGACCAACGTGTAGAAAATAAAGAAACTAAAACTAATTTAGCAAACACATCTAGTGAAACACTTTCAGCTATAGATAACCTAGTAACTATAGAAATACCAAATGCGAAAGAATCTAGAACTTTAAACTCTGACAATCTGGAGAGCTGTTCACCTGATAAGGTACCAGTAGCTGCTCCTGTCAGACAGGATTCTCCTCAAGTAGGTGCTAAAGATGTCCCCTATGGGGATGCTGGTAGGAAAATCCCATTCAGAGCTGAAGGGGACATTCCAAGGAATGAGAGCTCAGACAGTGCTCTGGGAGCCAGTGATGAAGAAGGGGATTGTTGTATCTCTGAACTCCATCAGGACAACATCAGCAAAAGACTAGAAGAGTTTGCAGAAGTGGAACTTCCTTTGCCAAGGTAAAGAAGTGGTTATTACCTTAAAGGTGTTCAGGATTTCAAATCTGAAATCCTGGAATCTTGATTAAATTATTTGCTGAAGTCTTCCTAAAAGACACTGGTGTAATGTAGTTAATATTCTTGTTAGCAGTATTGACAGAAAGAAAGTCAAGACTAACTAGCCAAAGTTGTTGAAGTTTTCTAACAAAGTTTTTACTCAAATGTTTTAACCAAAAGATACCAAACTTGTTGGTATGAAACTGCCCGAAACTTTTAATCTAGACATAATTCTGAGGACAAACAAAACCTTAGTTTTGTCAAAGAGATATCTGCTGCTGAAGTCAATTTTGGGAGCATGTTATTTAAGAAATAAGCTTCATAGGTGCACAAGTGCTGTGCTCAAGGTAAAGATGCATAAAGTAGGTAGCTAGGAGTGTACTACTTAGTCTGACAGCGCTCAAGCTTAGTGAACCTGTTAAGTGCAGAATGGGGAGCTCGTATGTTCTATGAGCTCCAATATGTGTAGACTTGTCTTATCTGAAATTTTTAGGAATCAATGCTGTGTTAAAATTGAGCTTTTAAAATAACTCAGAGAGCAAAAATAACTGTCTCTCTGTATTTTGAGTACAACTGCTGCTGAATAGCAGCAATAGAAGCAGGAGTGGTAAGGCAAACATTTCATTTCACATGAAAATCTTGAGTACAGTTTGTCAAACAAGATTCTTAGCCACCTTGCTTGTTCTCTGTATTTCAGGTCAAACACAATCAGCAGTCAATGCATGAAAAATTTTGGAAGATCACTGCTGGGTGGTTACTGTCATACCTATATGCCTGATTTAGTGCTGCACGGAATAAATAACGATGAAAAACTCAAACAATGTCTACTAGCAGACCTACTGCATTCAATGCACGTGAGTTAAAAGAGTGCTCTACACAGGAGCTGTGATGTTACTGAGCACTTGCAGAAGCAAGTGTCAATGCTTTGAAAGGAACATATTTTCTTCCACTAACCTATTCTTAAAAGCAGCTCTTGACGTGTCTGTCTGTCATGGAAGAGATTGCCCCTTGATTCAGTGTGAGAAGCCTGTTCAGACAAGATTCACTTACTCTTTTATTTCTGCTCTCTTAGTTCCTGTCTTTGAAAGATAAGAACAGGAAAGATTTTCTACTAGCAATTTCAGATTGCAAACAAGAAAAAAAAAAAAAACTCAAATAATTTCTCCTTTCAATCAAAATCACAGATAATTATCTATATTTCACAAAAATGACCTGTGAATTGTTCAAAGTTTCCTAGCTACTTAGTGGCAAGGGAGATGAGTTTTGTGGAGGCCTGCATTGTACTAGAATAGTAGCATAAGTAACTTGCTATGGAAATTTGGTAGCTGTAGGTAAGAACCTTGCAGTAAAGTAAGGATATAGATTAAGCTTAAATTCAAAGAAATTCATAGCTCACCTCCCACTAAAACAACTTCATGTGCATTTAGCATGCAGTTCTAAATTTTGTAATTAGCTAGAGATGATTATCAACAACTTTTGTCTATAGCAATTAAAACTCATCTTGGACTGAGTTGCCCAAAGCTGTGAGGTTCGTATACATCTGCTTTTTTTATACAACATCAAGGTGGGCTAATGTGATACTGTCTCCTCAAATGCACCTTGCTTTGGTTGTGATTAGCGAAACCTCTCATAAAATGCCTTGGTGGTGAAACACTGCTTATACTTTTTCCATTACTATGTCAGTTTAATTCTTATTTTCTTTGGGGGAGATACTTAACTTGGAAGGGAAGCAGGAACGCTTTGTGGAAGAGTAGTGTTTCTGAAGCCCTACCTATGCAAAATAAAATGCTGGGTCAAACTGGCAAGTATGATCTAACAGACTCAATGTTAATGGCCATAAAAACTGGTGCTAAAGTTGGTATTCCTGTTTATTTTTGGTTTTGATGTCTTGGCTTTGTTTGGATCATTTTCTACCCCCTGTCCCAGCATGAATATAAATAGAACCTTACACTAGTTGGGGAAAAATATGGGGAAATGTCACTTCATGTTTGTATTTTGTGTCTGTTGCAGCATCCAGTGCTAGATGAACCCATAGCAGAAGCTGTCTGCATTATTGCAGACACGGATAAATGGAACGTGCAGGTAGCTACAAGCCAGAGGAAGATCATGGACAACATGAAGCTAGGCAAGGATGTCTTGGTGTCTAGTCAAGTATCCAGTTTATTGCAATCTATTTTACAGCTTTACAAACTCAACCTCCCAGCAGACTTTGTAAGTATTTCTTTAATGAAAACTGAAGCCAATGAAAATTTACTTAACTGAGGTTATCAAATACAGCATTTCTTATACTGGGTATTTTATTGGTGTAGCAATAAACTAATACCTGAAAAAACTTAGTCAGTACCATATGTTTAAAAGAATGCCTGCAACAGTGTATTTACAGGTAGTGTTTTCAGCTCATTTTACATGTAATCAAGATTAGTCAGCTGCTCTAAAATAGAGTTGAAGTTCTAAACCAGAATTGAAGTTTTTAAGGCATGGACCTTATGTTTATAATGAGAGTTGTTAAATGTGTCTCACGTTATTTTTTGCTGTAGAATTTCCCTCACCTTTTTCTGTTGTTGAAGCTTCTGTTTTACTCCGCTGTGTTCTCAGCGTGCAAATCTCTGTCCTCGGGGTCTGTCCGCACCTCTGTACCCTGGGTGCCACTCCGCACTCCTCCCTGGCAATGTGTTTTTGTGCCCATTGCCCCTTCCAGGTTCCGCATATTCCTAGTATCCCTGCGCACAGGTAGCTGCTCGGAGCAGGCCAGACTCTGAGAGCACGCGGGGCGTGCAGGCTGCAGCGGGGTGTCGCTCCTGTCCTCGCGCCTGCCTTGCAGCCGCCCGCAGCCTTGGGGCCGTTGGCAGCTGTACGTAAGCAGAGCCGCTGTCCGCGCAGCGGGGAGCACGCAGCCCTCGGCAGGGCGAGCGGCACCAATTGTGGTACCACCTTTATCAGTGGCTGTGACTGGCGGGGGAAATGCTGTGTGCGGCATCAGCTGGCAGTGCTTTGAATACATGCAAAGAGTTTTGCACCATCTCTACCATTACAATCAGGTACCAGGCAAATAAGTGGGCGTGCTGGCAATAATCCCTGCACTTTTTGTGTATGAGATTGATAATCATGTGATTTCAATGAGAATTAAAGGGTTTGCATGCAAATGCTGATACTCTTGATATTTCTGAGCTGAGCAGTTGACTGCAAATGAGATGTGCTTTTCAATGTTTGTGTATGCAATTTCTGTACGATTTGCAGAGGGCAGAGATTGGCTTTGCAGGGCAGGTTGTTTCACAGTGTAAAAAGGAACAATAACTTATATGCTAGTAACTTATTTTCTATAATCTATGTTAGATGACAACTCAATTCTCCTGTCAGGGAATTTTATAGATCTTTGCCAACAGCAGCAGATCAGTGGGGTTCGTCAAACTGTGCAGGATCAGGAGTATGATTTAGTGATTCTTGTGACTTAAATTCTGACCAAGACAAACGTCCTGTAGATCAAAAGTGAGCGTCATGCGACGTATATAAAATTTCCTTTACCTGCTTACTGTTCAGGTCAACAGGTTTTGATTTTTTGATCTGCTTGGTGGCCATACTGTAGGGCCTTGTGCGGTGTGCTGAAGTGAGAAGGGAGTGCAAATCAAAATTGCGACGGGTACAAATTAGCAATGTCAGAAGTTTTTACCTGCACCTTTAAACACATTTTGAGCTACTTTTCCTGATATTAAAACTAAACTGGGATTTATTGTTCTCATTTAATCAATGAGACAAGTTGATTTAATCTTTGGACCTGGAATAGAATAGGCATTTTGAACAAAACTGTCTAACTCAGTGTGTACTGAGATTACGAGGAAGGCTTTTGATTCTCAGCTAGCATTCAGTCAGCAGCATTCAGGAGGAGCAGGTAATCTTGTATATTAATGTCTCTATTTTAAGAGTAATGTAGAATGCCTCCTTATTTGTTCTCAACTTCAATTCCAAAATCCTGTAGCATATGAAGAACAAAGTTTTAATATGCTGAACTGCTGTTTTGGGAAACCACTGTGCACCTCTCTGAACTACCGAGCAAGACTTTTTTGTATTGTACAGTTATCTGCAATGAAAAAGATAAAGAATGCTTCCCTTTAGGCTAGAAGCTGAAGTGTTGTGACTATATCTGCTTAAGGGAAAACTTGCTCGAAGCAAAAAGATCAAACTCATGAACTTTTACCTTTCCTCTGCCCGTGGTTACCTTGCTCTGCTCGTGCTGTTTTATAATAAGCATTTTAGAAGGGCATGTTAGTCTTCCCTAAGACTTGTTACATGCTCAGAACAGTGTTTAAAATCTTCTTGCTCAAGATCCTCAAAAATGCAAGCATGAGGTTTGTTTGTTTTTTTACTGGCAGAACTGATAGTACATATGGTATTCATTAAACTTGAAAGTTACATTGTATGATTGCCTGAAGTAATTTGCCGCTACTCTTCCTAATTGCTATCTCCACCTGCCAGAGGATTATACATTTGATAATGTGTGATTCTGCATGGGCTGCTTGCTTTCCTCTCTTGGAGTCTGGATAGCTGAGCTTAACTTTCTTTTGAAGTGGTTGTCACTGTGGAAAGAAAGAATATATTAAATTGAATGTAGCTTTTGTCCTAGAGGAAAATATTTGATGAGACATCCTACCTATTCAGCTACTATTACCAAAAAGCAGGGGGAGAATTTGCACAATTTTTCAGCATCTGTGAAGCTAGGATTTACCTTTTCTCCTGCAGGTTTTGTATGAGAAAGTACCCTGTACCATACGATTGCACAAAAAAGTATAGCAGGCTGTTGCATTTCTAGTGTGCTACTGATCAAAGAAAAGGGAGTGGTTAAACTTAGGTGCTGTTTGCCAAAAGGTGATAGTTCAAGTCAGCAATCTTGGTCAGCAATGAACTTCAGCAGACTTAGGCTGGGAATCCAGCAGTAGGAATGACAACTGCCTAGAAAAGATCCCTAAGATAGCTTCTCCTGTAAGCCGGAAAGCAGAAGAGCTATTATAATCCTATAGGTGATAACAGGGATTTCTGTTCTTTTTCAAGTTTTATTTCCTTGAATGGCAGTTTCTCCAAGTTGAAAAGATGTTCAATTTTAGCAAGTGTTGTTTAAACTGCATCTTTCAGAAAAATAGTACTGACTTGTAGTGGGTAAATCATGGTCTAGATATTCTTGACATCTTGAATGTCTTTGGGCCTGACTTTTATAGTCAGCAGAAAGACTTTGGCTGACTTGAGTGTGAACTGATGCTTTTTTGATGTGTGCAACTAACTCACTATTTGGGAAAATACAAAATAACACAATTCTTTGATGCTTTGGTGGGAAAGAGTGGTTTAATATTTTAATGTCATCACAAGGGTAGCGGAGGACTTTTTTTTTTTTTAATTTATATTTGCAATGTTTGCATGCGACTGCTAACTTCGTTCTGTGGTCTGCATTTTCAGTGCATAATGCATCTTGAGGACAGATTGCAAGAGATGTATCTTAAAAGCAAAATGCTTTCAGAGTATCTGCGAGGACATACAAGAGTGCATGTAAAAGAACTAGGAATTGTATTGGGGTAAGTATTGCAGATATCAGTCTTAAATCTTCAGATTGAAAAGGATTTTTTTTTTTTGCAAAAGTCTTTTTTTATAGTCTTTGCATTCTGAGGTTATTCACATGTTCACACATTCTCTTGCGTGTGCATACTCACTCTCTATCTATATGTATCTGTAGATACATCTATTTATCCAGATAGATATATTCTTATATATAAAATCTGTAGTTAATGAAATTAATTTTGTCTCAACAAATATTTGGGGATTGTTGATCAGCTCAGTGGTGATGTACCTTGGAGGAAGAGGGGATCTCAAAAAGCAAGTGCGGGGAAATAAGGAGGAGCCCTGTGCAGCTGCTGCCCTCCAGTAACTGAGCGCGCCTGGCACACAGGCCTGGGAGATGCGCTGCTGCCCACAGGAGGAGCATGAATGTACATTCCCAAAAAGATGGCAGTTAGCATTGTACTTAAATTAAAATCAGTGCATTCATATCCAGACTGCTCAAGATCTCATACTGAGAAATGTGGTAGTAAGAAGCGAAGTGCTGAAATGAACAGTTTTTTTCCAGGTTATATATATCAATGTGTGTATATACATTTCTATAGATATAGATATCTCTCCTGAGCGCTGAGCAGCATTAGAGTGGAAGTGGTTTGAACTCAGTGTTGAATTTGAGAGAGATTACTGTTGTGATTGCATCTGAATTCTACTTTTTGGTTATTTTTTTGATAAGAAGATGCTACCATGTGACCAACAGGGTTATAAATTGCATGGTCTCCGATGAGGTGCTAGTGAGTACTTGTAAGGTGGTACTTTAGACCAGGCTTACAGGGACCTGCTGACTGGTAAGATGGTAAGACTATAAGCTAAGAATTAGTGAATAAACTAAAGCATAAAGATTATACACCACAAAAAAAGTGGTAGTACTACTATTTTTTCACTTAAGAGGTAGCATACTTCTGTTTTTAAACATTAACACCTACTGTTGTTGTCATGTTATGAATAATGACAATAAATAATAGTAAATGATAAACTCACTTGTAGTGAAACACTTCTGGTTTCTGAAGTATGGATGAAAAATATCCTCTGGTGCTTTCGTTCTTTGTGAAAGGTGACTGTCTGTTTTAAAGCCTGTTTCCCTCTTTTTTTTTTTTTTTTTTAATTTCTAGGATTGAATCCAATGACTTGCCTTTGTTGGCTGCTATAGCAAGTACTCATTCCCCGTATGTGGCTCAAATACTCTTATGAATCAAAAATCTCAGGATAGTCATTCCCTTAAAGTAAGACTATGGGAATCTTGAATGAAGAACAGAGGTGCCAAACACTGGTAAAGGGGAACACTGAGGAGAGCGGGCGATGACTGCGCATGCTACCACCTCCTGCTTCGGATTGCAGCAGGGTGCTCTATCTGAGGACTTCAGTTTACATAATGTAAAAAGCATTCAGGTTTTTCTAACAATCTCACTTCTGACGTAAATCAAGAAGGTGACTGTACCCTTGCATTTTATTATTATTAATATTCAAAGGACAAAAGTTAACACTATGGCAGCCCGCAAGCTGCCCTCAGAAACGCTGCTCAAGCTGTGAAGTAAAAGTTGAAAGAACAAACGGGACAGAATGGGTTTCCTGTGTCGCTCCTGTGCGTGTGGGGCCATGTACGTCTCGTCCTGGCAAAGGGAAGCTATAAACTACGTATATAGCGTTCCTATACAAACATCTGTTAGATGGAACCCGGGGTGTTTTTGCAGGGTGTAAGCATGACTTTGTGTGGTAGAGGTGGCCAGCTCAGAGCAAGGAGGCCAGGTTCAGCAGCCAAATCCTGGGTGCGGAGGGGTGCGTGCGGCGGCGCCTCTGCCCTCGGAGCATGAGCGCCTCAGACAGCGGCACCCGCTGCGGCCTTGCTGAGGGGGAAGTGGCACGAGCTCCCACCAGGAGCAGGGCCACCCGAGCACGGAACGAACTCCCAAGAGGGGGATTTTGTAGAAAGCCTCACGGAATTTCTGCTACAAAGTTTACATTTGTTGCTGGTGCAACTCGGACTCGTCTGAGTTTGTGTGACTCTAGTCCTGGGAATAATCAAACCTCTGTTCTGGTGTTGTCAGGTATTGTTATCTCTGAGGGCTCTGCGTTGGACAAGCTTACAGATGGTATCAGTGCTGCTGTTTTCAGAATTTCACCAAGCAATCAGCATAAACTCAAGACAATCTGACCAAAAACCCCACAATTCTGTAGTCAAAATTACTTTTTTTTTCTGGCTACTATTTGGTAACTTCACAAATAAAAGAGGGCAAACCCTACTATTACTATGAATGTTTGCAGTTACCCTCTACGACTTTATAGCATTCTCAAACTATCATCCCGGTGCCTTTCCTTAACAGAGAAATTGCTTTCAGACCAGAAACTACTTCTCCACTAGCTGATACTGGCCTTCTGTGTTTCTAGAAAGCAAAATAAAATTTTGTATTTTACTGTTTTCATGTGGCTGATAGCATGAATGTAAACAATACTTTTTTTGCATAAAGTACTGTTAAGCTGGATATGAAACTATTTATGGACCAGACTAAGGAAAGAACAAAGGATCAAAACAAATATCCTTACAGAAAAGGAAAACTGAACACTGGAGTCTCCAGTGGTGGGCCGGGGCAGAGCATGGATGATGGCTGCCGCTGACAGCACTTGCTTGGAAGCAGTGAATCCTAGTAGAAAACTCCTGGTCGCCTGTTTGTGATTCCAGATTTTTGGCAGTGAAGGGACACACTTTTTAAAGTGTTTTATTTCATACTACCTTGATGTTTGGACTTTTCTACAGTAACGTTTAAGGGTTTGAAGCAATGAAATGTGCACATTGCGAGTAGCTTACCGGTGAGGGGGCCGGGGGTCTCGGCGAGCTTTCTGCCACTCTCTGAGGGGCCCGGGCAGCGCTTCTCAATGTGCCCAACTAATCATCTAACATTCCAGAGGCTGCTCTTAATAGTGCTGCTTCATACACGTGTTATGCCTGGTATTCTGCCTCAAAAGGCTAAAATCTTTCTATGGATCTGGTTTTCTCCTACCGCTTGTAGCTGAGCTTTTTTTCTTTATTCACATATCTCTGGTCTGTGAATCCTTCAGTATCTCTGCAGGAAAGCAAACGTCCCTCTGCATCCAGCTGCTGGCAGATACAGCCTGTGCGGCCCAAGGTTACAGCTGGGGAGGGACCATGCAGCAGGGGACACATTCCTGACTCTGCCCGTGGCGGAGCGCGCACGTGTCCGCATGCAGCGGTGAGACCGGGCAGCCCTTCCCTGCGCGCAGGGAGAAAGATCGTGCGCGGCCTCTGCTCCTGAGCAGTAGCCGAGTGTTAAAAGTCAACTCCAGTTTACTTAAAATATTAGCTGGGCTTTGATCTGAACCGACTGTGACGAGTCCTTCAGGGAAATGCAGGCGGAAACGCTTTTGCTGTCGTGCAGTGCGCTAGGAGGTCAGCAGTCAGCCAGGTTCAGTGCTTTTCCAGACTAGTACTGTGATCAGCAGCACCCAAGTTTACTGCTGAAACTATGAAAGTCTCCCTCTCGGCAAGCTTTTAAACTAATTGAGGAGGAGGCATGTGAATTGATGGTCAAAAGCACTTGGATTTTTTTCATCCCAGGCTAAAACTTTATAGTTCTTGCTGCTTTCTGTGACATTTTGCTGCTCTTTAGAGAAATACATGATGTTCTGGCTGGTTTAGTTTTGGGGGGTGTGGGGGGTTTTGAAATTCAAGTCATTTACTCTTAAGGCTTTAGTCTGAAGAAGCGTGAGTAAATATTTTCCCCTCCACTAAATATACTACCTCAGTTGACAGGATACCACCTTCCTAGGGCTTTTTTGGACTTTTAAGTCTTTAACTTGTTTTTGGTAGCATCTTGCTGTTTATATAAATTAGTGTAGCATGACAGAGCAGTAAATATTTACAAATGTTGTGTTAGTCATCCTTAAGGCATGTTTCTGTCTTTACTTTAACAGAATGAAAAGTGATATGAATGTACCAAGGTGTGTAAAATTGATGTAGCTTAATTTCAAATATTCCAAAGTTGGGGTTTTATCAGTATTATGTAGGGTTTTTTCTAAACTTAAATACATACTTTCTTGTTTAAGTGGGAGTGAACAGTCTTTCTAAAATCCCACATAAATGCAGTTTACACAGTGCAATTTAAAGAATGTATTCTTTGAGGCAAAAGTAAACATTCATGCATGGTGGGGTATAAATGGAAACTGCAAATACAGTGCAGTATTTAATTGAACTGTCTTTAACCTAAAACAATATCAACATCTAAACTTTTTAATTCAACTTGAGCACTTTCCAAACTAACAAATAGAACTTTATTCTACTTAAATTAAAATTCTGTAATTAATTCTGTCATTCACACTACAGATTGGTCTTCCCTGGTGCCTGCTTTTCCCTGAAACTCAAGTCTTTTTCCAGGCACACCAAACTCTTACGTGAAGTTTACGCAAGTGGTCACTTATCCCTGAAGTTCCAAATTCATTTGGAAGAACCCAGATCAAAATAGAGTCTAAACTGCTGAATAAACTCTAGACACTTTTCTGAAGTGGGCTAAACTGACATACTTAACAGGTTGTCTGTAGTAGAAAATGTGTGTTGCTATTGCATGTTTGGAGAGCATAGACTTTTTTTAGGACTGACTGAATACCAATGTCAAACTACATGTTTGTTTTTCTTTTCTTATAGTTGTTTATGTACATTACCATTTTGGTCTATTTCTTTGCGGCATTTGGTGCAATAAACTTTCTGAAATGAATGTAAGTGGTATTTGGTATCTTTTTGAAAATTGCCTTCCTCAAAACAGGCAGCTGCTGTTGACGTAGATGATGTCTAATGCTTAACGCTTCACCATCCAACTGACCTGTTGTTGGGCTGGGTGGAAACTGGGAGAAATGTGTGACGGGGAGGCGGCATGAGCCGCAGCCGGAGCGTCTCGGAGCCCTGCTCAGGGCGCTGGCCGCCCTGCTCACGCGCGCACAGTGGGGAAGCCAGCGGCACGGAGCAGTGGGAGGGCAGGGTGCTCTCCGCCCCATTACGTCCTGTGGGGCTCTGCACCCCGTGCAGCTGGAGCCCAGCTCAGACGCGCGTGAGAACGGCTGTCAGAAAAACGTGTCGCTGTGGTGTGCAGCCAGCTGCTGTGTGACTCTTCATGACCTGAACTTCAGTTTATTCCACGTGAGAAAAGATGAGTTCGTGTCATGGGTGCGTGCAATGCCCATCGGACTTCGAGTCCCTGAAAATCTGCGCTGTTTAAAACTGTCAGTCTGGGCAATGAGTGGCTTGGAAGAAGGGAAACTTAGGATCTGTGTAGCACTTTAAACTGGTCCTGGTTTAGCCCTGAAGCTTATTGGAGAGTCCTTATTTACAAATTGAGAAGATTAACTGCATTTGTCCTGATGGTGTGGAGGTAGGACCTGATGCGCTGTGCGTAGGCGCTCGTGACCGCTGCGCTCAACCCTGGGGCTTCCCCCTCGGTCAGGTGGGCAGGGACCACGGGGGAAACCAGTGCCCGGGCACTCCAGCATTGATGGCTGGTACAGCTCTCTGAATGCAGCTTCTGCCTTTCTGGTTGGGCTGCAGTAATGATCAACTTTAGAGTGTTTGAATATTTCTTATGCTCGGGGATGCTGAATTCTTGCATATGCCCACTTGAAATAGCCTGCTGTGCTATCTGCTGTGCTGCCTGTTTGTTCTCCAGTTAATACCTTTGCATCAGTGCTGACCTGTGTAGAGGTTAACCAAACGTGGTGCTCATGTGAAATTTGTACCAAAATGCTGCTGCTGAAGCCTCAGTCCAGCTCCTGTTCTTGTTGAATGGTGTGGCTGCCTCTCTCTTTCTGGGTCGGTATTTTCGTGCGAAATGGCTTGAATCGATTCAGTGTCCCTCTCCTGGTGAATGAGGAAGACCCTATTTGCCCTGCCCCGACTCTCTTCTGGGCATAACAGCTCTACCCCCACCTGTTCCTGCTGCTGCTCGCTCTGGACCCCTCATAAGCAAGTTGCAGCTTGTTTGCAGGGAAAAAAAGGGGATATTGATGAGTCTAATTAAGAAGGTGAATCTGGCTCCGCTGAGTGCTGCTGTCATGCAAGGGAAGAGATAGGGCTCTACAGCTAGAGATGGGAGAGAAAGTGAGATTATCCTCCCTCCTCTCTCTGATACCTGTGGGCCACTGGATTAACTCAGCTGTTGGGGCTGTGCAGGAGCCCCTGTGTCCACTAGAGGCTTGGAAGATTCCGTGTTGTTCCTTGGCTGTGATGCTATTTAAAAGAACAAAGGAAAAAAAACAGTTAAGTTGTAGATCATGTCCACTGCTTCTGTGTTTTCTCTAAAGGGCACTTTTTCCTATAAATTCTATAATCAAGAGGTTGACTATGTGCACTGCCTGGCAGGTTAGCAAAGGCAGGTGCGCAGACTGGCTGGTATAAAATGAGCAAGCATTGGGAGAGAGTATAGATTTCTATTAATAATGACTTATGTGGCATGTATGAGACTGCAAGGTGTTTTAAAACTGATCACTGCAAAATAGCAAATATTTGTTTGAAAAAATCTGGAATTCGGTTGCACAGCTGATTTAGCCATTTTTCTGCTTCAGATAAATGATAATGAGAGTCACAGAACTGGGGCAGAGATTCTCACATTGAACTGAGCTCAAGGCTGCCAGACACATACGTAGGTGAGCATGAACACGACCAGAGAGTAACCAATGTTATGCCCTGGTCTTTCTTCCCGCTCTTCTTACTGAAGGAAAGAACAACTATAATGCTATAACATGGGGAAGTTGGGCTGATAATAATAATCTCTACATTGTTTTCACTTTCTGGTTGTATGTATGTGAATGAAGCGGGTGCAAACAGAAATATGTAATGGGCTTTTAGACTGAGAAGATACACAGCTGAGCGATAAGCCATGAGACTTTGACCTATAAGGTCTCTGATCCCATATAAAATTAGCTTAAGTGGCCACATGCTAGTAAACCGCATGCTGGAAAACTGCCCCTCTAACAGTTGCAGTCAGTTGTCTGTTTGGCACAGTCCCAAATCTAAAACAGCCCAAGAAGTACAAGGGGAGCTGCATCTAGTGCAGAAGTCCTAAAGGTCAGTGCAAGGCCACGGGGCTGGGAGGGAGCGTGAGGCGTTTAAAGCAAGAATAATCTCGTAAACTGGATTTCTTCTGTTTGGAGCGGTAGAGCTCCCATAAGTGGTCTGGCAAGATGGTATCTGACAGGGACCAAACTCCCCCGAGGAAGGAGTTTCCCTGCCAGGAGGGCAAGCCCTGCTCTGCAGAGCAGCTGCTTGAGGCGCGGGAGCACCAACCCCTAATTCCTGCCTGCCCAGCTCCTCCTGCCCAGCGGCCTCGCTGACGGGGGGCAGCGGAGTCGGGGACGGGGACATTCGGCTTGCAAAAATGTTTTCCCTTCTTGTGCTGCGAATGCCAAATGCCAGTGCCGTCATTCCAGTACGACCTTCTGCACTTAGCAGTACTTTGCTGCCTCATCCTTGTTCCAGACCTGCAGGGTTTGCTGCTCTTTTCTCCAGTTCATCCCTGGCACACAAGTAGAGCTTTTGTGCTGCTTTTCCTACATCATCATGCTACTTTTTAAAGACCTGAGCAGACCCTGATTTCTAGTTTCTAGAGGGACCAGTCTCCTGAAACGGTTCACCTCAGCTTTGAAAAATATCGATTTTGAATTGCTTTTTTGTTGAGCTGCTGGTGCCTCCCTAGAACATGCACCCTTTTCCTGTTGAAACGCAGCCCCACCATGGCTAGTGTAGAACTAAGAAACACGCGCTGTCGTCCTCACCAGCTGGGCGGCTCTCCCCTTTGTAGGTGATGGGCTGCAGCCTGGGCGCCAACGTGGGGCTCGTTCCGGCGAGAGGCCACGCGTGCCCGTGGCGGCCCAGCGCCCGCGGGGGCCTCCGGCGCGGCGTGTCCTCGCGGCCGCCCGCGTTCCAGGCCAGCCTGGCGCGCGCGTCGCGCCCCTGCTGATCCAGGACGGCCGGGGCCGGCTGCCTGCGGGAGACGGAACGGAGGCGGAATTAGCCCCGACTAAACCTGGCTGCTCCCTTCGGCCCTCTGTCGTCAGCAGTGACTTACTGCAGTATCCCCCGGGGCGTCGTGCCCGCTGTGAAACCGTGACCCAGTCGGAAGACCTGCTGAGCAGGGTCCTCTGCATATTTGCCTGATGCCTTCCCCATTCCCAAAGCGAGGGAGGGACCGACCTGACCATGTCAGCTTGGTGCAACGAGGGATGGAGCTTGGACACCAAAGCTCCAGGAGAATTTGTCAAGCCTTTGGTATTTAAACCATAATATTAGGCCTAACTATGGCTACACCTCTTGAGGTACGTGGCCTCCTCTGTTTCTCCACACCCGTTTCCTTCCCACAGGAATGCTGTATTCTCCCCTGTTGCACAGTAAACCCCCAAAGCAGACGACGTGAAGCCGATTCGCACCGTTGCTGCGTAAGTGCTGAGCACTGCAGGCAGCTCGTCAGGCCGTGGGAGCGGTGAGGAATAACCGCGCGTCGCTCTGTGCCCGATCGGAACCACCGCCCTGAAGAGGGCCCGGTGCCTTCGCGGCAAGCGCGTGCCGGAGACGGCAGCTCAGGACGGCTCTCCTCATCCTCACCCGCCTTCCCCTCCCGGGCCTCCTGACGTCCGGCCTAGGCTGCTGCTGCTACACTCATCTGCCTGGTTTAGCAGTGGCCTCCTACAAGGCTTGACACAAAAGCTGGCTTATGCACACTTTGCTTTTTAAAAAGATGGGGTTTTTTTCTGACTTTTGTTCTAAATATATCTAAACGTGTTTTGTTCTGAGCCTCTTTCCCTATCTATAGTCACTGGTAGCTGGTCTGCCAGTCCCAGCGCAAACTGCTCTGGCCTTTGTGGTTATTGCTGAGGAGCAACTCTGATAAAGGCTCAGGACAAAACTCCTCGAGGCGGGAGCCCCCGCGAGCAGCTCCCCGAAGGACTGCGTGACGAACCGCGCGTGAAGCTGGGCTGCTCAGCATCGCTAAGTGTCACTGTTTCCCCAACAACTTGGGAGCGAGCTCACATCCAGGACACCTCCGCTTTGCACCTGGAGGAGCTGCCGGGGGTGAAGGCGGGAGGCCCCCGAGGGCGCCGCGGGGCCCTCGGCTGCGCGGGGAGGCGGGGGCTCCGCCTGAGCACGGCCCAGCGCCC